>OZ024925.1:13440845-13868345 GCA_964017225.1 Netelia inedita | reverse complement strand
CTGAAGAAGAGGACGAAGGAGAAACGAGAAATGATTAAACGCGAGAGAGGTCGTCGTCGTTTCTTCTTCGACGTACGAACGATACGAGCGACTCGAGAGACATCTTTCTCTCGCTCTTTCACTCCCGACAAGAGACCCTAATTAGGAATCTCCCCGTAAGAGTCGAAGGATAGATGACACGTTTATTTTTTATCGTCCAATACGACGATCTTTTTTTACTCGCATTTTTCTTCTTTTTTCAAAAATAATTAATTCTATTCTCTAGAAAATGCCACAAAAATCGATTTTCGAAAGTTCCCCAATTGCATTTCATACTCGAAGCAATATATTTCACAAAAAAAAAAATACAGTTACGAGATTTATTTTCATCGATTCGATTCGAGAAATTCATTTCGTTTGCGAGAGTCAACGGGTGTATGAACAACGTCTACGTGAAAAACACTCGCGCGACACACGTATCGCGATTTCGTTACAGCGCGATGCGTATCAAGCAAAAGACGAAGAAGAGGAAGAAGAAGAAGAAGAATACGTATCGTCGCAAGAAAAAAAAAGGAAAAAAAGTGTTACCACGCGAAGTACGTTCGTCGCTCTCGATACGAATGTTATATAGAGCGTAAGCCGGGATAGGAAGATCCTAGAACGGAAAAATCATTGAATTCACGGCAATCGGCGCATCCAGGCCACCGCGAGAGAAGATTCGATCAACGATGCGCGCGTTCTCCAAGGGAGAAAGCTTTTCCACAAACGTATACCTATAAACACGATGCAACATCGTGAAATGGATTTTGCTCTCGATACGTACAGTGTATGTGTGTGTGTGTGTGTGTGTGTGTAAGAAATAGAAAGAGAGAGAAAAAAAGAAAGAGCAAGAGAGAGCAAGAGAGAGAGGGAGAGAGAGAGCGTGAGGCAAGGCAATTTTACTAGAAAAATCGCGAGACAAGTGAATTTCTTGGTCGAGCCTTACTGCCTGGTTGGCGAACACCTTATGAATGTCAACGAGACGAGCGGACGATCTCGCTTGTGCTGGCGGCAGTTTCCAAGATGAGAGGAGAATATCGAGGGATCTCGGGGAAAATCGACAAGGGAGGTAGAACGAAGCTGCGAGAGAATGGGGGAGGAGCAAGAGGGGGTTGGAAGGGGGGGGTGAGTCTGTGGACCCCTCATCTCTTTTCGAAGGATAGACGGAAGTAAAGTCAAGAAGCGAGAGAGATAGAGAGAGAGAGAGGATGGGATAAAAACGTAGGAGAGAACGAGAGGTCGAGAAGAGGTCGTAAGACGTCAGGGGTATAAGCGTTTCTTGTTACGCGACTATATATCGACTATAAGGGATGAAGTACATCTCACTATCCTATCTCCTCCTCGAGTTTTGACGAGCATTCGCGGAATATTATACGCATCAGAATCTCCGTTTTACCTCGATACCTCGGTCCTCTCCTCGCACCCCTCTCGACATCGTTCACAGCGATAAAGACCGTGAGAATCCGGTGGTGGGGGAAGGGGGGCTGCACGATGGGTTTGGGGAAGGTAAAATGAGAACAACGTTGTGCTTGACGTTTAACGTCAAATTGGGAATAGCAAGATGTTGTTGCGAGAGAAGAGAGAGACCTCTTTAGCTCGTTACACAAAGTGGTCTTTATCGGCTTATATACAGTATATATGTGTGTGTATATAACGATACGAGTATATTTCGATAGCTTATGCCATAACGTTATATTCTTGGCTCTTGAGAACGGCAAGCCCTCGTATTTTCATCGAGTATGGAGCGGTGCTCTCTCTCTCTCTCTCTCTCTCTCTCTCTCTCTCTCTCTCTCTCTCTCTCTCTCTCTCTCTCTCTTTCTCGGTACATGAACGTACATATAGTAACGTGAATTTTATGCGTTTCGAGAAGCTTATGGAGCGAATAAAACGCATTCCATAAATGACAAAAAATACGAGAGGTCTTCTTGACAAAGGGGGGGGGGGGGATGGGCTTTTTATAGCAAAAAAGGTGAGATTAAATTCTTTGCTTCACATTTACCGGAGCACATACCGATTGAACTATAAGTTTAAGGTAAGGCCCGAGTAACGAAAACTCTACACGAGACACGTGGACGCAATGAGAAACAGAGAGAGAGAGAGAGAGAGAGAGTTCGAAAAATTGTAACAATATTGGTATTCCAACGAGCCGGAGAAAACTTTGATAAAATATCCCTTGTCTGATACGACGTCTACGTGTAACATGGACGATGTGGAATTTTCATTTTAGGAGAACGCTTATGGCGCGTAGCCGCGACGTTGGACAATAAGGGAGATATGCGGTGAAGAGACTCGTAAATGAATATCACAGCATCACGGGCGATCAAGCGTGATCAACGTGTACGATATATACTCGTATATATATAGTCAACACCTGCATGACAGTCGAATAACAGTGAGTAAGAGAGAGGTGAGAGAGAGAGAGAGAGAGCGAAGGAAAGTCATATATATATATACGGATTCTCGAGATCCCCGTCACAATATTCACGTCACCACTTCATCGATCATCGCCGGAGCCAACAATGGCGACACGAGGGGATTAGGCACGCATCATGAGATCTCACGCGCCGGTACACACACGCGCCCGCGCCCGGTGCGTGCACGTATTAAAAACCGAACGTGTGTCCATTTTGGGTTCTCGTACACAATATCTATTGTACAAGAATCGAAATAATATATATATATATATATATATATATATATATATATATATATATATATATATAGGTATGTATATGTCACAACCGGTGAGTCGGGCAGCTGAGTTTCTTTGAGACCTCGCTCGCTCCATCTTCGAACGTGCTCTTTTATACAAAATATACAACACATCGTCGAAAGAATAATCGACCGAAGGACGAAGAGAATTCAGCGCTAACCAGCCAGTGAAATAATATGACGCGACAAAAATCGCGGAAAGGATTGTTGGGAATATTTTTCATCGTCATGATTTTTAATGGGGGTGGTGGTTAGAGAAAAATTTCGTAAGGATGCGTTTTGTTTGTTTGTTGGTTTTCTAGCGAATTTGATTTATAAGAGGAGTAAATCGGATGGGATATCGAACAAATATTTTATCGGGATTTTTCATACGCGGTATGGATCAAGGATGTAACGATATGTTGGATTTAGCGTTTGACTTCTAATCTGGGTCTGATAGGCAAAAAACGAAAAAAGAAATTCAAGTGATTTTTTTTTTCATTTAAAATCAAAGTCGTCCTTCGACCACGAATCTTTGATTAATTTTTGCAAAAATTTATAAATAGCGAAAAAAATTATTTCACCTTTTTTTCATCAGCTTGATCAATCGACGTTTACTCGTAGCGTTTTGTAAACATCAGAAGTGGACTGCCTCGTGGATACCTTGTGGTTCCAGGTCCCATTCATTACGGCGTTCGAAAACTTTTCGGATTTTTTTGTCGATTATTTTTTTTCTTCTTATTCTCGAATTCATCCCCAATCCTCCTCTCATTCTCGACTTCTTTGGCCTCTATTTTATTGTTCCTTCGGTCCTACGTGTATGAGAGGTTATGTGAATGCCGACGGGAAGAAAATTTTCCAACGAACCGAAGCGTCCAATCAGTGTTAATGAAATTCTCCCAACGGTCTCCCTTGGCGAAGACGCAGAGGGACTACCGGTAACATCCGTTATCTACTCTACGGTCTTCGATGTCGATGAGAGGCGTCCTCGACGAGTGTGCGAAAAAGGGATGCCCGGGGTCTCATCGGGAATAGTAATTATCGCGAAGAACGAGGAAATGGAACGAATGAGAGAAAGAGATAAAATTCCCAATGTCTCTTTTGGCTATTCAAACGATACCCTGAGAATTCTCTTCTTCCCTTTAGACTGCTCTCTCACCCTCTCTCTTCCTCTCTATCGCCTTCTTTCTTCGCGTCTCGCCCCCACCCCCTCTCTCATTCCATCCACTTCCGTATTTCACAGTTAGCAAACGATTCTAGCGAAGCTAAAACATTGACTCTGAATTGTACTCGGAGAAGCGAAGCTCAGCCGACATCGCCAACTAACAGGCTCAAATGAGTAGAAGAGACTTCCTTTCGACCCTCTCGCGCGCGCACACGAAGCAAGAGAAATACCGAGAAAGAGAGAGAGAGTGAAGAGCAAAAGCGTAAAATTCGATGAATCGAGACCGGAAGAGGATGCACAGTGATTTCCAACCAAAGCCAAGAATTCTTCGCTATCAATAAGTAAACGCTTCGAATAGATAATTGAATAAATCAATCTTATCAATACTATAAAATTCTAATAGCACGAAAATATTTCTTTATAATTCATCTCAATAAATTTATACAAACATTTTCGTAAGCGTTTGTATCGTGTTAATTCAACTAAATATTTCTATCTCGATGCAATAACAAACAAAAAATAATAATAAAAAACAAAACAAACATAAGCAAATGTTCTAACGAAATGCAAACCAAATAAAAAAGATTGAAAAGATTGAAACTCCGTTCGTATATACGTTAAATTGAGATGAAAACGGGCAAAGAATATTCCATGTATAGTTTGGGGTCTGCAGCAGATTGCCAACATTTTATTTTCGCGGGTAATTTTCTTGTTTGCACACACATATATATATACAACCAAGTACATATATACATATGTGCGCGGGTTAAGAGAAGTTTGCGAATAGTCGGTGGATTATACTTCCGCGTGCATAGATCCATTAACCGTGAGTCACGTCAAACTGCATTTTCTCTCTTCGTCTTCCAGAACCTCCCCTCACCCTCCTCCTCCCGGTCCTACTACTACCTCATTGCATCAACGAAGAGCGCGCGCCGAGTAGAAAACTTTTCGTATTGCATACTCGTACGTTCTGGTACCGGTTTCTACGCGTTGCCCAGCATCATCCCCAACACAAACTGTGCGTTCTCTTGCACTCGTCGCATCTATATTTATATATGTGCCTATCTATGTATGTGTGTGGGTACGTGTATGCCCGCGGTCGGAACAACGTGTGTTAGTTTGGCATGGATTTACTTTATGATTCGACTATCCGTACCCGGCTTGATATAGCAACGCGAGATTTTCAGCCGCAGAAAACTCTTTCTATATCTCCTCGAGTAACTTATACATACCCAAGTAAGAATTCTGCCAGGGCTTAGACTAGGTCCCGATTATTTTTCCCTCACTTTACAAAGGCCCTAACAGGGCACCTGACTAGGTCCCTTGGTGGCCGGTCACACTTTGTCAGTGAGGACCTAAAGAGGCCTATAAATCAGGGCCCGGCTGGTTGCCTCAACAGAACCCTGCCAGAACCGAATCGAAGCCGTGAAGCAACCCTATTACTGCCCTATAATTACCAGCTTTATTAGTGGATACATATCAGTTTGTAAAAATCCTTGCGACAAGGATGTGCAAATAAAACTACCAAATAATAATAATAATAGTAGATACATATCAAGCGAGATGTTTTGCAATAATGAAAACAATTTTCTTCGGGTAAAGGGTTATTTATTACTATCCACCCGGCCCGGCTTCGCCCGGGTGTAATTTATAAGTAAAAATGGTGAAAAATGTAAAGTTAGTGCCTTTGTTTATAGAATTCCTCTATAATCAATGTTTGCATCTAAATTTTCGTTACACATCCATAGATTGATAATGAGTTAAATTATCGGTCAGCTTGCCGCTTTATAATGCCAGCGGGCGACGACTACGCGTGCGAGAAAGCGCTCGGCCATGCGCCGCCCATCGGCCGCTGGCGGAACTACATACTCGTCGCGCGGTGAGCACATACAACAACCAAACGGTGTTGTACGTTAGGTATATGTGCTGTCATTCCTGCACGCATGAATATTATTTTTAAAAAAACTATTTTTATATTGTGAAATTTATTTTCCAAACATTCTAAATATTTATAGAATGCAAATTTTACTACAGATAATTTGAGAATTTTACTACAGATAATAATATTCATAATAGAATACAAATTATCTATAGTAAAATTTCTATTCTATAAACATTGAGAAAATTTGGAAAATAAATTTCACAATATAAAAAAAGTTTTTTTTAATAATATTCATGCGTGCAGGTAAAATTAACGCTTAAAAAGCTTAAATTAACTTTATATGTACATCACATCTATGGAAAATAAGTATAAAAACTAGACATTGGTGTAAATAACTTTGCAAATATTGTATGCTCTGTAATAACTACTGCCCTGATGAATCCCGATTAGGCCCTTTATCATTTACCTCGCTACGACCTTTTTTAAATAAATAAGGCAACCCAGTTATTTCCCTGTCGGGGCCTAGTCGGATTGTGTTGTGAAAATCCCTAGTAGGGAATCCATATTCAAACCCTTTTGGGCCCCGATCGTTTTCAGGGCTGCCCTACTAATTTCTTTCACGGGTACATACATACATACACACATACATACACGCACGCGCGCACACACAAATAGATAAATGTATATATATGGACTTAGCGAAATATCTAGCGCGTTTGAAATCTGCAAAATTGGACCGAATGTTCTTTCGCGTATACATAACGTCTCTGTACATTTTTTCTATGTACGAGCGAGAGAAGAAGTAGAGAGAGTGCCAGTATAACGTTACATGCGCTTCTATACACACAGACGTATATAAATATATATGTATATATAGAAGAGTGCAGCCATTTCTCTGCGGTTGTTTTTCGCACCCTTTCGCCCTCTCGCACTCTCATCCACTGTCGCGGTTTGCAAAAAAGTGGCAAAGTAGTCAAACAGATATTGCGAATCCAAATGGACCACTAGAGCCCCCCCACCCCACACCTCTCGGTCTCTCTCACTCTCTCTTTGTCAGCCAGCCTGGGCTCTCGCCGATGGGTAACGAGCGTCATTCACGTTACAGTGATCCTCCTCCTCTCAATCCCGTGACATAGCATCCACCTCACTCTCGATTTTTGTCCCCTCTCTTCATCACTGCCTCCCTCTCTCTGTCTCTCTCACTTTGCCTCTTCAGTTCGCAACTGGCGTGCTACTCGTCTATATAGCTGCCAAAGCAATCGAAGAGTCGTTGAAAAGGTAGTGATTCCCAATTCGATGCCTGCTGCTGCATCACGTCACCGCGAATCATTCCCCCGCCCCCCTCTTTCCCTCTTGCCGCAGCCAACCCATTTTGCTCGTCTCGTTGGCTTTCGTCGTGCCAGCAGTCGAAAAGCGCCATGCCGCGCGATGATTCACGCATCACGGATAACATCTACCGTCCAATTTGCGTGTTGCTTTTGATACGATACGCGAGGTGCGCGCGCATTCGCACGCCGCCGCCGGTAGAAATCCCGAACGGTCGCATTTTTTTTTTCTTTCTGTCGTATTTATTTGCGTTTTTTTTCGGCCGAGTGTGGAAAACCCGCTGAATTTGTAGCCTCAATCTCTCCGATACGTACATATCCTATGTGTGTCTATAAATTGTTATGCGCTTTTGGATATTTCGTTTCAATGTGTGTACGGCCCCCCGCCCCCTCCCGCCCCCCTCCTACACCGCTCAATCTGCCTCGTTGTCATTGCATTCTCGCTGCGTTTCGCGGTGAACAATTTTTTTCCTTTTTTTTTTTATCTCGAAAAAATCGTCGAAAAATACGAAAACGGACGGATATCCTGGAGGGGGGGGGGGGGGGCGGCTTTCGACGAGTTAGTTCGCGGTCGCTTATTTCCGACGTTTTTATTTCGAATCCTCTATATTTGCGGATCGTTGAAAATCGATGATTCTATCTGTATCGTTTTGGATCGACGGAGTGACTGTTGTCCCTGTTCTCTCTCTCTCTCTCTCTCTCTCTCTCTTTCTCTCTCTCTCTCTCTTTATATATAACGATATATACATATATACATAGATGAAAATCAAAATATAGCCGATGAATTTTTGGGCAGGATCCGATATTTGTTTGCCATATTTGTATGTAAATAACGTCGCGCATCCGCGCGTGTGCGTAATACGAGAGAGGTGTCGCCACGACTCGTCCATAGAAATGATTCGTTATCCACCCAATATATATACCTACATATCTACGTCTCTCTTTCTCTCTCTATTTTCGTTTGATTTTTCTTTTCGCGAATAAATTCACGATCGTTCGATTAAAAATTTATTTCGAATGATTGTCGTCATCGGAAATATAAAATAACGAGTTAGACGTCAAGATACCGAGAATTTTATCCCGATATCTGCATCCACCCCCCCCCCCCCCACCCCTCCTGCCCTGTCCATCGACTCATCGCGATTTCGAGCGTAAAATATACCGCGGACTTTCGTACCTAACTGTCAGACCCTCGTTCAATCGTCGATTCATAATATTGTAAAATGGTCCGGAGGATTCGTGGCAAGAATTCCACGACACGTGAAAACGAGCGAGAAAATCGATGGAACGGAGAGCGATCGAGAAGGGTGACGAGATAGGGGGAAATTTTCTTTTTCTTTTTTTTGTTCACAAACGTTGATACCGAACGCGTCCTTCGTTCGAAATTGGATGAGCCATTTTCCCGAGAGGAGCCCACAAAAGCGCGCGCTCGCATGCATCAGATTCAACCTTTCCGTTCTCCCCGCTTTCTTTCCCATTTCTTCGTTTTCGCGTTCTCTATCGAGAAATATATATTCCTCTCCGTGGCACGGGGATCGAATATCGCGAATTTCGCAATTGCTTTTGCTCGTCCGGATGCCGCTCCGATGGGTCGAGAGAGCAGGGCAATAAAATTGCAGCGTCGAGATTCCGGCAGTATCGCATCTTCGTCGTATGGTTATATATATAATGGTTTCGCGTCTGTGTGCGTGGTGCCAGAACAACGTTCATACACAAGTATATAATATGCTCTGTGTTACCGTGCCGTGTAGATGTTTGTGTACAAGGGGTAGGTTCGCCTCTGAAAGTTTCGGAGGCGAGCGAGCGTCGAGGGAGAGAAAGAGCAAGCCGCGCGCGGCGTGTATCGTGATTTAGTTCGCCGATTTCAGTTGTTTTAGTTTGGCACAGTTCGGTCCCACGCGCGCGAGAGCCTTCCCACTCCCGGCGCACTCTCGACGAACCGTACATAGACCGTCGACGGTACTGCGAGTTTCGCACTCTCCAAACAGGCGCGCGCGCCCCCTAGCGGCGCTCGATTGTACCGTGCAGCGTCTGGCCGCGTTTCTTCGCCCGACGACTTCTTACGACGTAGACAAACTTGCCTCTATTACTCCCAATTGGTCATACTGGAACAGACACAACCGTTATTGCAGCACCGTGATTCCGTTTTCTCTATGTACCCCTCGCCACTCGCTAAACCGTTTCTCCACTTGCGATTCTTCCGATGGTAAATAGCCGAGGCTGTGCTCACGTATGAGATAAATACAGCTGGATCGTAGCGATTGGGTGAAAATACCTCGGTTGCGTTAATTTATCGAATATTTGTGGGAACGAGACTCATCAAAGAGGGGCTGTTGTCTTCACTTAATACAATGTACGGTATAATAATTGCCTTCATTTTCGAGAACGATATTTCTGACGGATTAGTTCGGTGGAGATAGTGAAGCGCTTCCGATGCAAGTTTGATGCTGTTGAATCGTGATGCATATGCGTATACAACCTGGCGAATTATCTTGCGGTATAGGATTGGAAATCGGATTGTCCCTTAGCTACTCCGGGGCTACTACGGTTGGAGATCGTGCGGTGGTTGAGGTAGTTAGCACATTGTTGATGCTTACTGGAAACCCTTGACCAAACAGTATTCTGATATTGACAGTTAGTATTGATCGTCTTGGTCTCTCTCTGTTTCCCTCATCTATGTGCGGTTATACATACATAGACGATTGCCATTGGCTTGTGTCAACTGTCGACATGGTTCGCTTTGACGATCAGGGAGCAGAGGACCAACACCCTTGGGTTAGAATCCCACATTAAGGAGTCCCGGCTCTCGATGACTCCGCCCGTAGACCGTAGGGGTCACCTCGCTTCCATACGGCAGCAGCAGCTTCGTTTAACGAATTCCCTTGTACGATGCGACCCTTAAGCGCGTCTGGTGAACTGATACCAACCGAGATTTTGGGACCAGCTTACTCTTCCGACCTGTACCATTGCCGTTCCAACGGGAGGGATTAAAACTGTCGCCTTTGAATTTTGAAAGCACGGGATTCGTCTCGCTCCGTCGAGAGAAACAACAGGGTTGTGCATCAGCGATGACCCAGCACGATGTGCCTAATATAGTCCTGCTTCCGATACACGCCGTCGTGTATATTCCCCTAATTGGATCACGGGCTTGAGTCTCTCGGGGAGTGAAAAAGTGGAAAGTACGGGCGCAGCAAGGGTTGGGTCATGGAGTTGCTCCACAGCAGGGCCAACCCTCGAGGGCATCGATCGAATTATCAGCTTCATCTTTCAGCACCGCTACACATTCCTGTAATCACGACGACGCCACTCTCTGCACTTTTCATTATTTTAAATTAACGTCATTCAAAATATAGATATTTACGTCGCCCTAAGAGGAAAAATACACTCCGGGATTAAGGATGGTAATTTTTTTAAAATAAGATACGCGTCCCACGTTCTTGAATTAATCACGACCCCCAATTTTTCAATCTCGCAGTCTCTAACTGGTAAACAGAGAGATCGGGTACGACTCTACAAATGCAATCACGTTGATTGAAATTATTTGCGGTGGGATTAAGAAAACGAGCCATTCCGTCGGTAGAAAATCCTCGCTCGGGCGTGGTTTGGATTTTCCATTTCAATTCTCGATAAGGCGACAGCATTCTCTCTGCCTGTCGTCTAAAACCCTAAACCTTTTTTCACCCTGCCCCACCCTCTCTCGTACAGTGCAAACTGGTAGTCTTAATCGTAGGGCGGATGTTGGTTTATTTGGAGTCGGTGCATGTTCCAAGCAGCGATCTCTTCTCGGTGGGGTGAAAGTACCCTCTCGGCATGGGGTGCCTGTACGGTTTGAGGAAAAAGTGTCGAGTAGCCGGTGGGTTAGACGTGAGAGCGCGAAGCCCTGCACCAAAGTGTGATTGTGTGTACATGTGTGCGTTATGTCGTAAGAGTGTCTGCACTAAGAGAGAGAGAGAGAGAGAGAGAGAGAGAGAGAGAGAGATGATGATGATGATGATATTTTATTAAGCCCTAGCAAAGCTATGGGGCAATACAGTGATAGTAAATACGCGACTCCCGGAGATACGCAAATTGGTGAGTTTGCTATTCCGACAGCCGCACAAAGTACACAATTATTCAAACCCTATAAACTAAATAACCTATAAACTAAATAACCACAAAATCAAAAGAGTACAGATGAGATACAAGATATCCGCTGCCTTCATCGTAGCACCAAAACCGGAAATGCTCAATGCCGTAAACAAAAATAACAACTCAAACAACTCAAACTAAGGGTTACAATCAGATCAAAAACTCAAAATACTCAAAATAAGAACTCAAAACTCAAAAAACTCCATCGCACGCGCGTGGTCTTGGTGAGTTCCCGTTCGTTCTCGTTAGTTTGCACATCTGTGACCCAACGCGCCCGAAGCTTCGTACGCGCGGCAAGAACACAGAGTGAGAGTGAGTGAGAGAGAACGAGGGAGGGGGGATTGTCGCTGAGCTAAACGTGCGCGCGCGCGTGACTGAAACTCTATGTCGGTCCCATCGCACCCTCTTGCAGAGAGCGCCTCGCACGTACAAGAACATCGGTGCTGGAGGGAAGGAGGGGATGCAAATCCCGATGTGCTTTTACGCGTTCCCCTGCCTCTCGCGGCTCCGCCGTCGTGATTACGCGACTTACGCGAATCACTTTGGATATCGTCCGTGTCGTCGTCGTCGTCCTCGTCGTCGCAACACGGCGAACTCCGATGAATAATGATGACTCGGAAGTCTCGAGCTTGTTAGCAGCGTTCTCTCTCTCTCTCTCTCTCTCTCTTTCTTCTTTTCATCTTCTCACTTTCTCTTCAATCTATCAAGAATATCTCAGCGCGCCCATACCAAGCCAATCTTTCAAGTGATTTTTTTTCGCTTCGCTTCCATCGTTTCCCCGCGAGATCGATACACAAAACTTTGCGAGTTATAATCAGATTTTGCTTTTTTTATCGGAGAGAGTTCATCCTCTCGAGGGTGCGGGGAAGGATGGAAAAAGGACGAAGGGAGAAAAAAAGAAATAACGAGAAGGAAGGCGTTGACGAGTTTCTTTTGTGATAGGATTTCTGATGACGGTCAGAGTGAGAAGAGAAGAATGCAACGAGGATCGAGAAAAAAGAGAGGAGAAGAGAGAGAGAGAGGGAGAAAGAGAGTCCAGATTCTTTCTTTCTTCCATCCCACTCCCCCGATCGTCTTCAATAACTAACGAGCTTTCATTCTCGTCCGCAGCACGAAATTCTCTTTCTCTCTTTCTCCCTCTTCTTTCTCTCATTCGCGTCCTCGTTTCTCGTCGTTGTTCCAACTGCAGCAGCTTTTTCTCATCCACCACTTGTCTTCATACTACTGCAATTAATCGGGAGAGTATTTTCCAGGCTAGCCTATAGCCTCTTCGGGCAAAAGCTCTCTTCCCGGTCGTTCGGCGAACGAGAGAGTGAGTCGAGGATAAGGGATGAGAGAGATAGGGAAGACCATTTCGGCATTGTTCGAAAGGAAAACGAGAGCTCTGCTGATGCTGCTGGGCGATTTGATCGTCGACTGAGAGAAACGAGGAGTGACCAAGCTCTCGAGGCCACGAACGACGGAAGACAATATGGCGAGGAGAGAGAGGGAGAGAGAGAAGGGGAACGAAAAAAAAGCGATTGGGGTCCGATGAAGGGTTAAAAAGCGCTGGACCGAACGATCCGGACGTTTCACCCTCTACTCTCCGCAACCCTTATCCCACCTCGCCACTCGCACGTTTTCAAGCTGAAACGTTAACCCGCTCGCGGTATACGTACAGAAGTGATGCGTCCGAAACAGGCGCAAATTGAAATAAAAAAAAAACAATGTATCGAAAATCCATCAAGCCCTTGACGATCGATCGTCAACAATTTTACAACCTTTACATTTTTTATCCCCCCTCCCGACACCATGGGTGACCCATAACGAATTTCATCGTAAAATCATTGTAAACTATTTTTTATCCACCCCTCACCTTCCAGAATCGTCCATATACATCTAGCGTATATATATTCTAGAATGCTCAATAGACAATCTCACTCTCGTACTCACGGACATATTGGAAGCACTGAAAACCATCCGAATGCACGTACCTCGTACACCACGGTATAGAGCTTTTACGCGAGGGAGGTTTTTCCGACACATCCTCCCCATTTTATGTCCCAACGAAGGAAAGAGAAAGAGAGAGAGAGAGAGGGCATCGAGCTGGAGAAAACGAGAGAGGAGGCCCCAAGGAACACTTTAAGAAAGTACAGTTCTTTGATGGCTTTTTCCCCGTGATATGACCATTCCTATAGACGCGAGCGACACCGCGAACCAACTTGCCTCCATGTTTTACTCCTTTATGTATCGCGAATAAAAAAAAAATTAGTCCTTTGCTTTCTGTATATTTACATCGTTCTAAAAAAGGGATATTTATATATATATGTATGTATGGATATAAACGCGTGCACGATGAGATTTATGCAAACAGCATAAACAAAATGCATTTGTCAGTTTTCGTCGTTACAAGTTTTCCCTCTATTTATCTGTCTTTCTCTCTCGGCTCTTTATATCCAACAGTAATATGCAAAGCACATGCCACAAAATCTTTCATCTCTCTCTCTGTCTCACTCGTTGTAATTTTCTCGACTCGTATACCCGTGCTTCGTTTCCCAAGAATTCCGTGTTACGTTACACTCGACGATTTCATATCTCCTTAACCTTTCTTCTCTTTCCATCCCTTACCGCTCTCTACTATCGCTGAGTCGCGTTTTCCTCGCGCGACAAGAAACAACAGCCGAACGTTGCACGGGGCCCTCTACCAAACCCTCCCCCACCACCCCTCTCCTCACCCTTCCAATATATATGGAACTGTAAATCCCTGAGATTTCCAGAAGCCCCGAGGAGAGAGAAAGACGCCATTGCCTACATATCCAACATTTATACGCACACACACATACATACATATCCATTTTGTTTTCGTGTTGGTGCAAGCATTACGAAAACTCGAGATTTTCCGTCGATGTCTGCACCACGTCTCGCGCATAACGGTGTGCATTATCCTTCTCTCGGAGTTTTTATTTCCTTCCTTTTGCGTATATATATTTGTACGTATGTATGTGCGTGTAGCAGATCGTAGGATATCCCTCGAGCAAGCGCCCGAAATGTCCGGCACTCGAGAAAAAGATTCTTCTCTTTCTCTGGCTTGGCATTTTACATCCCCCCTTGGTAATCGATTCCGCACACTGTATGACGTATATACGTATATATCGAATCTCGACGATGCACCCTCTACACACAACCTTCTTTCGTTTTCTCTCTCTCTCTCTCTCTCTCTCTCTTTCTCTCACTTTCCTGTCAACGATTGGTGCACTCGAGCAGATTGGAGAGGATTTCGAACGAAGGTGGAGTAGACTCCGGGTTCGCAGACATCCTTTCTCTCTGTCTCTGCACCTTTACTGCAAACTTAAAATTTTTGTTTCCGTTCGATTATTTTTCAATGCTATTATTTCCTTACCCTCTTTCGAGACTATAATTCACCGGGAATAACGCGTATAACAATTATTCACGCGATGAATAAAATCTTGTGTCGAGGAAAGTGAGACGTAATTAAACAATAGCGAATGAGAAACGAAGAGGTTTTTCCAATATCCCGGATCGATAGAAAAAAAAGAGAGGGTAAAAACTAGGATTATACTTTATCATTCTCTCTCGCCCTCTCTCCATACGATTTCCGATGTATCATCCTCGGAATTGCTCGAATTTTTATATACCGCGAGATTTGGTGGAGAGATTTGAGATGGGCAGTGAACGCAAAAAAAGGGAGTGAGAGAGGGGAAGAGAGGGAGAGGGAAAAAAACGAAAGTACCGTGGTCTCGCCTCGATCCTCCGCTCCATGGTATAGCTGGGCTCGAGGTCAATCCTCGACTCTCGTTGCCACACACCCGAATAAGCCTCTGGACCTCTCTCACCCTCTTCACCACTATGTATACATATATACGTCCCCATCGCTCTCATACACTCCCCGTATCGGCGGGTAATCGATACCCGTATCCCGAATTCCCTATTCTCGCCTCGTATATATATATATACATATACATGTGTATATATGTACAATCAGGTATATGTGTAACTGTACGTCGAGCTAAACAGAAGTTCCCACCGTAAATTTCATAGCACTTCACACTAGTCCCGTTCTCGCTATTCGACATCCTGCCCCTATTTCCTCTCGCCTCTCGCCACCCTTTTGTCGCTATTTGCGCGTATATATAGATCGTCAGTAACTCCCCGTGGCTGCATTTAATATTTACTCAGTCACGTTCGATTCGCGTTTCGCAAAAGCGGTTTTGTACGGTGGTCGTGCATGCGACGCTTTGCCGTCCGGTGACACCTTTACGGGGACTGACAGAGAACGAGAAGGGGGTGGGGGTGGGGGTGGGGGACACACGTGGAATCCTCACTCGCCGTAGAGTTAACGATTCTTGCCTCTGCAAACTCGTATTCGTTTGCGAAAGGGAAAGAAAGATACGACGGCAGAAGTGAAAAAAAATGAATAAGTGAGAGTTCCCATCTGCCGTCGTATTTGCTTGCGAACTCAGTCATCGCCCCCCCCCCCTCTAGCCCCTTCTTCGCCTCCTCTCTCTAGCTGTGAACTTTGCAAGAAGATGCATTCTCTCTCAGCAACGTTTCCCCCCTCATTCTCTCTCTCTCTCTCTCTCTCTCTCTCTCTCTCTCTCTCTCTCTCTCTCTCCAACGGTTTATTTTGTAATCGATGAACATACGTTAAATATTCTCCTCGCTCGCTAGTTTCGCAGCAATGACATCGAGTCGCGTATAAAAGAGGGTTAAGTAAGAAGAAAATGAAAAAAAAAAAATCTAGACAAAATGTCAAAAGCACTCAAGATTTGTTTTCTCTCCTTGCTTCTCCCTATATTCTCTCTTTTTACCCGCGTCTTATACATATTTACTGACGTATTTTTCAAACCCCTCGTAGGGGTATAACCGGAAGATGAAAAGGTTCGAGGGGGTGAAATACGACGGGAGGACCATGGTCGAGTATCGTTCGAAAGATTTTTACTTTCTATATGTATATATATGTACGTGTTTATACATTATGCATGCATATAGAGAGTGTCTCGTTCTGTCGATAACGACGAGGTTTCTCTTTATAGCAAAACAGGACAGTCACCAAGGGACAAGGTAGAAAGAGAGAGGGAGTGAAAGAAAGAAAGTGGGCGAGAGGAGGAGTTGAATTTAGATGTATATTCAGAAAAAGGGTGGGCTCGACCCGTCCGTACCAGAGGGTCTCTGTACAGTGAGGCGTTAATTGAAGATGCGGACAGTCAATAGGCTGGATTAATACGCACTGGCTACCACAGAGACCTTCTCCCCTCTCTCTCTCTCTCCTAACTTCCCCGCCCCCGTCCTCTTTCCATTCGTCCCTTATCGTACACTACATCCTCTATATCTCTCACCGCGTTTTAATTGGATCCTTCATCGGTCTTCCGCGGATCCACGAGCTCGGCTTACCATTACCATCATCATATCATCGCCCTAACACACTACGATACCACACAATACACCCTTTCGTTACAGCACCCTCATCCTCATTCTTCTCTCTCTCTCTCTCTCTCTCTCCCTCTTACACGCACTTTCTCTCTTGGTCCTGGGTCAAGGATGAATCACTCCCGGAGATCTCACATCAACGTAGAATACGTATATCGGTAGTAAACTACATGGAGAACGTAATACCATCATCATCCTCTGTACATGATCGAGTTCTAACGGGAATCCTGTATTTCCGTTGTCCTTCGATCCAAGGCAACGCTGTCTCTCTCTCTCTCTTTCTCTTTCTCTCTCTCTCTACGTTTGTCTCGTCATTGCAATTTTCCTTTCGATTTCCCACGAGGGTGTCGGGAGTTTGCGATGAAAAATGTGGTCAAGGAGATACGACTTGAACATTAATTTTTTCTCTCCCTCTCTCTCTCTCTCTCTTTCTCTGCGCTCGCGTCAAGATTTAAAAACGTGCGCGAATTGCTAACGGCGAGATTAAAAAAATAAATAAAAACAAGGTATGAGAGAAAGACGCGAAGAATGAAAATTTCATAGAAATCGTGAGGAGAGAGAGAGAGAGAGAGAGAGAGCGAGCAAGAATAATCAATCGATATCGAATAAACGAATATATTGATATATTTTCTTCTCTAGAAAATTTATCGTCGTTTTTTTAAAAATCTTTATTATTCTTTTTATTAATTGGCACTTTATCAACACACTCGAACATAAACACATATTTTTGAACTCGCGGGCATCATCGATCGTCGCGAACATAATAAAACGTTATCATCATTATTCCCGCATTCCGATCGAGCAATAAACGCTCCGGTGATTTTTCATTCTTCGTTATTTTTCACATCCTATTCAACGTATTTATTCGACACGGTGCGAGCAATACCGCTTTATAAAGAGTAAATTAAAATTTATTTCGTATACAAATCCGATTTTGGAAAATAAAATTTATGCGAAGGCAATTTTACGATCGAGCGACTCCTCGTTTTCGATTCGATATACCAAAGGGGTGAAGGGGAGGGCGGAGGCTTTCGTCTCGCGATCGAATGAATTCATGATCCGACCCCCACCCCCTCACCCTCCCCTCTCGCGCCACTGTCTATATAATGGCAAATATTTTGTACCACAGCGTAGAATTTTAACGCGTCGATACTGTCGCTACGTAATATTTATGTACAGATATTGTCACCCCTCGGCTGTATCACATATATAAATATACTCTCCCCGGTGTAGCAAAGTTTTCTTTCCATTTTCGAAGTAATTCCGTTGTCATACTGGAGGAGTGTAAGGGGCGGAGGCGTGGAGGGCGAGGGGTGGATAGAGACGGGGAATGCTTTTACAGAGTTCTCTTTTTCGTCTCTCACTTTCTCATTGTCCCGATAACGGATATCAGGAACGATGCACAAGAGAGCACGCGGACAGGTCGAGAACGTATGGTGGCGCGTCTGGTACACACTCGTGGACCATGGGATTGTTCATCTCTGTGAACACAGTTTTCCACGTTCCCATACTCGTCAATCTCTCTCTCTCTCTCTCTCTCTCTCTCTCTCTCTTTTGCTCTTGGCGTCTCGAAAAGAGGCGAAACTTCTCTCTCGTTCTCCAACCCCCCACCCCAACCCCCTTCACACACACACACACTGTCGCAATGCCTTATGTATGTTTACGACAACGAGTCGTACACAGTCTCGCGTGTTCACCGAGAAATTTCTACTGTGTGTCGTTGCCGTCGTTGGCATCGTCCTAGTGACAAATTGGATTCACGTGTGGCCGCCCAACGAGAGCAAGCGCGACGAGGAGGAAACCTCGACGCGGAGATTCCGACACAGGACTAGAATTTCTCGGCTGGCGCGGATTTTTCTCTTTTATGTTGCTGTTTTTCTTATCTTTTTGTTTTTCTCACTTCTTGGTCTTACAAATTAACGATTCGTGAAAAATTCATATTTCCAAAGTTCCAAGTACAATGAGAAACATTGACGATTGTTCGATCCGATGGAACGATATAGAAAAATAAATCGACGGGGACAAATCGAGAATATTTTTACGAACTGTATAACGCTGTGAGAAAATATCTGTTATCAACGAAATCGATATAGTTTCGCGGATATACGGAGAGAGAGAGAGAGAGAGAGAGAGAGAGGGAGAGAGAGAGAGAGAGAGAGAGAGAGAGAGAGAGAGAGAGAGAGAGAGAGAGAGAGAGAGAGAAGTACAATCGGGCGTACACACACCACTTGATCGTCGATCGAGTATTATGAAGGGAGACGAGAGTGAGAGGAGGAGAAGGAGGAGTAGAGAGCGAGATGGGGAGGAGGGGGGCACTCCCACGATGAGAGAGTGAGAGATAAACGGATCAACGTACCGTATAGATAGCGTGCAGCAGCAGCAGCAGCAGCAGCAGCAGCAGCAGCGACAGGAGCAGAAACGCAAGCAACTAATGCGATTCCAGGTCAGCAATTGATCGGTCGTTCCCCGTAGTCGGAAGGGAGAGGGACATACAGAGAGAGAGAGAGAGAGAAAGAGGGAGAATATAGAGTTCGGCTTCTCTCGAATCGCGAGGCAGCCTCTCGATCTATCTCTTCACTCGACGCTGACCGCTGCTCGCACTCCCGTTTCGCACGCGGATTCAGGTATTCTCGTAATATACATGCGATTCCTGTACATACCTATATTATAGTACAAAATTCGCACACGGGGCACATTATTTATTACACACTGCATGCATATCCAAGCTATCCGAGAATTTCTGTCTCTACGTGAATATAAAAGCCCGTCGATCGAAATGACCTTCGACTACGATCTTCTAATTTTTTTTTTTTTTCATCGCGACTTCGTGATTTCTCACGAAATTATATTTATTATTATTATTATTATTATTATTATACCAATAGTAAGAAAGATATAACATTGAAAATATTTGTACAACAATCATCGTAAAGATAATAATAGTCTGAAATTCTGGGAAATGTTAAGACGTAGAAATAATTTTAAAAAAATCGAATTCGATTCGATCGATTCGATACATGATAAGAATATATATATATATATGTGTATTTTTTTCAAATAATAATAAATGGATAAAGAGGTCACTGTCTGTGTTTATCTGTGTGCACGAGAATTGCGCGAGGAAAGGGTAAATCTCTCGTACAACGACGAGAGTGAGAAAGGACCATGATAAAGGAGCCCGCGTTCACCGCACGCGAAGCATAACAGAGACTCGGGGACTACATCAGAGAGGAGAACTCCTAGGCAGGTAGACATACAGGGTGTCCCATTTTAATCTTACACCTGATTTTTCTCGGAAAATACTGCTCCGATCAAAAATTGTGTATAATGAAACTTTTAGGGTTCGAAGGGGGACGTTCAAAAAAAATTTTTTTTTTGTATCATAATTCAAAATGGCGGCTGTAAGATGGCCGACATGTTTTTTTTAAATAGAAACAGGCCATTTCTTTGTTACTAAAAAAATTGTCGGATCAAAACTAACAACTTTTATAGGAACATTTTTTTGATAAAGTCCATAATTTTTGGAGTAGAACACCATTTTTGACTATTTTAGCGTTATCCAGGATGTACCACGAGGAGGTAAAGTCTTTAACATCCCAAGTGTAAGTGTGTGTGTGTGTGTGTGTGTGTATGTGTGTGTTTGCGCGCGTGTGAGTGTGAGTGTGAGTGTGTGAAACACTCACAAGGATTAGGGCTCTGCGGCTCGTCACTTCCGCAGTATTTACCGACTCCAAAACCACCTCCTTATGAGTGTTCTCTGAACTCTTAAAGGTGTTCGAAGATTCCCCCATTCATGTTTAAGCATGCCCGAACTCTCCTCTCAAAACCATCGACTGTTCGCAAGAGAACAACTCTCGGGATTGCACGGCAGGCAGCTCAAATGATATGGGGTACCATGAAAATTTTCTCTGGAATGTGTCGCTGTTGAAATTTTTCTGTTAACTGGATACGGCAGGACAATACGAATTTTCATGGTACCCCATATCATTTGAGCGTTTCAAGTTCGCTTCGCTTCGGATCGAAATAAGAAAACGAAATCTCACGTTGAACGCCTACAATAGACGCGGATTTGTTAACCGTTTACTGACGGCAATTCAACAATGGCTGATTTCAGTCCCAACGAAATCGTTGATATGCTCCTTATTTTAGGGAGATGCCGGGGCAATTATTTACGAGCAGAAAATTTGTATCGACGCGAATATCCTGATCGTCGTCATCCATCGCGGCAGACAATCCGAACCCTCGAGAGGAGAGCGAGGGCAGGCCGAATAATCCGCCACCGCCAACGTCGCCAAAACGTGAACAATGATTTTGGTGGCCCGCATGAGGCTCGAAACATGGCTATTTTAGCGATGATAGCAATCGATCCTCATTTGAGTGTTCGAGTGATCTCGGAGCGACTGGGGTTTCCCGGATCCACAGTGCACCGAGTACTGAGAGGTGCAAGGCTCCACCCGTACAGGATACAATTCCACCAAGATACGCCTAATCCTGATCCGTTGCGAAGGATGGAGTTTTGTCGGTGGGCATTGAGACGAATCGAGCAATTCCCAGATTTTTTTAGGTTTGTTATGTTCAGTGATGAATCCACATTCAACAACCGAGGTCAGGTAAATCGATGGAACTTTCGGTATTGGACTGATCAGAATCCACGATGGGTGCGACAGATCGATCACCAGCATCGGTGGAGTTTGAATGTTTGGTGTGGAATCATTAACGGGCAATTAATAGGTCCTCACTTCTTCGAGGGAACTGTGACGGGAGCCCGTTATTTTGACTTTCTGCAAAATGAATTGCCGCTTTTGATGGAAGACATTGATTTGGTTACACGTCAACAGATGTGGTTTCAGCAAGACGGTGCACCCGCTCACTGGGCTCGTGTTGTTCGAAATCACCTGGACGCAACATTCGGTCAAAGGTGGATCGGACGAGATGGACCTGTCCATTGGCCTCCAAGATCACCTGATCTTACCTCTCCCGACTTTTTCTTGTGGGGTTATCTTAAAGACGCTGTCTACCGTCAAGCTCCAACCACACAAGAGGATATGAGGGTGCGGATAAGAGCTGCCTGCCGTGCAATCCCGAGAGTTGTTCTCTTGCGAACAGTCGATGGTTTTGAGAGGAGAGTTCGGGCATGCTTAAACATGAATGGGGGAATCTTCGAACACCTTTAAGAGTTCAGAGAACACTCATAAGGAGGTGGTTTTGAAGTCGAAAAATACTGCGGATGTGACGAGCCGCAGAGACCTAATCCTTGTGAGTGTTTCACACACTCACTCACACTCACACTCACACGCACACGCGCGCAAACACACACATACACACACACACACACACACACTTACACTTGGGATGTTAAAGACTTTACCTCCTCGTGGTACATCCTTGATAACGCTAAAATAGTCAAAAATGGTGTTCTACTCCAAAAATTATGGACTTTATCAAAAAAATGTTCCTATAAAAGTTGTTAGTTTTGATCCGACAGTTTTTTTAGTAACAAAGAAATGGCCTGTTTCTATTTAAAAAAAACATGTCGGCCATCTTACAGCCGCCATTTTGAATTATGATACAAAAAAAAAATTTTTTTTGAACGTCCCCCTTCGAACCCTAAAAGTTTCATTATACACAATTTTTGATCGGAGCAGTATTTTCCGAGAAAAATCAGGTGTAAGATTAAAATGGGACACCCTGTATATACAAACTTCGCGAGGATGAATCGAGCTAAAGGAATCTTGCTCCTCCCGGAGCGTTTATCTTTCACTTTCGTGCTCGAGAGGCTCGGGCTTTTGCTTTGCTCTATCCTTTATCCTCTCTCTCTCTCTCTCTCTGTCGCACACTCACTAACTCACTCTCTTCCCGTCTCTTTCCCTCATTGAACGTTTCAGCCTCTCTCATTCACTCTCTCGATACACAACGAGCACGGAACGAGTCAGAGTAGCGAGAGCATTATCGCCTCGAGGCGTGGAGTCATCGCGCTTTGCCGTTGCAACAAGCGAACCGCGAGAGAATCGAAGCTTATGTATGACGTGTTCACTCTCCCTCTATGGCGTCCTTGATATACTGGAACGTTGTCGATA
The DNA here is from genome assembly GCA_964017225.1 of Netelia inedita. Taxonomy (NCBI): domain Eukaryota; kingdom Metazoa; phylum Arthropoda; class Insecta; order Hymenoptera; family Ichneumonidae; genus Netelia; species Netelia inedita. The sequence goes on along the minus strand of OZ024925.1, from coordinate 13,845,632 downwards.
TATTCCCAAGATGATCGTAGTCAGCCTTTCCCTTTTGATCTTTCCCGTGAAAATCTACTTTTCGCCATCATCGTCATTCCTTCACCCTCCACTATTGCCCATCGGTCTTTATCGAAGGAAAATTCGCTCTACCGTTGATACCCCAACGATCACTTTGACCGGTTCGATAAATAAAGAGGGATGAAGAGGATATGAAACTCGAAAAGATAATCATAGATAGAAAATATAAGGAAACCCGGTTGAATTTTCCGTCCTCACCCTCCTTCACCCACCCTCGAGTCCAAACGAGACGAGATGCTGCTCTCTCCTATACAGTTATCTCATCGAAGCTGTTTTTCCTCATGATGCGTTATTATTATTTTTTTTTCATTTCTTTTATAGTTCTTTTTTGTATTCACTCGTCTCCGCCAGCAACGAGTTTTCTCGTATATTCCTTTATCTCCTTCGTTCTTCGAGACGTTCCAAGTTTCGAGGAACTCTTACGACTCGTTGTCGTGTACTGCGCACCCGGGCCTGCACCAGGAAGGAACGTGATCATTCGACGTTTCCGCTACTCCTTTGCCCTCCTCAACGTATCTCTCTTCTCATCCTCGTCTCGTACTTTTTTTTTACATAACCTCACCGAAGAAGAAATACGGAGAACCTCTGTGAGAGACCTTTGATCAGTCGATTATCGTTTCTAGGATTGCGCAATATCGTCTTCGCCCCCAATCGACCTGATATTTCCTATCCCCCCCCCCCCCCATCTTCCTCTGTAGGTTATCGAGCTAAGGCCACATTTATATATATGTATATACGACTCGGAACGAAGTGGATTATTATTCCAATGTGTATTGTATTCGTGGATATAGCTATGGGGCAATAGAGCGTGGTAACGTGCACCGAACGCTAAAGAAACATATATACGTATGTAAGTATTTCTACATAAAAATAGGATGAAGAGAGGGAGAGAGGAGGGTGCATCTTTCCAACAGCAAAATATATTCAACTGCGAGGGAAAAATGTACATCGGTAGTTTGGAGTACAGTAGGAGAGAAGCGGAGGTGTATCTCGCCTGTCTACTTAACTATATACTTGTACATATAAATATATATATGTATATATATTGGTAAAGTGGAGAATGTAGCTCGAAGGTGCATGCACGGGACATCAAACGCATCATACACTCGCGCGCTTCTTGCTCGACAACTTTGCATGTACAGTTCTCTCCCTCTCGCCCTTTGCTCTTATTCTTCATCTCTCATTCCTCTGCTCTTCTCGCCTGTTCCCCTCCCCCTTTTTCCCATCACTATATCCCTTCCTCGCGCGCACTTCATTTTTATGCACACGGAAGTTTCGTCACGCACTTTACAGTTACCTCGTGACGTTCGCTCTTCTTCCGACGAACTGTACGGCATTTTCATCCTCTGTCTATCATTATATATACGTATATACAGCTATATGTAATATGTGTATGATATAGCCTCTCTTTAACAGAATCACGTTATAACGTCGTCAAGGGGATCTCACGATCTCTCGTATAGGTATATGGAGAAGGTTGAGGTAATGTTCATCTCGGAGAAGCAAAAGAGAGGCATAAGCTTGTTCGAAGTAACACCTCGCATAGAAACACCGGAAGCCAGGGTCCGGCATAGGGCAAACTTCAATATTGGTAAAGCTTCGTGTATATACGTGTATAGGTGTCTCTGACGGTATTCGCCCTCTGGCTTCACCCGGCTTCTCTGTACTTTCGCAGCATTCAACAGCTCTAATGCCCTCTACGGTGTTCGCTACGTATACAAGCTGCGACCACCCGACGCAGCATCCAACAACGCATACAGCACTGGTCCATACCGCGTGAAAGGAGGTCGGACTAACTCTCTTCGATCGTGGCTACCTGCCTGGTAACCTTCCTTGGTTACTTTAGGGTAAATATATATGTATATGTTTTTATAAATATATACAAGGTGTTCGACAATTATGAAGATACAAAAAATGTCCGGATAGTTGGCGTCTGTACGAGCACAACGGTTTTTTCAAAATTGTCCTGCGATGAAAATTGCCGGAGATATTAATTCTTAAAGTTTGGAAATTTGAAACATAACCTAACAAATGAGATCGTACACGCTCTATCGACGAACGCCGAGGTCGCCGGTTCGAGTCCCGCTCGGAACATTCTTTTTTCACAGATTGTTTTTTTTGTAGATGTTAACAAAATAATAATGTGAGAAAATAATTTGTTTTTGTCACTCAACGGCAGGCTGCTCGATGCCATTGTTTATACTTAAATTTAATAAAAAGTATTTTGTTTGTATCGATTCCATTTGGATATTTTGCGTGACTTCGTAGCTGTCTATCACCCGGTAGATATATTCTCATACGGTGGTAGGTATACCAATTATGCACGACATAGAGGAGAATGCATTTGCGGGATAACCAATAGCAAGAAACACGAGGCAAGCGTCGAGCCCTGAGTTTGGACGACACAAATATCTCTGCGTTGAGTCAATGGTACGTACCCTCAGTCAATTAGTCACAGTTCGAGGGAAAAAAATGTGTCGGACGATTCGACAAAACGAATCATTAGCGTTTATTATCAAATTGTTAATTTTTCATCGTTTTTAAATTGTTTTTATGTTTAAGAATTAATATTCTCATAATTATTTATTCGAAATGGTATCCCCTACGCCTTATTATGTTTCAAGGAGCGCGACGAATTGAATGTCAGCCCGTTAAAGACTTTTTCGAACGTGGAAAATCGTTCAAAAGCGATTTTACGACGAGATATACACACAACTGTAATTATCGTTAGCGAGATACATGATGCATAATCATCGGTTAAAGGAGGATCTATTTTTGGAATTTCTCCTTTCCTTTCTTTTCTTTTTCTTTCTTTCTTTATTTCGTAATTATGTATTCGAGATAGTTTGGTCTTAAGTTCAGGAAGACTAAATGTGAACTAAATGTGACTAAATGCGAGCAAGAGTCACGAGACCCAAGCTTAATTCGACGGAAGCCGTTAATGGATTTTCCTTCCTTTCTCTCTTCTCTCTCTCCTACGTCGACGAGATGACGAAAAGGCGTTTATATGCGCGAGATTTGCTCTTCGTCTTTCGTCTTCTTTTTTCCTCGCTTCAACTCATCTTCTCACGGATTTGCTCCTTCTCTCTCTCTCTCTCTCTCTCTCTCGTGAGCGCGCGCGCGCGTTATCGACGTTGCACAATGTGCGCAAGATGCAAGAATCGCACGAACATAGAAGTAGAGAGAGAGAGAAAGCTTTCAATCCGTTATACAATATAGTCGCGACTTGAGCGAGGGAAATAAAAAAGAGAAAAGGATGAAAAAGATGCTGCGAGTTCGAGATGGTTTCTCGTTTCTCCCATCCTCATTTTCCACGATATTCAACCTCTCTCACACAAATATCCCATCGTTATTCGCTGAATTGAAAATCTCTGAGCCAACGTTATCGATAACGCGCGGAATTCCGTAAATCAAATTATATTTTCCATACGCTACCGATCAAATAGTTCGTTTCGTTCTATTCGTAGAAAAGATTAAAAAAATAGCATTTTTATTCTCTCCCTTTTCCTTTTTTTCATGTGGTATTACAGCTCGAGTAGTCGTTGCATCGAACTCGACGAAAATGGTCCGCTGAATAAATAGGAAACGACGTACAAAAAATATGCTCGTTAAAATCGATTCCCCGTATCGTGAGATAACTCTGATACTTTGATGTACCGTTATTGCCTCTGTATACGTATAACTATGGTTCGAGTAGCATTTGCCTATTTTCGCGAAAGAGCGCGGGCGATGGAGCGCGTCCTCTCAGTACGACTCTCAAACGAAGTTTTATCTCCTATAGTTGGATCGTATTTTAAACGAGTGAGAGAGTGAGAGAGACAGTGAGCGCGCGAGAGCGGGGGTAAGGGCGCCACTGCGGAGCGCCGAGGTGGAGGGGGAACGCTTAACGTCAGTGCGTCGCCGCACGCTCGATAGCGAACATCGCGAGAACTCTCGAAAGACACGACGAGGCTTTCGCTGGCAAAACACCGAGTGGGAAAGGAGCCCACTATATCCTCGAGCTAGTTTTCTGTCCCCGGTACTGAAAAGACATTCTGCCTTTTCGTTTGGTGCATATAGAGCGGCACAACTCACGATCGCGTACCTCACGAAAGGTCGATAAGCATTTATAGCGAGCGCATCCTCCGTTCGTTCGAAACGTCTCTTGGCCTAACCGCTCGGGCTCCGTAGCTGTATCTATCCGCGCCGACTTCCATGTATCCGAGGCACGAATGCAAAAGCGTGAGGGAGAGAAAATGTGCACATGCCGACAGCGACGAAAAGAGGACAACAAAGCGAATCGAGGCTACTGGAAGTCTATTGAATATTCCGGACTTGCTGATGGCTCTACGTCTATATACACATACCTATATATTATACGTCTTTCTCTATTTTCCGTATTTCTCTCCCTCTCGTCATTTCCGTAGCCCAGTTCGGGCCAACTCCGATCTCGGCGTGTAACGAGATTTTGCTCGACCCCGGTCGGACATTGAACATCAAGCATAAAAAAAACACTACCATCGCCAAAAGGCAAAGGGATCGTGTAATTTTGACGACAAAATTACACGAACAAAATGTCAAAAATTCACGAAATAAATATTCTCACCCCTACAATAAATACAAAAATTGTACTTTTAGCGATTATGTTATTTTTATATACATTTTTGCTGCATCAAAATATTGTTAAATTGCTTAAAATAGTATCGAAATCCGCTACCCTTGATATTTCATCGATCTCTCATCAAAGTACCAATTAAATTCTCACGCTAACGTCATTATCGGAAAAATCTTGATAAAACAAATTATCGAAAAACTCCGAACGAGTTTAACGGCTACGTCGACGCACGAAAGGGAATAAAAGCCCTGCTATGGAAATTCTCTATCGATGTAAAACAGCTACGAAAATATCAAAACGAAACGAAAAAAAAGACCAAAAACAAAGTCAGTTAAAAATTCGTCCTTCCAGTGAATCGCAATCCCCCGCCCCGCGGTACATCCCAAAAACCCCCTAGCCAGTACATACATATGTATACGCGAGAACCGTGCTACGAGCGTGTGTATATCGCTCGTCTACCAAAAAGTTTCGATTGCCGGAAGTTGAAGTGCATATACCGGGATCAAAAGCGAGAACAAACTGAAGTGGAAGCGGTATAGTACGCGAGGGAAAAGAGGATAGACGCTCTACCACTGGATTTATATACCGAGGGGTATATAGGTACGAAGATCTGGCGTATATCCGCGCGGCTTGTGGATAAAAGAGATCAAAGTGATCGAAATACACGTCGATTGCGCATACCAAATCAGAGCTCTCGATTTCCTCTTTCTCTCTCTTTTTACGAAAGCCTGTCCATGGCGTTGACGGAACGGTCGAGTGCTACACGGTCGGTGAAAACCAATACCCGCACGCGCGCTCTCTCGCATTTATAGCTCGGTAACTATATATCCGCGCATTACCTCGTTATACAAAAACGTTTCATTCTCTATATTTTTCTTTCATATACACACCAACCTCTCTCTCACTCTCTCTTACTCTGTCTCTCTCTCTCTCTCTCTCTCTCTCTCTCTCTCTCTCTCTCTCTCTCTCTCTCTCTCTCTCTCTCTCTCTCTCTCTCTCTCTCTCTCTCTCTCTCTCTCGAGGTACACGTAGCATCCGTCGCAATGACGTAAAATCGACCATTCGTTCGAGCAGCGATCACGCCGTGATCGTTTCTGTACATAACGCCGCGGGAATGAGGGGATGAAAATTGAAGAAGCCTCGTTTTAATCGTCAACGATACCCAACGATTTTAGTGCTCATCGAGGTAAACTATACGTTCGTTATATACGTTATCCGGCTTTTCGCAACGGCTGACTGAGTTACTCGCTATCAATATTCGATGAGAGTCACGAGAGGCTCCTCTCCTCTCCGCCGCCTCGCCGTTCGTCCCGCGCATTCTGGCTATTTATCTCGTGACGCGTTCCCGAGTTATTACGCATCGATGTTTCGACCATGCGGTCGTGCTACGAACCCCCAGCCTCCTACCCAGCCCCACACGACCCACCAATCGTTCGTAGCCAGCAACCCTCGCGTTTCGTTGCATCGAGCCACAGCCACGATAAAAAGCTCGTTAAGCAAATATTTATTCGTTAATCTAGAGGGAGCCGTGATCATGCGTTATATATCTCTCTCTCTCTATACATATATATATATATCTATATATATGATATATAGATATTCATCGTTGATGCTTACGGTTAATATCGTATATGTAATGTGTACCGTATACATTAAACACGGTATGCAATTTTCGTTTCGGTACAAGATTTTCGGTTGAACAAAAAACCAAATAAAAAATAAAAATTAAATTTAAAAAAAAGAGAGAACGAACGAAAATATATGATGCGAAAACGCCCCCGTCTCTCTAGCCGCCCCTCTCGGGCCACTCATTCACGATCTCTGTGGGAAAATGTATATACATGGTGGCGCTGCGTGTTGGCGCCCCAATGCTTTTACGACTATTTAACGAACGTTCTAGAGTTTTAGAACTGCCGAGTATACCCTGCTATCATCTCTCACCCTCTCTCGTCAAGAGTGAGGAAGATGGAGAGAATTCTCTCCTCTAGTGAGCTTATATGCGTCCGATGTTGCTACCTTTGCTATGCTGCAAACATAATATATATATATAGACATGGAAACCGACCGAGAGAGAGAGAGATAGAGAGAGTTCGCGGCCACTGCTGACAACGCCGCGGTCTCTCGCAGCCCCGAGGCATCCCTAGACTCGCGCAAGAATGTCGTAATCAAGATTCTCCACGGAAACTCTCGCGCGCTCGCCAACCACCGTACGCGTACGGTGTGTTGTGCGGCTTTGGCCATCGGCAGCGGAGGTGGCGCCGTCGCGGTACCCATCTCTACATCGTTCCACACCGTGACCACGAGTACACGGGAAAGCCTCTATAGGTGATCACCCTGTATATATATATATATATAGGGACACGTATACGTGTACAAGAGCCGCGACTGCAAAAGTCAGTTTTCGAAGACTTGGCTTTACCAGAAGATCCCCTCGGCCCCCTTCACCAACCCTCCTATGCATATACGTTACTCTCATTAATTCAAGGAGCTATATATATATGTCCGTGTGCGTGTGTGTGTGTGTGTGTGTGTAGGTTTGTGGATTCTTCGTATTTCATCGTCATTCGGCTTTCGAGACGATTCAACTTCCAGTGCAATTCCAGACGAATTTCACCGCGGGCTTTTAATCGCAATTATTTCCTCGGCAATGGCACGTACCCATGTCGCCCGAGGCGCGTGAGCGCGAGTGAGTCCACGCGTGCGCGCATTTTGATTATGATTCAATTATCATCATTCGATTGTTAAACGATCGATCGCTTATTTCATTGGACATAACGAGGTAGAGATAGAGAGAGGGGGCGCATGAGTACAAGAGAGAGAGAGAGAGGGAAGCGTCGCGGATATAGAGCGCGAGGTAGAGGTCAATTAATTATTGCTGCGATAATTGCGAGCGCTGAGAGACGCTAATGGAACGGGATCGTCAGACACAATCGCGTCTGGATATGCCATGTGCACGTTGCGCCCGCTACGCTCGGTAATGTACGGTAACGCCACCGCGCGGCGACCTTTCGAACTTTTTGGCTCGGAATGTTCCTCACCCCATATCCTCGGACAGCGAGAGTGGGGGAAGAGGGAATGAAAAATCTCGTGACTCACGAATTATGAAGGAGAGAGAGAGAGAGAGAGAGAGAGAAAGAGAGACTGGAGCAGAGGGAGAGAAAATAAAACACGTGGCATTCTCGCTCGTTCCGCTGTGTATAAATCGTATACCTGCGAACGGCAACACACACACTGACACACACACACACACACACACACACACGGGCTCAAAGATTCTCGGATCGCATAGCAAAATCCTTTCGGTATGCCAAAACGAGAGTCTCGAGCCTCGAGACGTCGCCCTCTATAGACGTTTGCCGCGTCTCCCGTCGAAACGAAAGAAGATAGTGAGAGAGACGAGAGAAGGATGGAAGGGAGCGAAATCGGAGGAGCCAAAGGAAAAAAAAAAATAGTACGCTATCTTCGCGAGAGCATAGAACAAGCGGTCGTTATCGCGAACCTTTCAGGCTCTCCGCGCGCTCGTCCGTGACCAAGGGTGAGGACGCGATACACTGCGCGATATATATATATGTAGGTGTAGATACGCGTGTGTATAGGGACGCGCGAGATAGATGGCGCTACGTGTATGTGCCAGCGGGAATAACGACGACGACAGGGACGACAACGACGACGACGAAGGAGTCTACGACGATACGCGCGACGAAGAGAAGGGTTTGGCAACGAAAAACAATACAAAAAATCGCACAGAAAATGACAACAAAAAATAAAGAAATATACGAAATAAAAGAAAAAAGAAGATGAGAAACGAAGGGAAGCCGGAGGTTTTTGTCGGACGTTATTTATGAACCTCCACGCGTCGTCTCTAGTTTCTCCCTCTCACTCTCTCTCTCTCTTCTCGGTCAGCCGAGAACTGTCTCTGTCTCTCTCGCTCTCTCCTTTACTCTTTTGGTCCACGAATCGAGAGCTTCTCGGCCGGCGGAGCAACAGCGGCAACGATGCGTTCGCGAATTCTCTCTCTCTCTCTCTCTCTCTCTCTCTCTCTCTCTCTCTCTCTCTCTCTCTCCTTGGCCACGGCACGAATGAAAAAGTTCCCGAACCCGAGGATAATCACGGTGTTGCCCGGCTCACCGCATCGACCAACATCAACGCGAAGCCTTTTTTCCTCCTTCTCTCTCTCTCTCTCTCTCTCTCTCACTCATTCTCTTTCCGTCCGGATTCGCTTTCGTAAATCGTTCCATCGAAATTAGAACTCCGGGGCTATTAAAACGCGTCTGGAGTACAGCGCGTGCGAAGCACAAGAGAGAAAGCGTCTGCCGATCGACCGGGACAAATGCACGGAGGCACACACATTCGCACGAAATTTATGTATATTTATATGGCATACGGACGAGAGAATAAATCGCCCATTTCGCTCATTAGCCTCTCGTCCCCTTCCTCCCATGAAATAATCATTTTTTAAAACAATTACCTTCGTTCAAGCCGCCATACGGACACCAACGAGGCTGCTCGACTCTCGACGCGAGACGTGATCTGCAAACAAACGAGAGAATATAAACACACACATACGGACACGAACTTTTCGTAACGTTTAATTTCGTTAATAAAACGTACGTATTATAATCTAGCGACCAATTCGTGTAATTAATTATGTACGATTTTATCGAATCGTTAATTTTATTTTCATATTAATAAGAAGCTTGTAAAATAAAAAAATTTATCCGTTAAAAGTTCGTTTAATAATTTCACGTTGAACCGCGGGCGATAAGCTATTATAACATTTTTGTTTTTCCTGGAATTTCCTCGTGTTTGCGAAAGCCGCGCTTTACATACCGTCGAGAAGTAAAGGATAACGGCAGACGCGATGAGCTACACAACGTAAATCGCAACATTTTCACCCGTTAATATCTCATCGACGTTTTTCGCTGTTTTTCCTACGAGGGAACCAGCGAGATAAACAGTGCGAAGATACAGAGAAATAACGAGATCCGTCTTTCAATTACGTACGCATAATTGTTGAATAAAAATTCACCGTCTCCCGCGGGTATATTGAGAAAACCAATGTATCTCTCTCTCTCTCTCTCTCTCTCTCTCTCTCTCTTTCGGCTTCAATCTTTATTTCTCTGGTCGGTGAATTTTATACGAAATATTTTTGTTTTAATCTCTTATACGGGATCAACACGAGAATGTAAAACCCTGCATTCCCGGGCGCTTATCGGCTCGGCGTATCCCGATGACCAAAGGAATACTGGTTAGTATATATAGGTATGTATGCGGTGTAGGTATAGATACGAGAGTATGGTGTGTGTACAGACAAGCAGGGGGATCCTTTGGGCCGAAAGAGAGCCGGGAAGGGAAACAGCGTACGAAAGAGAGACGAGGCGACACCGAGAGGGAGAGAAAGAGTGGTGGGGTCATAAATCACGGAGGCACCCTCGCGTTTGTTTTGCAGAATTTCCAGGCTCATTAAGGTACACATAGAAGAGGGAGGGAGAGGAAGAGAGGTAAAGAGAGAGCGAGAGAGAGAGAGAGAGGGAGAGTTTAGAGGGTGAGAAGAGAAAGGGCCAGGACTAGAGTTTGCCCGGATGTGGTGTTCGCTCATCCGCATGATCCACGCTATTTTTATCCTCTCTATAGCCTTGTCGTTTTTCTGTCTCCCTCCTCCCTCTCTCTTTATCTCCCTGTGTTCCCTTTTATCATCCCTCTATACGTGTTATTTTTGTACACCCTCCCCCGCCTGATATTTTAATAATTTTTTCCTCGTTGTACAAACACTATCCTCCCTTCTCTCTCATTTTCTCTCCTTCTCATTATAACATTTTTTTTTTACATTGTTTTTTTGTTCGCATTTTTCGTTGCTTCGTAACGGGCGGGGGTTGGATGATGAAAAGAATTTTCATTCGATGAAAAACACGTTCGGAGGTGCGATAATCCACGAGAGATACGCCATCGGGCCGTCTCGACTCGTCGTCTCGTCGAGCTGTCTTTTTTTTGTCGATAATATTGGGCGAGGTTGAAACGCCCGTATCGCACGTGGGGCGAGAGGTTAACGAAAGGCAAATGCGCGTATTCGGTACGCAATACGGTTTTGGGCTAGGCAACGTACCAGGAATTTTCAATGGCTAATGTACGGCACGTACATTTTTTTTCTCGCTCTCTCGACGGATTTTCAAGGATTATTTTCAACATTTCCGCTTTCTCTTCAAGGACTGAGTTCCAAATTCCTCTCTGTTTTTTTTTACATTTCACGCGACGTCACACGTGTCAGGAACACGAACTCGCGATATGTGGCTGTGTCGAGATTTCTATACAAATTTCGATGACTGTTCACGCGCTATGAAGTGTCATTCAAACTCTCGAATCTCTGTTGAACAAGTTTAAAAAAAAAAAAATATTTTCAATTTATTTTTTCCGCGCGAATTTTGTATCGTCGATAGAACGTTCGAAATGTTGATAATGTCACGAACACTGCGTTCTAAAAGTTTGTCTACAATATTGAAAAATTGTGTGTGTGCGTTTTTTAAAATATTTCAAACGAAAAAAATTGTTACAATTCTGGGTACAGATTTGTTTTGAATTCGCGTCAATTTTTCGTATTATGAAAAATTAGCCGCGGGACACTAGTAAAACGAAGGTTTACGAGGGTGTTTCGGGCGATTTGAATATTGGCACAGGTGGGTAGTTCTCGTTCGGTCGAGCGTGAGAATATATATAAAAACTTTTTGTTTTCCCTCCGTATCACACTTTCGATCCCCGGAATTATACCAAAAATGGAGATAACCCAATGGGTTTATTCGTGGAACGTGGTTTGTTGATCGTTGCGCCGCGCCATGCGTTACTCGATACACACATACACCTGCAAATATATATTGTCGTAGCGTGGAAAAAGAGGCAATCGAATCGAGTATTCGCGGATTGCCGAATCGATTAATTAGTCACTTCCACTTTTGGCTCGATCGAGCGAGCGAGAGAGAGAGAAAAAAGTGACCGAACGAATCTGGTCGCGCTTGCTAACCGTCTACCGGAGCTATGATTGGATACTATTTTTTTTCTCTCCTTTTTCACCCCGCGAACACGAGCAAAGTTTATCCGCGTAATATCCAAACACGATACATCGTTTAACAAACTAGTGAAGAAAAAAGGAAAAAGAAAAATTGTATTTCCAACAGATAGACGAGACGGACTCGAGGGAAAAATCGCTTATACGACAGGCTCGTAAACTACCAACGACAATAGAGCCGTTCGTTGGTATAAATGTTCCGGGTTTATAGTTAAAAAAAAAGAAGAAGAAAAATACGTTTAGTATAGCTTTAGAAAAGATACGGATCGTCTTCGAAAGTATATAGTTTTATACGCGGCTCGTTGCACGGAGGGTCCAGAGATCCCATAATGATTTTATATATATGTATAGGCCGATGGAACGGAATCCGAGGAAGATGCTGGTGATCCGCCCGGGGCGTCAAGCACACCGAGGATTCCGCGTATAGAACACACATAACAGCGACAGCCGCTGGCTAGAAGGGTCGCGACGCGAGAAGGCAAGGAGGAAATAAATGAGAAAGAGTGAGAGAGAAAGAGTAAGAAATATGAGAGAGAGAGGGAGAGAGAGAGAGAGAGATGCAAGAGAAAATGAATGGCGTGTAGTCTCGTCGTCTCGGAGTAACTGAATGGCCCGCGTTACGGGCTATGCTGACCCGAGGACCTCCGGCAGCAAATTCCAGGTGCCTATTTCCAGAACGTCTGAGAGTCGCGTGAACGCGCGCCCGCTCTCGCTCACTTCCTCCCTTGTCCGACCATCCACTTTTCTCTCATTCTTGGCTAACACACGTTCTTCTCTCTCTCTCTCTCTCGATCTCTACGTTCTCTATTTTTGTCTGAAATTGCGCCAATTTCATCGTTCTACCAAGCGAGCGTTCCCTGGCGACAACGACGACGAAACGGTACGCCGTTGTGAAGAGACGAGAGCATCGTTTCTACTCTCGCACGATTCTTGTCTTGTCTCGCACGCGCCACGCAGACACTCCCATTCGATATAGAGAAACGTCGACGGAGATCATCTTTTTGGATCATCTTCGAGTTTAGTTCCATAAAGGAAATATGTCGACGAATCGTGGTACGAGGGTGAACGAGTATAAGGGAGGTAGAACGTGTTTAGCCACCGAGTCATCGAGGAAAGTCGGAGGATCGAGAAAATTGTCGTGGAAATATCAAGATTGGAGGAAAATTCTTTAAGCCGCGACGAAAGCTTGAGCGATCGGAAATTTTTATCCGAGGGATGAAATTTTCATCGAGGGATGAAATCTTCATCGAGGGAAGAAAATGTTCATCAAAGAATGAAATTTTCACCGAGGGTTGAAATTTTCATCAGGGGATGAAATTCTTACCAGAGGAGGGTGAAATTTTCACCGTGAAATAATCGTGTCTTCAAAGAGAATTTTCAAAGAGTCAAGTCCCTCGGATCCGTCGAAAGCGACAGATGGAAGGGAAGAGAAAACGCGAGGTACGAGTCTCGAAGGGAAAAGCACACTCGTATCTCTCGCGTTATCCAGGTGTCGGAACGACCGAACGAGATTGCCACTAGCTTTCCGACTCGAGGTCGTCATCCCTTTCAAGCTATATGTAACACCGAGGGAGCTGTAGGCGTGCTACGGCTCAGACACTTCTGCCAGTCACCTACCCCTTCTCCACCACAACCCTATGTTCTACGTGCCCTTTTACCGATTCTCCTTCGCTATTGCCTCTCAACAGCCGTGCTACGTGAGGTGGCGACGACGATTCATATCCCTTTTACGCGATACGCCAAGTCTCTGTCATGGAAACTGTAGTCCTATCCAACTTACGTAACCCACATAAAGCGACGTAAACTCTCCGGAGATGTTCTACTACCCTTACACGCCCTACGTGAGAAACGTCCGCCCTTCTCTCCTATCTTGTACCCTACTACGACGTGTTCTACTTCCTGCACATTCCTTGCATTCTCGAATTATACGCTTTAGTGACACGTTGAATGTCTCACTCGGGTGTTAATCTCGCGGGACGTAGAAGGGATTGGTCGAGGGTGAGAACGATTGGTTGAGTCGATAGTCGATCGGCTGAGAACAATCGATCGATCGGATCGAAAATCCAATCGACTGTTGAATTCATTATCGAATTAATCAACCGATTAAATATCGATCTATTATCAGTCAGATGTATCAACTTCCTGGTAGAAAAATCCAAACAGAAAACGTACAACACTTTACAACTTTCTTTCGCTCCGTTATATTTATTCTGCAGTTAAATTACTCTTGAAGCAGTTTCACCTGCGGGCTGTATAAACTCTCTGCCTTTCCTCCCTTCTCCTCCATCCCAAAGAACCTCGCATCACAGTGCGTTATATAGTCCACAGCCCATAAATTCTAGGTGCCTATTTCCAGACGAGTGCGGAGCATATCGTAGTCGTATCGTTCCCCACCACCATCGTTGTCTTCGTTTCGCGGATCGTTCACTCGGTCTCGCAGTGTCATCTTCGAGGGGGTTTTGTTTTCCTTGGAATCGGGCCAATCTCAGCAACTCCCTCTACCCCTCTCTCTCTCTCTCTCTCTCTCTGTTCTCGAACGAATCAACGAGTGTCGTATCCTCTTCGAGTGATATAGTAAACCCTCTGATGGCGTACGCTGAGAGTAAGGGACGGGGGAATGAACATTTTCCTCCCCGACGGTGTGTACAGACGCGCCCCGGCTGTGTCGTCGCGCCACGCGCAGCGCTCGATACTATCCCTCCGCGCGTTGCCTACCACCACCACCACCACCACCACCATCGTCCTTTCTCGATGTTAACCCTCTATACATATATCTCATTGCACGACGCGTACCCCGAATAGACTGCCGATTTATCCTTCCGTGGATAACACAGTTGGAACGCGCTCACTTCGCCAGGCGTCTATTTTCCTCCTCGCCTCCTCTCGCCCGGCCATTACCAGTCAAAAAGAGACAGACAGAGAAAATCTCGGTGATAAACACAGTTATACAATGTATGCAACTTTATACACGATATTAAAGCTCACTACCTCGAGGGTGGATTTCTATACTACCCTCGATGTATCCAGTTGCATATTAGTAAATGTAGGTACATTTCTAGTCGTTCAATCCACCAATATCTTTTCTCTCGCTCTCTCTCTCTCTTCTTCAACTTTACGTTGATCCGCTTTATTTCTTCTATGTACGTATATACAAGAAACTACGAAAAAATCTATATATGTATATGTGAAAACGCTTAATAAACCGGGGGTATATTAGAGCTCGAGAGTGTACGTAGCGACACTCAAAAGGACACCGCTCGATTGAAGTCAAACGAAACGGGCGTAAACGGGCGCAGGTTTCTGAAGCGATCCGAGAGAGGTTGAGGCATGCACATTGAAGTCATAGAGAGATGTATGAAGAGGAGCAAGAGAGGTATGGTGGAAGGAGAGTTAGTTGCGAGGAGGGGAATGAGGAGGAGTAGAGGACCAGGCCGGATATGAGCGAAAGAGGGTGCAGAAACGAACGGGAATCGGTCTCTATACATGCCGCCATGCGAGAGAAAGGGGTGGTGAAAGAGGGATAAGAGTGAGTGAGAGAGAGAGAGAGAGAGAGAGAGAACGCGCAGGTGAAGTGAATGGATGGGGAGTTGGGTGAAACTCGTTCTCTCGCGGCCTCGCGCTTTTACGTCTCTCCACGCGTTAATCGCGGGTGCTTCTGGTACGCTCACACGATCTTGTTCTCTCTTTCTCTTTCTCTCTCTCTCTCGCTCTTTCTCCCCTCCCTATCAGTCAGGTACAAAGAGAGACGCGCGTAAATATGCACGTCAAGCGCAGAGCTTCCCTTTGCCTCTTTACTATATAGCGTCGTCAGGACATGTTTTCCAGATATATGTGTATGTGTGTATGTCTGTGTGTATAGCTAGACAGGAATGTGTTCTAAACTTTTCCTGCGGAAAGCTCACCAGAGCCGCAGCTACTCTCTATTCCTCGCTATTCGTGGTTTGGGCTCTTTTTTTATTTTTTTTTATTATTTTTTTTTTGCGTTCGTTCGTTTTATTTTTATCGCTCGCCTCGCGACAATGACGGTCTTATTCTCCTTCTGTTTTCGAGGGACTCTTTTTTCTTCTCTCTTTCCACGTCCTTTTTTCGTTTTTCATTCTATTCCGGTCGCTTTGACGAAGCCGCTAGCATATTTTATTTTCCACCGGAAATCGAGCAAGCCACCGGGGGCTGATTCGTTTTTTCGCTTGAATAAAAGAAAAAAGAAAACGATAAAGAAAAAAGAAAAGTCGTACGAGAGAAATGAATTTTGTTGGGCGATGTAATATTTCATACTTTTATGGATATCTTCTTGGTGAAGTACGTGGATGATTGCGAGGCGATTTTTTTTTCGAGTCGAAGGCTATCGGAAAAATTGCCATGGTAAATTCGATGTGGAGAATTCGCGAGGTTTCTCCGATCCGATAAGAAAACAGGAGTAAGAATAAATGTAAAATGTTTCTACGGATTGTTTATAGATGAAACGTTACGCGATAAATCCATCAGTGCCGGAAACTCTACATTTTTCGATTTGGTTTCACGAGAAAACATAAAATAGACTTTTAAATTAATATAAAGAAAAGCAAATTTATAGTAAAATCGATTTTATGCAATAAAATGTTTTAACGGTTTTGCGCACGGTGAGTATTATCACCTCTTTCGTGCATTCAAAAATAATAAAAATAAAGATAAGGATTGGTCGAAAAAGTTTTATGATTATTGTATTTTATCGTCGGATTGACGAAAAACAAAATGTCGACGTATTTTAGGCTGTCAAAATACAAAATTTTTATTAAATGTTATAAAAATCTAAAAAAATCGAAAAAATATTTTTTACTTTTTTCACCCGCCTCACCACCAGAATCGCAAAATTTCAAATTGTAATAACTCGTCTCCCGTTCGACCGATTCAGGTTAACTCGTAGTGTTTTGAAAACGCTAGCGGTAGACTTAGAGAATGCCGTTTGATTTATAGAGATGACTCGAATAGCGCGGCCGTGAGAGGAATTCGAAAAATGCCGAAAAAGTAGAAAAAACGGTATGGAAAAATTCTCAAAAATCAATGTATTGACTTTAAAAATCTGCGAAAAATCATTAATAAATCGCAGTATAATAAACCCAACGGCATTTTAAAGCTTAGGAAATTGCGAATAAATCGCGCGTAGTGCCGATCCGCCAACTAATTTTTTAAAAAAGTTATGAACATTTTAGAAATAACCTTCGTTGAATGCATGCCTCCTGATTACGAAACTTTTATTAATTTTTTCAAAAATCCAAAAAAACAATATACAAAAATTCATCATTGTTCATCTATTTCACAATTCTCGAATTGGGAATTCTCCGTATGTGCAGGCTGTCGAGGCGAGTGTCGGGGTACTAATTCGCAGGGGCAAATTCTCCTAAAGCCTGACATGGATGTGGTGAACTAACGTACCGGAGTTTCGCCCTAGCAGAGAGAGAGAGAGAGAGAGAGAGCACACACGAGAACGATAATATAACGGCGAGGCCATCGGTGTCTCGGTTGGTGGAACTAAATAATTCGCGTCGATCCGGACGAACGGCAGAAGCTGTGCTATACACGTCAAGACCCTCAAGAACGTATACGAGAATCAACCGAGTTACGTACAGCCCCGATATGTTATAGTCCCGCTCTTCCCAGGAGAACGCAAGATGGCATACGCGAGAGAGAGAGAGAATATCCCTTATCGGACGAAACTATCTCTAATCCTGAGCGAAGGGTAGGAGGTAGGTATTCGAACGGTGATAGAATGAAGGAGGATGAGGTAGTTGGCCATGAGGTCGTGGCCGACGCAGTGAATCATTTTCTCTAGGATGGTGTTTCTGTATTAATACTCGTTGCTCCGTTGGAACCGATAATCACCGGTAGATGCGCTTCTCTCTCTCTCTCTCTTTCTGACTCACACCCCCACCCACCTGCCTCGCCATTCCGCTATCTCCCGGTATATTTACGAAGCATGACTGGATGCTCGAACGAATATTCAAGAGCGTGCAACATCGGCATAGTTAATGAAAGGCCAAAGATCCAACGACGCGGATCTGCGGAAAGATTTCGACGATGATAAGAAGCCCAAGCCCCTCGTCTTTCGCATAATGCGATATTTCGTTTTTTTTTATTAATTTCTCCTCAATTTTGACCATCGTATTTCTCGCACAGCGATTAATCAACGCTGAGATAGATAAAAATTGGATAATCGTAGAGAAACAAAAAAAACATATTCGCGACATCAGCGCGGTGGGAGGCGGTTCGAGGAGAATAGAAATTGTGAAATTGCCGAAACAAAGAAGATTCCTCGTGTTGGAGAGAAAGAGAGAGAGAGAGAGAGAGAAAGAGAGATGGTGGAAGGAGAAAAAGCTCTTGGGAGAATGGGCAAGGAGAAACGATGCGAGGACGTGAACACGAGGGAAAAAAAGAGAAAATAACGAAAAAGAGAGAGAAAAAAAGGAAGAAAAATTGGAATCGAGGAAACATCCGTTACGCTGAGCCTACTCTCTTGCGGCTTTGGCTCAGAGTGCGCACGTCGTTTTCTCTACGCTCGCCCTCTCGTCTTCTCATCGTCTTCTCTCTCTCTCTCTACATTTCGTTCTACCGCCGTCTCTTCCCAACTTCCAATCATCTCAATTATCCTCCCCTTTCGTGTTTCCGCTATCCTCTTCTCCTTTCTCTCTCTCTCCCCCTTTCTCTCTCACCCTTCGTCTTTTGCTCTCAAGAGCTTGCTCGGATCATTTCGAAATAAAATGGATTCCACGAGCGAGTACGCGCGCGAGTCAGGGAATTGAGTGGAAAGAGCGAGAGGAGGGAGGCAAAGAGGCAAACTGAAGAAATCGACTTTGCTCCTGGTCGAAAGTCGATACACCAACGTTTTGTCACGCGAAACGACGAGGAGCATTATACCCATGCGCTTAAATTAGGAGCACGAGAAACCATAAAAAAAAAAATTTCGTTCTATATTATTTATATATATTTGAGGAAAAAAATGTTTTTGTTTATACAATAAAGAGAGTGTAAAAGAGAGGGTGGAAATTCATCGAGCACGACCCGGGGATAAATTCACGAGCGTCTCTTTTCCCTTGAGACATTCTCTTGAAAAAAGACGTTCTATTGTTATAACTCGGGCTATATATAACAATAAGGGAATTATTCAGGATTCTCAGATGTCGGAGGACGAAGGATCGGGCGACACTCTCCAGGAATCTTGACCTCCTTAATAAAAAATATTTTTTTTTAAGGTCAAATATCACGATAACGATGACGATGACGAATAATACATCGCGCGTTACTTCCCTCCGTTTTCCTTTCCATTGCACAACTCCTCGAATCCGCGTTATACTTACACAAGTATTATGGTGGAACTGCGATAAAAATAAGCGAGTCTCTCTCTCTCTCTCTTTTTCTCCAGATGAGAAAATTTGTTTCGTTAAATATTAT
The DNA here is from genome assembly GCA_964017225.1 of Netelia inedita. Classification (NCBI taxonomy): domain Eukaryota; kingdom Metazoa; phylum Arthropoda; class Insecta; order Hymenoptera; family Ichneumonidae; genus Netelia; species Netelia inedita. The sequence goes on along the minus strand of OZ024925.1, from coordinate 13,826,496 downwards.
TTATATATATTTGAATAATTTTTTTTTTGTTTATTATAATAAAGAGAGTGAGAGAGAGAGGGTGGAAAATCATCGAGCACGACCCGGGGATAAATTAACGAGGGTCTCTTTCCCCTTGAGACATTCTCTTGAAAAAGACGTTCTATTGTTATAACTCGGGCTATATACAACAATAATGGAATTATTCAGGATTCTCGGCTGTCGGAGGTCGAAGGATCGGACGACACTCTCCAGGAATCTTGACCTCCTTAATAAAAAGTAATTTTTTTTAAGGTCAAATATCACGATAAAAATGACGGTGACGAATAATACATCGCGTATTACTTCCCTCCGTTTTCCTTTCCACTGCAACTCCTCGAATGCGCGTTATACTTGCATAAGTAGTACGGTGGAACTACGATAAAAATAAGCGAGTGTCTCTCTCTCTCTCTCTCTCTCTCTTTTTCTCCAGCTGAGCAGCTTTGTTCCTCGCGCCCGAGGAAGAATAAAACGAGGCCACTCATCTACCAACTATACCGGGGTAAGCTTTCACGAGTGGACGAAAGATGGCAAAGTTGAAGAGGGCGCGCGAGGATGGGCGAATGGCAAAAGGAGAGGACACGGCAAATAGGCGACGGGCGTTAAAACTTACGGACAAACTTTATCGTGGAATTCCATTCTTTTTTTCTACTTTTTTTTCTTCTTTCTTTCTTCTTCTCATCTCTTCTTCCTGTCCCATCTTCGCACTCTTTCTTTGCACTCGAGGAACGTATTTCGTACGAGGAAACATTACGTTTGACATTTTTGCCCTAGTATTGTGTTTGCTCTCTCGGTATTCTTGTTCTCCCTCTTACCCCCCCCCCCCTCTCTCTCTCTTTCTCTCGGTATTTTTGTCCTTGTCTCTCGCTCTTTTACACGCTCGTGCCACTCAAGGGAATATGTGTGAAGATAACGCGAAGTGTAGGTACGCTTTATCTATTGTTGTAAGGTTTCGAGTTACGAGCAACACCCGACGTTTTTCAGTCGTATTACGAATCTGACGTAGGTACGTGGAGAGTTTCATAACTCGTCTTTAAAAGGAACGAACGCAACACCTGTCAGCTGATTCACGATCGTTTCTATACATATCATTCCTAAAGTTTGCTTTACGAGAGAGCCCTCTCTCTATTTCTTCTTCTCTTTCTTTCCTCATCTTCTTTCTTTTTTTTTGTCTTCTTTATTCAGACCGTACAGAGACTCTCTCGAAGAGTAAATGTTTGAGAGATTTCGTGTTTGCGGGCACAGGGATTTCACGTTTGAGCGAGGGAGGATGCGGTTTTCGCGAGGCCTGCGAAGTGAGCCACGCCGGAACATCTTGTATTGGGCAATCAAAGCGTCGACGAGACGTCCGGTTTTCGGCGGCGGAAACGAAACCCAGGAGGAAAGGAGAGAGAGAGAGGGAGAACACTCACGGCTAATGTTATCACGAACACACCTGTTACTCGCTCACCTCCGTCAGCCACACGAGACCAAAGTTCCGCGAAACCGAGGGCCAAGAAATAAATTCGAAATGTATAGTTATCCGGTAACGTAGCTATATTTAGTGTGCTTCGTGATTCGCGTATGGGTCGTTCCACTTCAAATAATCAAATTCGCAGACGGTAGAGTTCCATCCCAAATTTTTTATACGTGCAATCTCTTTTCCCTCGACGAATTTGTAGCGAGAAATAGGTTCGGTGTAATTTAAAAACATGAAAAGAAATCCAATAAAATAAAATAAAATTGTACGATAAATTTTCAACATTTACCTTTGTTTTCGTATATTCAGCAGTTTTTTTAAATTTCGTAAAATACATTTTCAACTGGAATGCGTCGATTCGCGGTGGAATACAATACGAGAATTCATACCAACGAATGTAAAAAGTTTCATATAAATTCGTCGGCAAATTTTTTTCAAATAATTCGTTTTATTTCAATTTACTTCGAATCTATCAAAAATTCAATAACGCATAATTTCAAATACCTGCGTAATTGAAAATCATTCCGCACATATCGATGCGAAAACGAAAGTCGAATATAATTAATCGTGCAATGGATATGAACAAAATTTATAAGAACCTTCCGTGGTATTTGGACCCGATTGAATCAACTCATGGAAATAATAATCCGGGAGAAATAAAAAAAACGTGAGCTTTGCGAATCAGTCGATGAGGACTGGAATGTTCCATATACACACATACATATATAAATATATGTATGTACGAGTATACACAGTCTGGTCTCGGTCGAATGTTTTACGAGGGAACAAGCGGGTTAACGCTCTCGCGCACGATTTCCCCTCTCGAAATTCTCCCGAGAGCGATGTTTTCCCTCCTTTCTCTCACCACGGTTACGAGCTTCCCTCCTCCCACCCCTCGAGAAACCTTCTTAATTACTAATCACTGATTACTCTCCGGTTCGCCCGCCCGTGCCGGAGAGTTGTAATGTGCGGCGTGAGGTTCCGGCCTTCGAGAAACGGCAACGGACAAACCCGAGAATATCTCACGAGCAGCGAGGTACGAAGATTTCGGCCTAGCCGCGAGAATTAGGGGAAGAGGAGGGAGAGAAGGAAGGATGAGAAAGGTGAAGAGATTGATGACAGAGAGAAGAGAGAAGAAGCGCTGTGGTGGAAATTACCGCAGCAACTCGAAGGGGTTAAAACTCGAGCCGGCGCGTCGAGCTCGGTGCTGAGTCTCTTTTTTTCCTTTTACTCGAACTTTCTCTCTCTCTCTCTCTCTCTCTCTCTCTCTCTCTCTCTCGGTTCTTTTTTGTTACCCAAAGTTTCTTATCTCTTTCTTTCTCTCTACTTCTCTAATGAACACTGAGAAAAGTGGCGGTTTCCCCGGGAGCGGTATTTCGACTTAACATATTAAGAGGCCGTGAACGGCGCGAACGCGATGCAACGAGAGAGAGATAGAGGTAAGAAAAAAAATACGAAAGAAAAAAAAGACGATGGAGGATGAAGAGAATCATAGAGAGCCGGTACAACGGAGCCTGAGAGTAGACTTTTCGCTCCAGTCTTCTCTCGCGCGCACACCGACCCCTTTTACTGTTCTCTCTCTCTCTCTCTCTCTCACTTTTTCCGTTTTTTCTCTCTTTTCATTTTTTTTCTTTCTCTAGCACACCAGTGTGCTAAGAAGTGCCGAGAGATTGATGGCTCGAAAACTCGCCGTACTTTTAAAACCACGTGGCAGTAGTTTTAAACTATAGGAAGTTAATAAACAGAAGAATAAAATTTAAAAAACAAGAAAAAGACAAATTGAAAAAAAATGAGCCGACGCGACAGAAAAATATCTCGTTTGGAAACGATCGTAAGATGAAAAAAACAAATCATTCCTTAATTACGAAACACCGTCGTAGAGAAACGCTGATCAGCCTGACCCGAGACGTTCACGGTCGATCCTTAATTCGGGGCTAGAAAGGAAAATCGTACGAAAAAAAAAAAAAAGGTAAGAGAGAAAAATGACTGATTGGATCGAAGAGGCAGGAGGACCCTCTGATAATCAATAGGTGATTCGCGTGAGTACAGCCTCTCTGCATCTCGAGGAAAAAGAATGAATGGGGTTCTTATACGCCGGACGATTTTCGCTCGTAGCCCGAATACACGTTTCTCTCTCCCTCCCACTCACTCTTCGGTCTGGTCCGCGCACCAAGCCGAGCGTAAGCAGGGATGATTTATAGCCGAGAGAGGTCTCTCTACGTAGCCGTGGTATGACCGGGGCCCTCCGGGTTGCGAGAGGGTTCGCTACTCTTTCACGTCCTTCTCACACCCTCCTTTCTCTCTTTTCTCTCTTCATCATGGCTCTACCCTCGCCTCTGGGTAACTTTCTTCTCGATCCTTTTCTCTCTCTCTCGTCTCTCGATGCATCATGCCTTACCAACACACACACACGGGGCTCTCCCATGTCCCGAACGCATGCGATATACCTGTGCTTCCTCCCTTCATCCTCTTCGACCCCCTCCCGCCCCTTTACCCACTCATTCTCTACCATTGTTTCAGACTGGAGAACCCACGCTCGATTCTTAGGTGGCTCGATCCCGAACCCACCCTTCTCTCTCTCTCTCTCTCTCTCTCTCTCTCTCTCTCTCTCTCTCAACGAGTTTTGATACACTCCTCGAAGCATGTCCCGGAGGTCGTCGAGTGATATTGTGTGTACGCGTCTGTGTGTGGGCTCTATCGTTGGGAGAACGCGAACGCATGGCTAAACCCAGATTTTCGGCTCAGGGTGTATATCTATACGCGTACATATATATAACATAAGGAGGCTTGGTCGATGATTTTGTACTGGGGATATCGGGAATAATAACAAGCATGTAGGCTTTAGGGTATCGTTGCTCGTTCAAGGGATATATACCCCTCTCAACGATGGCTTACCTCTCGTATCGCAAACTCCGATATAAGAGGCCACATTTTTTATTTTCCATTTTTTTTCTTTCATATGGAGAAAACTTTATTTACGTGAAAAAAAAAAACAATTATTCGAGAATTTATATTCGACGAAATATTTGTAATTTCTCAAATAAGGAGACAAGATTAATTGCGGAAGGCAACGCGTTGAAGTTTTGAAATCGCGCCGTTAGTTTGATTCTTTTTTTGGTTGTTGTTGTTGTCGTTGTTGTTGTTGTTGTTGTTGTTGTACAAGCACCGATCGTGTTGCGGATTGGCAACATAAGTCTTTTCGCACCTTTGCCCATGTACGGGCCCCGCGGGGCTTTCACGACGAGTCGAGAAGCGAAAGTTGCTTGTTACTTCTGCAGCAGCTTGAATTGCAGAATCCGGCAGTGCGGGTATGCGAGAGAGAGAGAAAGAGAAAGAGAAAGAGAGAGATGGGGAGAGAGAGAGAGACTAGTGAGAAAACTGCGTGTGTACGCTATTACGAGAAAACGAGAAGGAGAATCTCTCAGCATCGTGGAAACTGCGTGTCGAGGACCTTACATACATCGCACTTAATTTCTCTCGGCTCTCCATCTCCGTCTAGTCATTATTATTAAAACTAACGGTACGTGGGAATCGATGAAGAGGCCGAGTAAGATTAGTAGCGAGTGAGAGATAGAGATAGAGAGAGGGAGAGAAATCGTTATCTCATCTCGCCACAGCGTTGACCCAGGAAACTTTGTACTCGTCTATATTTAACTTTTCCTGTGTCTTCGCAAGAACGCGACGGACTAATGGTCCAGGCGAAGAAACACGCGAACGAGAGAGGGAGAGGCGACTTAACACGCATTCTCAGCGAGCTATCGGAGAACTCTCTTGCTTCGCGGTCGTTGGGAGCAACATTCCCGAAGGTTACAGGAGTCGGGACTTAACTTTATATACCAGGATCAAGCGATGTACCAGAAGCCATCGGTGTCTGAGAAAGATGGAAAGAGAGAAAGAGAGAGAGAGAGAGGTCGTACGGAGGACACCAGAAGCCCGAGCGCCGAGTCTAAACGGCACGCGGGCTCCGTCATCAGCATATCTCGGTATTCCGTCTCTCTTGCTGCCGTAGCATCGCACAGCCTGGGATGAACATTCTAATTGCGCAACGCGCGGTATAACGATCGCGAGGGCGAGCAGAGCGGTGATGGAAAGTGGCTTCGCTCGAGGAGCGCGGCTCGATCGCAGCGTTGCTATTCCCAATGCGGAGAGTGCCGTGCGCGCGAGGGTCCCGCTGTAACCCGATGCGAGCTGCGCGACGCGTGGAATCGAAGCGATCGCGCATCGTCCGCGCGCATGCGCACTCGACCGCTCGCGCATGCGCGTACCAGCGCTATCTTTACGACTGATCCTTACTCTCGCTCTTGCCAAGATTCTTTCCATTTCTTTTTTCATTCCTTATTTCTTTTTTTCAAATTTTCTTTTCATCTTGTCTCTCTCTCTCTCTCTCTCTCTCTCTCTCTCTCTCTCTCTCTCTCTCCCTTGCTCTCTCGTGTACGACAAAAAGGCAATCACTATCGGGAAACGTGAGCTACTGCCGAGCTAGTACCGAGCGTATAAAACCTTTCGCGGCTACGCAATTCGACCGGCGCGCACCGATACGTGCTCCCCTTGGCGCATGATCTCTCTCCGGCTGAAACGAGAAAAATCGTGTTTTCGACGGGTTTTTTTTCTATTTTCTTCTTATTCTTCTTTTTGTTTAATTCGTTTTCTCTTTTGGTCACGTTACGCCAACCGATGACGAATGGGAGCTGAATGTTTTTGTTTGTTTGTTTTTCTTTACTCGGTTCGTTGTTACCAGAGGCACAAACGATTTGCCTCGCGGGTTTCGGGTTGAGATTACCATTGCGTCAGGCTGCGTGAGCGGGCTGATACAGAGAGAGGGAGAACTCCGTTTCTGGCTCGGGCACAGATATTCTTTACGAAGAATTTCGTTTTGAGACGATGCAGAGGAGATTCGAAGTTTGTAATCGCTTTTCAAACTTGCCCGATGCACCAAACTCTCTCTCGCTCTCTCTCTCTCTCTCTCTCATTCACTCTCGATGCGGTTTGTCATATATATATATATAGGTGCGGTTATAAAGAAGAACGTGCCGCGTTATTCCTCCCCGCTTATACTACCGACCGACTGCCGAGCCAAAGATATAGATTTCCGTTTACCGAGAGTTCGGAGTTTGGCCACGAGGGGGAGGGGGGCAAGCGAACGAATTTCCATAATTTGGAATATTAACGTGTCGTACGGTACACAATGAAAACCTTATCGACCGAGATGGCAGAACGGCTGCCAATAAAATAATTTCCGATCGAGATCGAAAATAAAACAAATAAAGTTAATTTAAGAGATTCAAAAAAATATTAATAAAATTTGTAAACTCACCCTTTATACAACTGTGTCCGCTTAGTCGTGACCTACGTGTATCCAGACCCTGTAACGATAGAGAAATAATTTAGAGTTAAATTTTCATAATAATCGTAATAATTTTATCGTAAATTCAGATCGAGTTTATTTTATTTTTATTTTTTTTTCGTTCGACAAAATTCACGCGTTTTCGACGAATCTTGCGACGAAAATATCGAGGGATCCAACAATGATGGCTTATGGAAAAATACGCAGAGTAAATATTGGAAGAGAATATTCCGCGGTCGGAACGAGCGTGTTCGAGTAGAACAAACAAGGGAGGCAGGTAGAAGAGAAATTCTTCGAAATGCGTCGACGAAAGAAGAAAGAAGGAAAATATAGACGAACGCGGGGGAGGCTGGGCTTGTAACAACGCGAACGATTTTTTTGTTCGTTCCCTACGAAACACGAGATAAGAGTTATCCGCGTTCGTCGAAATATTCGATTTCGTCATTGAGTGAAATTTTTACAATTTCGCTCTTTTTTTATTTTTGTTTTTCTGTTTTTTTTTATTCCTTTTTATTTATTTCGGGGGAGGAAGGGTCATTTCTCGTATTTATTCTCGATTGTTGTTTGTTAAGAGCGAAATGAGAATTCCGCTGTTTGCCCTTGTTGCTCACATTATTCGCTCTTCATCACGAGTAACTTCGTGCCTCGGCTTTCTCGATTTTACTCGATCACCTATGCGAAACCAATCACAGAGCGCGGATATCGTGCAAATCCCATCGCTGCGAATGACTCTCTCGCTTTCGTTACGAAGAGGGCGAACTGACGGTTAAATTTGCGGCTACCGTTGAGCGTGCGTGAGAGAGAGAGAGAGAGAGAGAGAGAGACAGAGAGAGAGAGCCATTTTATTTCCTCCCTTTTCATGATATTAGTTTTCAATCGATCTGCGGTTGATTTTCTATTTGTTACGAGAAAGACAGAGGCAGATAGAGAGAAATTCGTCCTCCGGAAATCCGATGTCCAGTGCAGAATTTAGTAAGCCAGATTTTTTTTTTTAAATAATTCGTCGGGCCGAAATGAAAAATGTAACGACGTGGAGTAAGTACCTTTTTGGAATCGCATTCAAATATTCGACATAAATATTTGAGAACTATATTCACATATCGAAATGGAAAATATTTGAATATTTGAATATTTGAAGTAACAAAAAAATAAAATATTGAAAAATATGGACAAAAGTGAGCGAATGTAAAAAAAAAAGAAGAAATTGTCGTAAACGGAAATGACTAATGAAAATACGATATTTTTGGGAATTTTTGCACACCTATACGCGTATATCGTCGTGTTCGCGCGAGCAACCTCTTATCCTCTATATCGTCAGCCGCGAAGGGTGTGTTCCATTTCTTATCTCGCCCGCGCTGCCAAGAAGTCTCGGAGAGCTGGCCGCCACTTCGTTCGTAAAATGCTAATTTCTCGCCCGCGAGGCAGTTTCATTGAAAACTCTTGACACGGTGAAACAAAGACGGAGAGAGTAAGTGGATGAAATTAAGGGAAGGAAAGAGAGAGAGAGAGAGAGAGAGAAAATCCACCAAAACACACAGCGATATAGCGCAACACTCGACCGAACGGCAACGCTGTCTCTACACAACCCCCCACCAGCGAAGATAAATTGCAAATTTTCTTCTCGAGATATATAATATAAAAAATAAAACAAAATAAAAGTCGTTCCCAAAGTTGGACCACTTGTGAATTAATTAAATTCAAGTACACGCGATAATAATCGCATTCGCCACGAATCAATTATATTATTATCACGGAAAAAGAAATCTACAGTTACGCTGCTTTTTTTTTATTATTTGTTTTCTTCTTTTCTTTTTTGCGTGTCGAGCCTCTGCATTATTCATTCGATTCGCTTGCTTTCATCAAACTCTCCTTTATCCCCTCCGACTTGTCGTTTTACTCGCCGTACCCCGCTTATCGACGAAAAGTTGTATTTAATTTTTCCTTCTCGTTCGATTCGTTCCCCTTTCTTCCTCCCTTGAACAAGGGGTTGCAAGGGGATGGGGTCGCAAGCTTTTTCTTTTCGATGGTTCATTATATTATAAATTGCAAATCTTTTAAATATCGAAGAGAGACTGAGAGAGAAAGAGGGAGAGACGGAGAGAGTGAGAAAGGGAGGGAGGTTACCCACTTAGGATTTGTTTCACTTCGAGTACTTCTCGTTGTGACTGTTGGTCCCGACATCGTGGGAGAAGAGCTCAGAGACGATCGAAAGTTGTGCCCAGAACGAGAAAGAGTGAGAGAGAGAGAGATCGACAGTGTGGAGAGGAGGGTGAGAGAGCACGAGAAGAATCAATCGAGGACCAACACAAAGAATGCTCTGTGTAGTATAACCTCCCTCAGCCCCTCCTCTCTCTACCCCTTTTCCTCAATCCTACCACTCGCTACGAAACGAGCGAGGAGTTGGTGTTTTCTTGCGCTTGAGACTTTTACGAGGCAACCGCGACGGTTATACCTCGTCTAACACTGCCCTCTCTCTCTCTCTCTCTCTCGCTCGAAGCACGATTCTCGAAGATCGATAATAATACGGCAATACCCATATATATATATATATATATATATATATATATATATATATATATATATATATATATATATATATATATATATAAGAACCATGGCGCAGAAACAACGATCCTATTGTTCAATTAATATCAAGAATGCTGCGGCTAAAAGACTCGTGCTCTCTCAGCTAGCTGTACACCAGTATAAAATTTACTATGGTTTTTTTGTGTCCATATACGTATATATATATGTATATATGTATATATACACGTAACGTCTTAAATACCACGTTTGTTTCCCTCGCTCCGGGAATCACTGTATTTCAAGCCGTTTCACTGAGAAAAATAGAAACAAAAATGAAGGAAAACGGGTGGAGGAGGGGTATGGGGCATTTAAGCGCGATTGTAAAGAACAGTGTTTGACGGAAATTCTCAGTAATTATTTTTCATGAGCGGCGTATAAAAATAAATAGTATATGCATTATTTGCCGCAGGGGAAAAAAAAAGATAAGATATAATTTCGTTTTTCCTTTCATTGATATAACAAAGTTTTTCATTGTACTTTGGTGGTGATAAAATGTCGATAAAAATAATATCTCGAAGAAAACTTGGATTCTTGATACTTTTTTTTGAAAGATTATTCACTGTTATTATTATTACTATTATTATTATCGTTTGTGCTATTTTCTAATTATCGGATTTTGTATTTACGTAAAGCTATAAGGGAATGTAGTGGTCATTATTTCGTTGAAAAGGCAAAAGGCGAGGGTGAGGATGTAAAAAGGACAATAATCTTGGTCCTTTGATTAATTTACAATTATGAGTCCCAGCTTCCTTGTCGTCTCGCTCTAGGTCCAAGGTACCTACAATATTTCGAGATACACGGATATTTATTTATGCGTTCCTAACTCTGTACCATACTGCGAGAGAGAACGAGAGAAAGTGAGATGGAGCAAAGGGATGAAGAATGAGGAGGAGTAAGACGTCGACGGCCTCTGGCGTACACACAACACAACAACAGCTGAAAAGGTAATGAATCGATGACGAAGACAAAGGATCCCCTTAGGACCTAGACGTGGCTTCTCTTTCGCTAAACTTTACGAGCCCGTTTCTCTCGTGCTCTCCCTCCCTCTCGCTCTTTCTCTTACGCGAGTAGTCCGTTGGCTCGCGCGTTGGTAGAAACGCGGCAAGGCTCGCTTCGCTTCGCCTAGTGAAGTCATAAAGAGCATACACAATTAACAACGACGTTTAGCCGCGCGAGCTCGAAGTACGAGGATGCTGCGAGGCTGCTCTTCCTCTCCCGTTTCAATGCGAGGAAAACGAAAACCACAGAAAGAGGGAGGGAGAGATGGATAGAAAGGGAGAGAAAGGGAGAAAGGGAGAGATACTTTGTGCAACGATACTTTGTACCGCACGAGGTACCTACATACAACTCACGTAATCACGATACGTTCCGACGAAGTACCGTTAAAAATTCTTTACGACGTCGCAACTATAAATAATAACGACGGATATGAGAATGATGATTATTATTATTATTACGTTGTCGTTATATGGTAACGATCATAATTCATCGTTAATAAAATAATTGAAAATCACATCGAAGCGTTAAAAATTATTAAACGAAAGGATACGCGATAGAAGATGAAATCTAATTGTTAATAATTATACGTGACTATTAGCGACAATTTTTTTCTTCGAAGCATTAATTTTTCACAATTTTTCACATGGAAAATAACAGCTATATATATATTCACCCTGAGTACCCTACGTGCCCAAGAGACCATTGCCGATAATTTTTATACCCTACTCAAAGGGAAGCGAAGATAAAAAAAGAAAAGCGAGGAAAAAAAACACAACCCCTGCTTTTTTTTTACTTTATAACATCGTTCCGCTCGTGCATCGTCAAATTATTCGAGAATAGTGGCGCGCGATGGAGTTCGTGAAAACGCGCGGGGGTTGTTAATAAAATCAAATTCTCTTACGAGAAATTGTCGAAGAGGAGCGGGACCGAGACCGAGGGGTGGAAAAAAAAAGTTGGAGAACCGTGTGCGAGAGGGTCGACTCTCTCTCTTTTTCTCTCGGTTAAGGGCTGCAAGGGAATCGCGCGCCCTCTGGTGTTCCATAATAAATACACATACACACACGTACATATCGTCGTCGTCGTCGTGGTCCACGTAGCACGTTCGGGAGTGCACCCTGGTATGCACACACATCGAATGACATCGTGCGAGAAGCAATTAAGCAACAACAGTTGCGAACGAACGATTGAGGCGAAAACTAATTGTAAGTCTACTAGAACTCCGTGACAAGTACGCAGCCGGCTGTGTTGTGCGTCACGAACTCTCTATTCCCCTCTCTCTCTCTCTCTCTCTCTCTCTTCCTCTATCTCGGACCAAATGGCAGAAAGGTAAGGTTCGATAATTGTTTCGAGCATGCTCTCAAAAGTGTTTCGAAGGTGTGTGCGCGCGCGTCATATGTGTGTGCATATACGCATGCGCGCGTGTGAGTCTTGGCACTCTCCGTCTGTTCCCCGACAGGAGTCCCGCAACATCCCCCCACCCTGCCACTCTACGGTCCAACGGCAAATCTTCCCTCGGGGATATGTACAAAGCTACAAAGGCGTGCTGCTGTTCGTGCGTTTGAAGCTGCTGGGGCAGTGAGAGCGAGAGTGACAAAGACGGAAAGAAAGAGAAAGAGAGAGAGAGAGAGGAACAATTCGAGATACACGAATAATGGAGGGGTAGACCGTGAGGTACACGTAGGCGTACCGACTATAATTTCCGCAAAATTATTGCCACAGAAATGATGACATGGTTCTTTATTATCGTCGTTTGCAACTATGCGAGCCCAAAGTCCAGAGGCACGAGCGTTATTACGAGGGGGTATATTCTCTTTCATCGACTCGACGCGAGACTCGCCCTCTCTCTCTCTCTCTCTCTCTTTTTATCGCTCGCTGCCTCTCGATCGACGAGTTTCAATATCCGGACCATTATATTCGCGCGTGTAGGATTATAAATAAACGTTCCCGCTCTCTCTCTCTCTCCCTCGCTGTCTATCTATCTTTCGATGACTCGATTATTGATTAATTAAAGTTACTGAATGGAGTTGCAAAACCAACGAGGGGATGAGAACGAGAGAGAGAGAGAAAGAAAATATTTGCTTCGACAAAGTTTATCGTATGACGCGCATTAAAGGGAATTTGTGTGTGCGTTTGATGTTAATAAAGCAATTTATTATTACTTTCTTTTTTTACGCTTCGCTTTTTTTTAAATTCTTTCTGTTCTCTTCGTAATTCCCTTCGGCTCGAATGAAACTTTTGTATCTATTCTTATCGACGTGATTTATATTATTTTCATCTCGCGGTTGGAATCTCGAATCATCCTTCTAGTTCTATCCTCGTCCTTCGCTGATGTTTCCCCTATCCCCTTTAGTGGATATAATGCCTTATATATATATATAGAGAGAGAGAGATTGGAAAATCTTTAGGAAAGCGTGTGTTCCATCATACTTTATCGCCGCTCTCGTAAGGGATCCCTCGATCGATTACGAAGCAGTTTTCGTCATAAAATCTGCTACTAGTCTTCACCCCTCGCTTCACCCCATAATTTCTTGATGCGCGCGTGCTGTACCGGCGGGGTGGAATCTTTCATTCCCCACCTCTCTCTCTCTCTCTCTCTCACTCTTTCGCTCTGTCTTCGTTTCTCTATATCCTATTAGGCCTGTATTTCACCCTCTCCATCCCTCTGTCTCTCTCTCGTTCTCTCGCCGGGCGATAAAACGACCTGCACCCTCGCTCAACCCTCCATCTATTGCCTCGCAAATTTTCATCCCCCTTCTCGCGTTCCTTGGGTGGCACACGCGCGCATCTCGACGGGCGGTACTTGCCAGCCACCCTCCCTTACTGCCTACTGCTCCGCTACCGCCACACACGACACACTATTACGTCGATACACTATCCTCGTTGTATGTACTTTGAGCGAAACGTCCTTCGCGTATAAACGTCGTAGAAACTGCTGGCACAACGACGCTTGTACCTACTTTCGTCATATAACTTGGCTCGAGCCATCAAGATCCCTTTATGCGCTTTACAGATTGCACAAGTTCGTACGTATTTCGATATCACAACTTTAACACCGATATCATAGCCGAATAATTCGTAACTGCCAACTTCGTCTTATCATTGCCCTAGAAATATTATCCCGGATGAACCCCAAATTTTCACCCCTTGGCGATAATTTCTAAAAAAAAATGACTTTTTTTCTACCCGAAAGAAAAACATCCCTTATATCGACGATCGTATAAAAAAAATGAACGATAAATTCGAATATTGCGATAAAATACGATCGATCATAATTATCGTCCCGTTACACCCTCGGTGAATCCTCGAAATGTTTGGCAAACATTTCAATTGTATAAAGGAAAAAAGAAAAAAGTAAAAGAGAAATAGCGAAATAAAGATTACGAGAACCGAGCCACGTGCGAATGGCGCTCTCGTGTGTCACACCCGAGTCGAACTTTCGAGCTCTATAATTTTCAAAGTTAAATCCACCGCGATGATTTATGAGAGTCATTGTGCGATACTGAACAAGTCGTCATAATTTACCCCATAATCCGTAACGCTTTGACCGCTTTTGTCGTACCTCCTCTCTTTCTCTCCTTTCGTTATATATTATGCCTTTATATATATATATATATATATATATATATATATATATATATATATATATATATATATATATATATATATATATATATATATATATAAACGTATACCTTATATCCGCGACCCAACATCCGATCCTCGATCATACTTTATCTCGATTTCAGTCGCGCGCAAATGCGAGGATAGACTGTAGGGAAAGGAAGAAATCATCGATTGCGAAGCCTGCTCTTGTTGGAGCAACGTGGTATGGTGTAGCCATCCACGTATATATATATGTATAAAATTGAGGGTCGCTCGAGTGGTTCAGGCTGGCCGAGTCCCATCGGGGATTTCGAAAGAGAGAGATGGAGAGAAAGGGTCCTGCCCGCTCTGCACCCTTAATGACGACCCTCTAGCGAGGCTCGTGTTGCTCGATGGCTTCGTCCTTGCATACAAGCACATTTTCCTATATATATATAGGTACGAATAAAAGTGTATGTGTATATGATATATATATGAACCCCTCGAGAGGCAAGCCCTCGGCACTTTCGAAACGTAACGAAACGCTTATATGGAACACAACCCTCGACCGGCTGACCAGTGTTGCCAAATCGAAAAGACTTTGTACGTTGAAAACAGACGGAGTGTGTAACCAGGAGAAAAGTAAGACGCCGAGAACACGAACTGTAGCAACGAACTGAGCCCGTAAATAGAGAGAGAGAGAGAGAGTTCTGTTTGCCAAGGGGTGGCACAGAGACGGGGTAGAAGAAGGGGGAGAGAATAGAAGAAAAAGTACTTGACTCCGTCCTTCCCCCAACCCCTAATGACGAACTAACTCCCTTTCTATCTTTCGTTTCAATATTACCAGGACGGCGGTTAGGGGTGGTGGAAGAAGGGCGAGAGAGAAAGAGGACGCCGTATATTTTCTTTCACGAACTTCGACCGTTCGAACAGCCGTGCCTCGTTGACTTTTTCACGTCGCCGAAACAACGTGGAAACGGGAGAGAGAAAAGAAGAGACAATAACTCCGGAGACAAGATATATTGCCATCCCCTCGTAAATACAACTGTAAATATTCGAACCTGCAAAAAGTTGGTGGATAAAGAAAACTGCGAAGGTTCGAAATAAAAGCTGACCGGTTAATATTTATTGAGTCGTTCGTTGATCTTTTTCCTGTTTCTTTTTTTAGTTCGAACTTTTAACGGGCCCTAAATCATCGTCTTGGCTGGCGAACTTTGGGCACGTGGCCAGGGCAAAAATTTCAAAATTTGTAAATTTGTCACCGGTACATTACCGTATGAAAAATAAAATCACTTCGGGGAATGGTGTAACACGATTCTTAACGTTTTAAGCATTTGTCTCTTCTCTCGTATTTACGAGGGAAGAAGAGAAGGGCGCGAGTGCAATCGTGAGTGCGAGAAGGGATGAAGGAACTGAACGAGATAGAATCAAAGTAGATCGTTCCATTATATGGTAAAATGGGATGTAAACTAGAGTTTCGTCTACGTGAGCAAATGCTTCGTCATTTTCCCTTGTCAATTCGGCACTGCATTTGGCTTTATCCCTTCCTCTTTCTCCCCCCCCCTCCCTCTCTCTCTCTCTCTCATTCGCACACTCTGTCCTCGTGAAATGGAGTACATCCCAAAGGCGGTAGAGGGCTTAACATCTAAAATCGCCGATCCGTGATCGTTCTCGAGGAACATTCTCGCCTGAGCTCTGTAGGATTAGAGGGACAAGCAGGGAACCAGAGATGCTCCTATACAAGATCTCTCTACGTTTCTCTCCCTCTCTCTATCTGTACGCGCGTGTGTTTGCGGATGTGTGCACATGCGGTTTGAAGCGACGGTCGGGGGCGTAAGATCCAAACCTTCGCGAGCAATTGCAGCAGAAACGACGCGTTCAACCCTGCTAACCTCGGATCTACTCGAGTGTATGCAGGGGAGGATAGAGCCGTCGGTAGAAGTGGCGTTAGGTTACTCGGTCTCGCGTTATACCATTGCATTCGCTAGGGGGTTGATACAGACCGTGAGCAAAGCGACTACGCGTTGCCACATTGAATGCACTTCTCTTACTCTCCTACACTCACTCTCCCTCTATATATTGGAGGTTGCAGAAATTCAGGGCAAGGGAGGATGCACGAAAATACGAGGGACTAGAGAATAGCAGAGAGAAGATAGAGAGAGAGAGAGAGAGAGAGAGAGACAAGGGGAATTCGGGCCTTGGGGTGAAGTTGATTGCGAACTACAGTCTCTCGATTATTTCACGTAGGGGGTTGCGTTATTATGATCCGGAATGACGATATATTCACCCTGAGCAATTATTCTTTCCCTTCTGTACGACAAAATTATCTATAGATATATATCCTTGTATCGAAACTCTTGTATATGTTTCGAGGCAGTTTACATCCCCTCTTGACCACTCTCCAACCCTCGTACATTCGTGCCCGATGCTCCGACACACCGGACGAACTATTATCGAAAGAAAATTATTTGCTCCGGTGGATTCGTGTCGAAGACTCCGGAAATAGCGGGACCAACTGTCGTCACGAAAAATTTGTACGAAAAGCCAACGAGGCGTTTATCCACGGTCTACCTGTTTCTCTTGAAACACAACCAAACCCCTCCCCCCAGCCCCACCGCTGTCCTCTACATTTTCGAAAGAAAATTTACGATCCCCTTTTGTGTACGAGAGAAGAGAATCGTGAATTTTACGAGCCGAACGATCATGAAGGAATTTTACGGTCTCGCAATATTTTTGCCCAACGATCATTCCTACCCGAAGGACCTCAATGCGAGGTCGAAGGACCCTCGTGACGAGAGGTACAGTTTTTATAAATACGCGTCAACGGGACACGATGAAAAGTCACTCGTCCTTAGGACGTGATGAGAGACGACCCGTACGTACCAGTTTTATCCAAGGTTAACGTTAATCGCGTTAACGTCTCGTCCACCAAACGCGAACGGTTGACGAGAGAAAGTTTTTCGTGAAACGATCGTCACGAGACTCTCGTGCGCAGTCTCGCGAGAGACGCGCATGCGCGCTGGGATGTTTTCGAAATTTAAAGAGCAGGTGGAGTACGAACCGAGGGGAAACAACATATTTATTGGCCCTCTGGCGCGGCTCGTCCGTTGTCTCTCTCTTTCTCTATCTATCTCTTCCACCCTCGTCTCGCTTGTTCTTACTTTCTCGCACGAGAGGGAGGAGAATATCGCGACTCTCGTGTCCCGAGAGTGAAAACAAGAACGGTATAAATTTACTCTTGAAATAATAAAACGGTAATGTCCCCGTGGTCCACGTTTCTCTTAACCCCCCACAAAGTCCTCGCCCACGTCTGGAGAATCTTGTCATCTCCGTATCTCGCGGCAGGTTTCCAACCCCCCCCCCCCCCCCCCCCCACTCTCTCTCGCATCGTCCGTGATACGATAAATAAATCGTCGTCGGTCGAGACGAGACAAGACGAGGAAGAGAAAATATAAGTGAGAGAATAACGACTCCGCGCTTCCTAAATATACATCGAGCGAGAAGAAAAGTGTTCGAATTTCTTTTTTTTCTTTCACAGGTCGTTTCGTATAATTGTGAAAAACGAAATAATATGTGTATAAATATACGCACGCATGACTATATGCATATAAATTTTTTGTTAAAAAAAAAGTTATCGAGTCCGTGATAGGGGTACAGACAGCGAGAGAGAGAGAGAGAGAGAGGGACGGAGGGAGGGAGGGAGGGAGGAAATGGGAGATATATAGGAGGGAGTTTGGAAAGACAGACGCGCTTTTCGAATTCTTTAACGAAGAGGAATGGCCAAAGATGTACTCCGAAGATATATGACGCATTCTCGGAGAAGTTGTCGAGGACGACGGCACGACTTGAAGAAGGAGAGGGGGGCGGGGTGGGAGGAAAGCGTGTGCACGAGTACAAGAAACCTCTTCCTTTTTACTTCTCTTCTTCTTCTTCTTCTTCTTCTTCTCCTTCTCTTTTCGACATTCACCGTTGCATTATATGCAGAGTATGGCACCCACTCCCCCACCCCCACCCACCCGCCAACCCTAAGAGTCGAGAATTTGAATAAAGATCTCGGAATACCGTTTCGCGAATTTTGCGATACGCGAAGGCGCGCGCGCGTGTCACGGAGTAGAAAAACACACACACACATACAGAAAAAAAATGAAAAGCACGTGTTTACAAACGAATTGATGAAAAGGTGGGACGGAGGGGAAAACGAACGAGGCGCGCGAAAAATCGCGCGACAACACACGGACCTTTTTGTTTGTTTGTTTTTTTTTTTTTTTTTTTTTTTCGGCTCTATCCCATGAGAATTTATATACGCGTTATGACGGAGTTTTTTCGGTCGAGGAAAAATCCGATAGAAAAAGGGTGGAGGTATGCGCGCGACGCGACGATTATTCGACCTTGTAAAAAGGAAAAAAAAATGTAATTTTCGAGATGTCGCTATCAGCGGTTAGAAGCTCGATACCCGCGCGAGGTAATTTTTACTTTTTGGTAACGCGCGAGCGAGAAATACCGAGGATTGAAAAAACGTTGAAAAAAGCATCGTTGACACGCCTCTCGCTCGGATTTGCCAAATTTTCGACAAGATGAGAAAAAAAAAGTCAAATATAAAATTTAAAAAAAAGAGAAAAAAAATTTAAAAAAAAAGGATGTAGAAAATAATATCTCGGTTAACGAAGTGATGAAAAAAAGAGCACAAAAGCCGTGTGAAAAGTGTGGGAGACATGAAAACAAAAAGCCCTCCCCCCTTCCCCTACCCTAAAAAAAATAAGGGAAAACGCATTTTTTTACCCGCAATATTCGGTTCCAGCAACGGTATGGGAAATTTAATCGCTTTTTCGCTCACGGGCTTCGATATAGAGTTCCTTTTTTTCTTCTTCTATTTTTATTTTTTTTCCCAAAAAGTGCGAGGGCACTGCCCCCTCTCGGACGGCAAAAACTACGAATGGAAATTGCTGCTTGCTCTCCGCATCGTTGTCGAGGTGAAATAGCCAACGAGGAAGTTTTTCATTCGCGGTAGGGCACGCGTTAATGAACTTCATCGTGGCCTACCACCGATGTACACGCACATGTAAAAACATACATACGTGTATACACATACACATCATCCGTACGTAAATTACCACGTAAAGTGAGAAAAGAGGATTAAGCCGTAATATGATGAAATTATGAACAGTTTTACTTTTATTTTCGGTGGTCGAGGGTAATGTTCAACGATATATATATACGTACCCAAGCGTTCGACAATTTCTTCATCCGATACGCACGATGGCAGAAGGACGAAGAAAAGGTTTTTTTCTCATCCCTCCCGCCACCCTTATTTTATACATCATACGTATGGTAATATCGCGACAAAACGACTGTGACATTATCACGGTCTTGGTCCCCTCGTCGAGTTCGTATTTTTACACGGACGTTGCACGGTGAGCAAAAAAAAGGAAAAAACCTCGATAATAAAGGCACCAGAGGAGGGTAGAAACGGGGTTGGAAAAAAACTAAATGCGCGTCGCTTATCGCGCTCGCTCTCTCTCTCTCTTTCCGTCTATACGTACGAAATTCCGAGACCGAGGGGATGACGAAGTTAGCGCTCATTGAATAAATTTTCGTCTCTTCCACGATTCTCTCTCTCTACCCCTGCGCGTTATCCGCGATGATAATAATGCACGATGCCGGGGTAGAGACATCATAAATGCAATAATAATAATAATAACGACAATGACAATAGTGATAATAATAATGATAATAATAATGGCGAATAGCGATAGCTCATACGAACGAATGGTCGATCGAATATCGAATATCCAGGGGAGGGGGTATGAGACATTGAGATACGTCGTTATAACAAACTATCCCACGGATAATCGCGCGGCGTATCGTATAAGCGGATTGACGCTCGCGACTGACGAGAAACGAAAGATTTGAGATAAAAATTGCTAAAAATGTTGGCGCGACTGTCAAGGGTTGGGGGGCAAGTGGGGGGTGTAAATACTTTTGTATTTTTATTTTTAACTTTTTATTTTATTTTATTTTTTCGACGATTACTCGGCGAGAGAGTAACGCGAGAGAATCAAAAGAGACTGGTAGAAAAAGGGGGATGGTACGGGGTAGGAAAAACGTAACGAGAAACGATTCCCGTCGCAATCCCCTTTTACTCCGAATGTCGACAAACCCTAAATCCTTGGTGTCACTGTCGCAAATCTCACGCGGTAGCTGTTTCTAGAACGAAAATTTATTTTAATTCAAAGGCAACTGGGGCGTGGACCGTGGAGTTTTCATGCGCTCCACGCTCATCCTCGTTCCTCCCCCCCCCCCCCCCGCTCGCTCCATATCGTAGCCCGTGCTTTTTCTACTTTTATTCTCACTTTTTTATACTTCTTCTTTTTCTTCACATTTTTATTTTCTCTCTCTCTCTCTCTCTCTCTCTCTCTCTCGTGTACGTACGGTCTTTTTTGTCCTCTTTCAGATTTGCGGAGAGCGAGTTTATTCCATCTTCTCTTTTTTAACATCGTTTATAGAGGGAATGTGCTCGTGATCGAGAGAAAATGGGAGGGGGTGAATGAAGGAGAGAGGAAACGATATGTGGACACAATGGAACGAACGAGAAAATACCCGGACGTTAGGTACTAGTAGTCGACGTCTATGTGGCGCAATATCTCGACCCTCTGCCTCCCCCCCCCCCCCTACCGCCTCGCCCCACCACCAGCCACTCCTCATCATCCCCACCAACTCGCCGTATATATCGTTGACCGACGAAGAGAAAAGAAGAAATAGTAATAAAACAAAGATGAGAATAACAACGGCCAACGGCAAAACCGACATGAGTGGATGAGCGACCACCGCACAACTAGTGCGAGAAAGAGGGCAATGAAAATGGGAGGAAAATTCGCGTACAAACACTTGTACACATACACACACACACACACGCATATATATAGACACATAGACACACGAGGGGGATGATAATATTCTCTCTCTGGGTTTCACCGTTCGAGAAATGTTATATGGAGGGAGGGCGAGATCGGCTATTGTGACGAGAGGAGGTAGAGGAGAACGTTGGTACATTTAGCGTTGCGAGTGCGCCATTTGTGTGTGTGTGTGTGTGTTTTTTTTTTCGTCTTTTTTTTCAACGGTCGTTTGTTCTTCCGTAAAGCGGTTTTTTTTTCGTTTATTTATTTTATTTTTTATTTCATGCTCACCGTTACCCCCGGCGCTCTTTTCTGAACTGGATCGCCTCGCGCAAGAACGCACGAGAGAGCTTCCGAGCTGACGAGGGGTGGATTTTTTTTTTTCGTATCTTTTTTTCTTCAATCGAATTGGAAATACGTGCGATCTTTTGTTTCTTTTTTTTTCAGGAGTCGACGCGAACGTCCGCGGTTAGAATCGAGATCGATCGTCCCGGAGGCTTCGTAAAATTGTCATCGGGATATCGAGATACCATAGAGTTTGAAAAATGAACGATTTTTTATTTTCGTACTTTTTGAAAATATTTTTTGTATTTTGTATTTTTTTTTCTTTTCTAAATCGTCGACGATAAAACTTTATATTAATTTACTTCGTAAAAAATATTGTAATGGAGAAGCCCGTTTATGACTTTTGCCGCGCGACCCTGAGAGTCGGAAGGCGCTAAAATCGGGAGGAGGGATGGAGAGCAACTGGGACACTCGATTCATCGAGTTCCTTTTTATTATCGACTGAATATCGATACTTATTTTCTCTTTCTCGTAAAAAAAAAGAAACAAAAAGAACATCGTCGACGCCCGTACACACACACACACACACACACACACACACACACACACACACACACACACACACACACACACGTACACTTACGTGCGCGCGCTCACGGTGCGCGGTCCATTTTGCCAACAGGTCTATCGATGTCCGATGAAGAGCCCCGCGGTGGTTTAATTACTCGGGATCGAGAGCGAGCGAGAGAGAGAGAAAAAAGTGATTCGACGTCGGGCGGTCGGTTATATAACGTCGAGCGAGTGAAAACGTCCAGAGAGAGAGTGAGTGAGTGAGAGAGAGGGATGAACTAAAATCGGACTGAGCGTCGAGAAGGATCGAGCGTAAAAAAAGAGGACAAAAATGAAAGAAAAAGAAATGAAAAGTAGAACAAAAAAACGTAGAAAAATGGAAAATTCTCTTTCGTACTTCTCCTCGATATTGCAGTGAGAAAATCAACGAGATGGACGTCGGGATATCTCGTTTCGTATCACCGGAAAGTCCGAATATCGCAATAGAAGGAAAAAGAGAGAAAGAAAGGGAGGGGACTGGGGGAAAGGGGTCTGCAGGAAAGTCGTTGTGAAAAAGAGATTGGAATTTCATTAAGGTCGATTCGTCGAGATGAAAAATGTCTAGACGCGACGAATGACTGTCAACGACGAATCGAATATCGTTATATAACATTTTATATCTCGTACGTGAGAGATGAGACCAAGTTGAAAGGCTGATTTTGCCCCTTCGCAAACCACCCTCCACCCTCCCAGCCTTCGTCGAACGAGCTAAGTGTGGAAAGGAACGATTTTATTATTACTTTTCTTTTCCTATTTTATTTTGTATTTTATCGACTCTCCGCGTCAGTTACAGCTACAAATTGTATATCGAAGAATTATGAAAGCGTCGCGCGAATGTAATTCGACACGAATGTCGTAAATTTTACGAGAGAGAGAGAAACGAAAACACACACGAGCATATCGCGTTATTTGATTAATAATACGCGACCGTAAGCGACGAAAAGGAAAAAAAATTCTGATTAAGAAAAAAAAACATTATTCAAACTCGAAAAGTGATTAATGCTCATAATTATTTTTATGATTCCAGTCGGCTCTCTCGTGACTGAAATCACCGACTCTTGGCCCGCGTTGATTTATATTTCTTCTCCAATCTCATATCTCCCCCCCCCCTGCCCCTCTCTCGCTCTGACTCGTTCGTTCACTCTCTAAATTTTCGGCTTATCGAAAAATCTTCAACTCGTTCGTTCTAAGTCCCCGCGCCGAACGGCTTTAGTAATGAGAAAAAAAAGCGAGCCTTCTCGTTTTTTGTCGCACCCTAGAAATAGTTAACGAGAATCAACCCACGCAACGAAAGAAAAAGAAAAAAGAAAAAAGAAGAAAAAAAAAAGAAAAGAAAAGAATGGAAAAACTTCGAGTACCACGAGGGACGAGAAAACAAAAACTTATATTCAAAGCGTATGAAATATTTCATGCGTCATTATAAAACTTTAATTACGGCTATCGGATAATTGTGATCTTTTTTTTTTTTTTTTATTCCTCCCCACGTGCGTGACGCCACGAGATCTTTGGGTGTCGTCCAGTTGTCACGAATCTCACCGCGGGAGGTCGTTACGAAAGTCGTGAAACGAGATCGTGAAATATATCTCGCTGGTCTAAGGTGTACGCTATTACCAATATGTTTCGATCTGCGATACGACAAAAAGAAAAAGAAGAAACAAAAAAAATCGAAAAAAAACTTTCCCACCGTACCAACGTGTTATATACATAACAACAATAACGATAAATTCAACGCATAGCGTACGATAAAAATTGGCGGTTCACGCGCGAGAAGTTAATTACGCTTATCGCGAGATCGTGATTCTTTGGAAAGTTTCAGGTGTCATCCTGGTCAGGCTGTTTACAATGGCTATCACTCTCCCCCTCCCTCTCTCTCTCTCTCTCTCTCTCTCTCTCTCTTGATTTCGTTTCTCTCTTTCTCTCATTCTCTATTTCGATCTGGCTATAAATACGAAACGCCTGGAATGCTATCTGTGCACGATAAAACAGTCCTCTTTTCTCTCTAGACAATGACACCGGCATGCAATCTTTGTCCTATCGATATAAATACCGAGATAACTCGCGACTTTGTGTAATGAATGATCGATATATAGCTATGGGCCCCGAGGGTCTAGGAATGACTTTCGGAAATACGAGGGACTGTGTGCGATTCACGGCGCCATACGATTGATCGTCGTCATCATCATCATCATCATCATCATCATCATCATCATCATCATCGTCGTCGTCGTCATCGTCTTCGTCGTCGTCAACGTTGTCGTACTCTCGTCATCTTCTTGGACGTAAGAGAAATCACGCCACGAAATTATATCGCACGGTAAACGATTTCGATCCGAGTAACGCGGACACGCGAGAAATAAAACTGACTGGAGAGATTTTTCGAGAAATAAATTCACCTATTTTCGTGTAATAAATATATTTTATTTTCTAATTATTAAATATCAATGTTATCGAGTATTCAATATGAGTGTAGCGGGTCTTTAATTATCACGAATTATCCGCAATTATTGAAGCGATACGATTTTAATTAATCATTTGGCAATTTTTTTTTACACAAATTATTATACGCTCTTTAACAAAATAACAATAATTCTGATAAAATCTCGATTATTACAGCGAGCCAATATTTATTATTATTATCATTTTGCATTATTCCACGATAATTCTCCCGTAATTTTTTCATCCAGCAGAATTCTATTTTATTTCAATATGTTTTTTTTTTATAGCCACTGTCAATCCCAAATGTGGAAGGTTTTTGAAACTCGCGAGACGAGGAGGGGGGGGGGGGGGGGTGCTCTCCATTGCACAGCGCAGACCGGCATAAATTTTTTAATACGTCAAACGAGAGAGAAAGGGTCGCACGTATACATAGAGAAAAGTCCCGGGCTGAATGGGGCGGGGGAGAGTCGCGTCTCTCTTTCGCCCTATAGATTTCTGTAGTGTCCCCCCCCCCGCCTCCCCCCACGGTGCTTCGTGATTCTCCACCTCTCGTCGCCCATATCGAACGAATTACGTCACGAATTTATTGGATTAATCTCGTCCGACCGGAATAGCTAGATCGGGGGTGGAGAGGGAGCGGGTAGGTAGGAAGGGCGTACGACGAGCACCAAAAGGGAGAAACGATGGCAAAGAGAAAAAGGACACACGACAGAATATGAGAGAGAAAGAGAGAGAGGGAGAAAGAGAGAAAGAGAGAGTTGCCCGAGGGCGAGGCTACATTTCATTGTCTCGCCGCACGCAACACAGAAGTTGCTCTTCACAAAACGAATCTATATATATATATATATATATATATATATATATATATATATATATATATATATATATATATATATATATATAGATTACCTCGGAGGAACGCCGGAGAGTTCTGATGTGTTCCCTGCTAGTTTGTTCGGAGTTTCGTATATATTTGTGTGTATGTGTGTGTGGGTGGGTGTATGTGTGTGTGTTTGTCCATGGTGACCGCGCGAGAGCGCTGCCGAGCCTCGCATGGCTCGACGCGCGGACCAACAAAAGTTTCTAATAAAGAAAAACAGGAGAGAGAGAGAGAGAGAGAGAGAGAGAGAGACAGGTAGGATGAGGGAGGTGGGGGTGAGGTGGGGTTTGTGCGGAGGCGCGAGAGAAAGAACTGTCGTTTGTCAATGCTACGTGACGGACGAAACGTCTCGTGGTTGGCGTTCGCTGCGGTAAGCGAAACGAAAACCCTCGGTCTACGAACAGAAGGAGAAACAGAGGGAGAAAAAAGTAGTGAGAGAGAGAGATGTAGAGCGAAAAAAAACGAGAGAAATGGACTCGTACAGAAAACTCGTAGAGAGTAAGAGAGAGAGAGAAAAGACGAACTGGGACGAGAGAGAGGTATAACAATCATCATTAACCCTTTTATTAATTACGTGCCACGGGCACAAGTACGTAAAAGAGGAAGCGAGCGCAAAACGCAATTAAGAACACGAATAATATAATATGAGAGCGCGGTACAACGCCCCAACCCCCTTACCACGAACACGAATGAACGGGGTGCTTGGCTCGTTGCTGCACTTCCAAGCATGCGCGCTTAATCTTTTTTTCCCTCATCCTCGTTGATGAATAAACACACCGCGCCGACGACGGTGAGGGTTGTTCCGATAAAACGTCGTATTTTCGAATAAATGTGTCTCACTCACGGTCATTGAACGAATGAAAATATTTAATTGGCAATAAACGCGGGCAGGGAAGAGATTGTTTTATACAGTTTTTGCGTTCTTTTTTTGGGGGTTTTTTTTCTAATTTTGTGACAGTACCGAGTTGAAACCGGGATAATGATCGTAGGGTGGATACACATTTATTTTTCATAGAGACAATTTAAAGCTCACCTCACTTGGACAAAATGATATATATGACTGTTAGGCGTTATATATTGTATGTGTGTGTATATATATATATATTAAGGTTTAATGCTCGCGAATGGCCTGGTGGAAGCAGCTGCCACTTTTACTCACAGGATTTGCCAATTCCCGAGGCTCGCGCGCGGTAATCCTATCAGCGCGGGCCGCGTGATAAGTTGCCTTTCGTGGCAAGTAGTCCATCTCGCTCTTTCATCCCCCTTCCTCCATCTATCTCTAAACGAGCGAGAAAACGAGAGATAGACTTTTGTGCGACTCTAAAGGTTCGTCTCTCTCTCTCTCTTTCTATCTCTCGTTCTCTTTTCTCGCTCTCTCGATATGTATAGTTACGCAAGATACGAGAAGCTCGAGACTCGAGTCGTTGGCGGCAATTATCGTCCGGTAGTGAAGAGAAGCCGCCGGTTCTCTTTTTCCATGGGAGAGACAGAGAGAAAGAGAGAGAAAAAAATTTTTACCGACAAGTTCTGCGTTGTGTATTACAGTTCGACTTTCGAAACTCCGTCTCTCTCGCTCTGTTTAGTTTGGCTAACGAGCCACGTAGGTACCTACACGGTGTGCTTCCCAGGATGGCTAATAAGACGGGAGAGCGAGGTCCGACAGAGCGCATATCGCACCAAAAGAGAATAATTCAGGTTGTTCATGTAAGACACGGGCAAGAGACCGAGAGAGAGAGAGAGAGAGAGAGAGAGAGAGAATTTCGTATCAAGCTTCTCCGTCCATTCGACTTCTCCCAAGTCCGTTTATATCTCTTTCTTGTGTAACGTTAAACAATGATCCGCCGCTTTGTTGATCGAGTTAAGAAACTTACCTACAGGAGGACGTTCTCGAATACGTACGGTCCACGCGTGATTCGCAGGAGCGGCGCTAAGAGGAAAGAATCGTGGTCATTGGGACGATGACGTGCGCGCGCAGCCCGAGATGCGCGCGCAATGCGAGAAAGCGTCAGAGATGCGCGCGCAGCGCGAGTGATGCGCGCGCGCAGCACGAGAGAGCTAGAGCGACGGCTCTCGCTGGTCGCTCGGCCGCGGCTAGTTAAGCTAATTGCTACCTAACCGTGTACCTCTTTCCGTCGTTATATTCGCCGGGTATAGAAAACCCGTTACGTTGTACAATAACCAAAAAAAAAGAAGGAAAAAATTGAATATCGAGGCAGTGAGATGAATGGCGAAAGAAAGAAGCGAGGGAAGAAGGAAGAGTCGGTTATTAGCCTGACCCAAATTCTTTTCGCCTACCAGGGTCGTCGTCGTCGTCGTCGTCGTCGTCGTGTGTGTGTCGTGGTCCTATCTCGCCTCGAAAGTGCTTCAGTCACGCGAAAGTCAAAAGGTTCCATTACTCTAATATATTTAAAGGCACGAGTCAGAGCTCGACCTATATATATATACGTATATGGCTTAAACAGCGAAGAAGAGAGAAAGAGAGAAAGCGTTTGTTAAACTGATCGATTACCGGCAATCTTTTTTTTCCCTCTTCCTTTTCCCCGATCCATCTGTTTCGGCCACTCGGTCTAATCGAACGAGACAGGGGACCGATGCTCGAAAGTTTAGAGAGACGTCTGTGAAACGAAAACTCCGTCACGCCAAGGGCAGATCGCGCTTCGGGCATTCCATCGATCGTCTTTTTCCCGTTTTTCTCCTTTCTTGTCTACCCTTTTTGAGCCTCGAAAATTCGTACGATACCGAAAAGAAATAATCACAGAATGGGATTTTCGCGACGCGTATATACGCATGCGTCTGTGCATTGCGCGACGCACAGTGCACTGGAGAAGTCAGCGTAGGAAGTAGAAAAGGTCTTATTTACTTTAACGCTATAAGTAAAGAGGGGAAGATTCTCTCTGACGTGGCTTTTATAATCGAGAATCCGCGAGGTACACTTTCGTCATCCACGCGTTAAATTCATTTCGAGAATTGTGTTCTTCCTCATTTTCTTCTTCCGCGCCCTCACCTTCTTCTTCTTCTTCTTCTTCTTCTTCTTCGTCTTCCTTCAACAATGGAGTCTCTTTGAGGATTTCTATAGCACGAAGTCCAACGTTTCGAGTCTCCTCAGCATGAGAGGAAGAAGAAAGGTAGAGAGAAAAGCTTCGATGAAAGACCATGGACCTTGTCGTTTTTCGAACCAGCTATATTATATATATATATATATATATATATATATATATATATATATATATATATATATGTGTGGGGGGGGGGGGGGTGTAACTGAGATAGGATATAGCTGTATTAGCGTGTATTAGATATGTCTATATATCTTAGGTAGGAAGGTTCAATTTCATCGCATGCTGACAGCGACGTCTCTCTGTTTTTTCTCAGCACGAAATCAAGAAGCCTGGCACCCCGTGACCGCTGTCTGATTAAATATAAGATATATGTATAGGTACGTCAAACAAGAAGAACGGAGAAGCAACGAACCAAAAGAGACGAGAAAAATCGTATCATCGAAAATCCTTTTTTATTTATTTTATATTCGCTTCGTACACGTGAAAATTGATTAAATCAAATATTATACGAAATTTCATTAAAGCGAATAAATTCAATTCAAATTGAATCTCCGACGTTACGTCAAAGCGAATAATTTATTCATACCTCAATCCCATCTCCCCTGCTATTGAAAAGACCATTTGTACAAAAATCGTATTAACAAGGATATTTCAAATACGATGTCACTTCGATTTTAAAAAAAATCACGTTCGTCGTTTCGAGTGGAGAACGAAAAAGAAGAGAAACAAATAAAGGATCTCGATCTTGCAAAGTCTCCTTGAAGCAGCACGTGATGCGCTTCTTTCTGCGCGATGTGACGAGGGGGCGAACAAAAAAATCCTCCGGCCGTCGGGTTTTATCTTTCTCGCACTCTCGGGTAGGGAGAAGAGAGAGGGAGAGGGAGACAGAGAGAGAGAGAGAGAGAGAGAGAGAGTACGTGGGAGATAGCGAACGAGACTCTCTCTCTCTCTCTCTAGCCCGCGCGAGAGGAAGAGATAAACAAAAAAAAACTCGACTGCCTCGTTATCAACATGCAGGTACCCTTACACATTCTCTCTCTCTCTCTCTCTCTCTCTCGTCGTTGGCGATCCTCTTGGCTTCCTCGGGAGCTACTAACGCTCCGCTACTCGTATATCCTGTACATCCTATATGTGTGTGTATATGGCAATGATAAGGAGGCCAGGAGGTCTAGCGAGGGAGAGAACTCAACTCTCTCTCTCTCTCTATATATATATATATATATATATAGAGAGAGAGAGAGATAGGGGGAGAGAGAGAGAGAGAGAGATGCAGGCATGGGAGTTGTGGAATAGTTGCCCCGGAGGTTCTACGCTCTGTGCACATCAAGTTACCATATAGTCGTATGATTTCTTGTTGACGTACATCGGGCAACCCGGGCCTCATACAACGGTATAACAAACATACAACGGTATATAAACACACTCCGGGTTATCTATATATAATAATATACGACGGGCTATGCACCCGACTCTTGAGATGATGCATTATGTCGGATTCGGGACTACGGTACACTTCCAAATGATATACGTATCAGTTTCGCTACCACTTCCGACCGATGTCTGCTTCGAAAGCGAAGAAGCCCTCTATGAACCAAAATTAATGGAAAATTGATTTTTTTTTTAAATTATTGAAATGCAAATTATGATGATTCAAAAATAAAAGAAAATATTATTTTCATAAATGTCGACGGTTAAATTGTAAAGAAAACAAAAAAAGTACAAACAAAAATATTTTTCTTCATTTCGGAATAAAATTCGACACCCCGAATTATCGAATCGAACAGGATGATAAAAATGACGATTAAAATTTTTGTCCGGCATTCGCAATATCGAGAACGGTAGTCGTGTATCGACGGTGTAGCATGACACCGTGTGCGATACACGTCTCTATAAAGCGTTCCGGTACGAAGGCTCGTCGCGAAGAGAGACGGAATGACGAAACATAAATGTTGGGAAGAAGCCGAGATCTCTATAGATCCGAAGAGAAGAGAGAAGAGAGAAGAGAAGAGAGAAAGATGAGTGGTCGAATAATTTGATGGTCATTGTCCATGAGCGATACTGGCGAGCCCTGTGCGCGGGTGTGTTCGTTTTCACACACGTGAGAAACGAAACGAGATGCCGAGACGTCGAGAAAGAGAGAGAGAGAGAGAAAACGAGAGAGAGACTGGCAGATGGCCAAACAGCTATCCAATCGTCGATATAACATTCCTCGATAGAATCTATAATACAACTTTGTAGCTTTCTCACTCTCCTGTCTTTTAACATTTATGACTATATATATAGTCACAAATGCGTATATGCGTATATGCGTATATATATATATATATATATATATATATATATATATATATATATATCGGTAGGTAGAAATAAACGGACCCCCAGCAGCATTTGTCGCGGATGAATCGCGACGTACGAGGTCAAAGGCGAAGAGGTTCGATGACGATTTTACGATCGCGACGTAACGACGATTTCACGAAATGATACACGAAATGTGTTATCGTGCATTATCGAGAGAGTCGGATGAAAAATCTTTCTCTCTCGTCGATGCGTTCGGTGCGAGAGTGAAAGAATGAAAGAAAGAAAAAGAGAGAAAGAGAGAGAAGTGGTGCGGTAGAAGCGATCCGATCTCTCGACGTATAGAAGAGTCTATAAAAGTAAAAGCGCTATACAATTTCATGAACGATCGTTTCCGGGGGCAGACCTTGATACCGCACTGCAATGTTCGCCCTCGCTTCGCGATAAAACCGTATTCTCGTCGAGAACTTGGAATAAGTCGCGAATCTAGGGAAAAGAGAGAAATTCCAACTCTATACGTCTATCGAGTTGAGCGAGAGAGAGAGAGAGAAAAAAATGGAGAGAGAGGGAGAGAGAGAGCGGAATAACGTATATGGTAGACACACTGGTGAACGCGAACGAGAAATGAGCGCGCAATGGAACTTGGTCAAAAACGTTTTCCAATCCATTTTCAACTGAAGGTTGGAAAGAGGGTGGGGGGGGGGGGGGGTGTGCGACCACATACCGGATGAAAACGGAGGAAGCTTCGCTTTTTCTTTCTTTTTCAACAATTCCACCGATCGTTCGACTCACTCGCGGACGATTGCGGAATCGTCGTTGGTTTCCCTCCATTCCCGCGGGAAGAAGGGAGGGTGAGGGTGAGGAGTGGAAAGGGATCTTTACTATATCCCTCTGTCGGTGGTCGTGTGAGCCTGCGAAAAGTTTTTCTCTCCACGAGACGAATGGCGACTGTGAGGGAGAAGATTCGACCGAGTCTTCAAACTCTTCGCTTTTCTCACGATCAACCCCCTCCCCCCCCGCGACTGTTTTTTTTCTCTCGATCTTCGTATATATATATATAATTCTATCGTCGAATTTATCTGACCGCTTACGGCGTGTACTTTCGGTAAGTATTCCAATAGGTTCTCTCTCTCTCTCTCCTTCGGTCCCGTTTTCTTCTTTCTGCCCCTCGTCTAAAAATACAGCTATGTAGCGATCGAAAGAACGACGAAACGTTATAGAGTTGATTTTTACTCGATCGTCTCGACGATCGAGAATAAATTTCCCTCTCGACGTATAAAAAAAATGAATAAACGATTCGACTGAATTTTTCAAACGCGATAATTATCACGAATTATTGCTCGTTATTTATCATTTTATATTAAACGGCGAAAATCGTTTTTTTTTTAATTTTGTTTCCTTTACAAGAAAATAATAGAAAAAAAATAATAATAATTCACGCGTTTACCGCGCGTACAACGATCGCGGGAAATTTACAATGTCCGGTAAAATATATTGATTAATATACCGATAGACGCGAACGCGATGAATTTTCCATCGGGTCGAGGATAATGAGAGGAGAGTTAAACGATGCGAGATAAAAAAAAAGTAAATGAAAAAAAAAACGAAAATAAAAATAAAATATATAAAAAATGTTCAAGGGGATATCAGGGTGCAAGTATCGTCGGTATAGGAACATGTAAGCTACGCTGTAACGTATAGAGCCAACCGGCAGCAGGTGAATATCGAGAGGGAACCGGCCAACCCACCGTTCGGGCACGATTACTCAGAGAGACGAGAGAGAGAGAGATTCGCAATCGACGTTTCGCTCCTGCTCGCGTCTTTTCATCTCTCTCTCTCTCTCTCTCTCTCTCTCTCTCTCTCTCTCTCTCTCTCTCTCTCTCTCTCTCTCTCTCTCTCTCTCTCTCTCATACACTATTTCTCTCTCCCATGTTCTCGATAGCGATGTTATACCGTTCGTTCCGTGCACGCCTCTTCCACACACAGTTTGCTCGACTCTTCTCGCGCCTCGTGCAATCTCTCTCTCTCTCTCTCTCTCTCTCTCTCTCTCTCTCTCTCTCTTCTGTTTCATCCTCTCCTTCTCCTTTCTCTTCGATTTCTTCACGGCCGTATTCCCTGTAATAATCGTTGTCTTCGTTGTGTTCTTACACTTTGCGCTCGAGATTCTTTCCTTCTCTCTCTCGTTCACTCTCTCGTGCCGATTCTCGATTCTCTCTCGCCCGGTAACGATCAAACGTCGTTATTGCACCGAGTGCACCGAGTCCCGGACGATTGCGGCTCTTTCGCGCCGTATAATACACCGAGAGATATCGAGAAGCACGAGAGGAACGTTTATACGCGAGAGAGCGAA
This sequence comes from Netelia inedita, assembly GCA_964017225.1. Taxonomy (NCBI): domain Eukaryota; kingdom Metazoa; phylum Arthropoda; class Insecta; order Hymenoptera; family Ichneumonidae; genus Netelia; species Netelia inedita. Next base: position 13,793,698 of record OZ024925.1, on the reverse strand, counting down.
TATCTCGATGTAGCTTTCGCCTTCGCGTACGCCACCATAAGAAAAAAGAATTTTTTTTTAAAAAGGAAACGTCTCAAAATCAAACAAAAATCCGTTTATTTATTTTCTTCCCTGAGACGAATTTTATTTGTAATTCCGACGAACTCGTTCGCAAGAATAATAATGAGATTGATCGTTTATTTATTTTGTTTTCTCTCGACCAACGAGACTCGTCTCGTATGGAAAAACGAGAACCTCCACCCCCCACACCCCCACCCCACCACCGCACCTATCACATCCCCTCCTCTGCTTCATCTTCGCTACGCGTTATTTAACGAACATGAAAATTTGTCGCAGTAATCGAGTGCCCGAGCCGACGACGAGCGTGGGCACGAGAACGAAAAGAGCGTTAACATTTCGATCATAAATTTAGCCCACCGTGGGAAGATTATTTATGCAGTCATGAGCGTTTACGTGTGCTCGCGCACACGTGGTTTCACGTCCGTGTATTCGTGCGTGTGTGTGTTTATATGTGGGTGGATGTGCGCGAGTGCAGTATTCGCCCCAAAAGCTGGAGCGAGAACGATGAATTTGGGAAATGGCCGGAATCTCGAATTACCGAGCCAGAGGACTCAACCCCTCGATATATACATGTACTAATACATATATATATATATATCTATATTGATATATATATAAAGGATGACGAGAGATATGCGCTCATGAGTATTAGGACCACGGTCGAAAGAGAGGGGTGAGCGAGGCGGGGGGGGGGGGGGGGGGGGGGGGGGGGGGGTGGTTCCTAGTTGGGCAGCCCCCACTTTCCACCCCGAGGCCTCCTCTACGATAAAGCCGATGAGAGCGGATTAGGATCTCGCGAGAGCACAACACGGTGAGCAGAGGAGACCGAGAGTGAGAGAGAGAGATAGAGAGAAAGAGCGAGAGAGAGAGAGAGAGAGAGAGAGAGAGAGAGAGAGAGAGAGAGAGAGAGAACTGTTGGCCACCGGAAAATTCGAAACCGCGTAATTTCCCCAGGGGCGGTTGACCCATTGTTCGCTTCCGCTTTCCCCGAGAGAGAGAGGGAGGGAGGGAGAGAGAGAGAGAATTACGACGAGAAACAAGAGAACAACGTTCTAGTTTCACCCACTGGCACGGTCCAAAAGCGATCTCTCGTGGCCGAGGTTATACAGCGATCTGAGCAAAATGCTGTGGTTGGCAAGAATATCGGAAAATTTATGTCCGTAGTACGATGCGCGCGCGTGTGTGTGTGTGTGTGTGTAATTTAAAGATTTCAAACGTCCCGGACGCTCGCGACGATCTACGAACGAATTTTGTATAATTTATTCGTGGATATCCTCGCGAAGGCAAAATACTTGGAGGATTGTAACTGTAAGGGATTTACGTTGAATTAATTAACGTACTAGCGTCAATTAAATTATTCACGCGTGGGTTAAAGTTGAGATGCGAGGAACGTTTATACACGACGGTCCAACGTGTCTTCCGGCTGGCCACTCTACTCTCTCTCTCTCTCTATTATATATTTGTCTCTCGATCTCCCTCTCTCTCTCTCTTTCTCGAGTAGTGGGAGCAACATTAGTCGAATTAAATTATAAATGACAAGTCTACGCTCCGGCGTATCAACACCGGCGTTTCATGTTGCTTCGTGGGATCTCATTTGGTCTCTCTCTCTCTCTCTCTCTCTCTTCACGTACAAATCTCGCTACTAAATTCGCGAGAGACACACACGCATCCCCCCAAAATACAACCATCCCCTCGTCAAACAAAGTTCAAGCTTGTCGACATCTCGCGTCTCGAAATGGCACCGACGCGCATCCCGAGTAGAAGCTCTCCTCAGATTTTGGACGAAATAGCATTACCGCCAATGTTTCGGTAGCAAATTTATCACTCGACAGAAAATTCGCATTAAATTAATTATTTATCCGCGAATTTCGTCGTTCAAAGCGCAACACGAGTTTCAAAAATTGTTCGAATCGAATTGAAATTTGGACGATTAAAATGGTACCCAATGTCATAAAAAAAATTGTCGAAAAATATTATCGTTCACGATTTTTCAACATTTATTTTTGTTCCCACGAGGCAATCTTTCGGGAAAAACGTTCAATTATTCATTTCTACGCAAAACCAAAGAGCCAACCTGACCGCCTCGCGGAACGAGCAAAAATGGAAGTGTCCCTTGCAGAGAGAGAGAGAGAGAGAGAGAGAGAGAGAGAGAGAGAAAGAGAGAAGAGGCCATTTTTTGTTTTCCTCTTGCGCGTTCCGGGCAGCAGCGTCGCAGAAAGAGTACCCATTAACGGGCGCTTCACCGCCGCTCGCACCGTAGCCACCTCTCGGCTATCGGCTAAGCGAAGTCGCATGCACTCGCTCGCGCGTTGTATATCACGCACACCATCCTCATAAATATAATTACTCATTTTTTTAATTAATTTTTTTTACCCCCACCCCCCTTCCACTCGGTAAAATCAGCCCCCTTGCCATTCTATTCTCGACGAGACCCCCCGAAGGCCCGGACGCATTATTCGTCCTTCATTTTCACCAATTTTTCCATTCGCTGCCATTTTTCCACTTCTTATTATTCTTCCTCTTCTTTTTCTCCTTCTCTCTTTACGTGTACGGAACGAGTCGCAAAAATAACGGGACGAGAACGTTTTCCCGTGTATTATTTTCTATCTCGAACCTTTTGGTCCACAGAATGGTCCACAAAAATCGGGTCTCGAGACACGTGATATATTTTTCTACCTATATCAGGACACGCGATACGAATTCTACACTTGTATACAATTGGTCGGTCACATACATATATATATTGTATATATGTAGACGCGCAATATAGATAAACCGGCGGCAAGTCGGCTTCGGCGCTAATCCACCAAGTTTCAATTTTCGTGGTAAGCTCTGCCGAAGCTTATACCCCATGGTCCTATCTATACGTATAGGAAAGGGCGATTGAACGTGTCGTCTGGGAAAGTCGGTATACGAGAGAACGAGCGAATGGGCGAGTGAGCAGGATCGAGAGAGAGAGAGAGCGAGACATACAGAAACCAAGAGGATGATAGGAGGATATTCGAGGGGAGGGATTGGAGTCTCGCACGGAGTCAATCACAGAGTACGCGGGAGATACGGAGAAGACGAAGCTTGTCTCGTAGCTGGCGGGATTCCAATTTCGTATACGGGCGTACCAATTATTTCGGACACCGTCTACCGTTACGACTATAAATTTTCATCCACGCTCTAAACCGAACAACCCTCTTCCCGCTCTCGCTCAATCCCACCCCCACCCACCCTCCTCCTCCTCCTCCTCCTCGTTCTCCATCAACCATCCAACTTTACCAGCGTATCGGTCGCTCGGTTCTTCGCTTCGGCTGTCTATTCACGGACGAAATCACGTCGTGTTCGGAAAATCATGAAATACCAAAGTCACGCGGGTAAGAGATGGATGGGGCGGTGGGAGAGGGGAGGGAGGGAGAGGGAGACTGAGGAAATTTCGCACGATCTTAACTCGTGCGCGCGCGTTATTGCCGTTATACACACGATAGTCCCATACGTTAATCCTACGTTATATATATATTCGCTACGAGGGAAAATTTACGTCGCAATAACGGGATCGTGGGGGATAAAAAAAAGTAAAGATCGATATGGCGAGGTGCGCGACTTTTCGATCGTTTACGCGAGATATTTCGATGTTTTTTTTTTCGTTTTCTTTTTATTATGCCCCAAGGTCGTTTTACGTTAATGCCGAGACGACGATCTCTCTCTCTCTCTTTCTTTCTCTTAAACGCGCGATCTCCGAGACCTTTTTGCACGCTCAAGGCTGTGAGAAAAACGCGCGTTCGTGCGATTCGATGCAGGTGTATCTCGTTCTCATTTTTCGCTCGGTCACGAGAAACGCGAGTGTTTGTAAGTAAGGGAGGGAGATCGAGAGAGAGAGAGAGAGAGGGAGAGGGAGAAACTTATATAGGTGCGTTTTCTTCGTGTATTCTAATAGCCAGCGATAAGACGCGTCTCGAGGGTTGCGCCAAGGACGTTCAGGGTGCGGTACGTGTGTGCATATATGTGCGCGCGCGGTAATACGCGGGCGCGCCTGTAGGGAGCGCGCGCGCTCCTGGCGAGATTCCAATTTTCCAAACCAATGATCTTAAAACACTTTTCTCGCGATTAGGTGTGACCTGGATGCGAATATATAGATACACGCGTATACTTTAACGCTATACGCGTATACTACTATAACCGAGCGAGAGAGTTCATCTCGTTCTTTCCATCGATCTCGCTCCTCTCTCGTCTCGTTCCGGACATCGCGCGCGGACATTTTTCGCGACCGAGTTTCGCACGAAATGTACAAAAAAAAAGAAGAAAAAAAAACAGAGAGAGAGGGAGAGAGAGAAGGAACGCGCATTTTTCTAGCGGTTATATATTGTTCGTGCTGCTACCCCCCTCTCTCCTTCCCTCCTCTTATATCCACCCGCCTCACGCCACTTCTCGTCACACTCGATAATTTCGTTCTCGTTTCTTCGTTTCTTTTCAACGCAGTTTTTTGCACCCCCCCCCCCTCCCCTCCTTAACGCGAATATTTTTCAGTTTTATTCACCTTGGATCAAATCGTTCATCGAACCGTGAATTAAGAATTTTTTGTTTCTTTTTTTTGTTTAAATTTATTATTATTTGCCGATATTTCGAAGTATGGGGGAATTTTAAGGATGCGGATATGGGAGAAAAATTTGCACAGGATAGGAAATCATTGGTCGACTGTGTAATATGATCGTGTGTCGTAGCCCCGGGGCTTTATAGATGCGCGAGGGTGCGTATGGCGAGTAGGAGGAGGAAGAGGAGGAGGAGGAGGAGGAGGAGGAGGAGGAGGAGGAGGAGGAGGAGGAGGAGGAGGAGGTCGGTCCACGTCCGGGACAAAATCCGAAATAAACAAAAGCAATTGGGGCTCGGTACGTGTACCAGTGAGTTTTGTCAGGTTCCGCGCGCGCCCTATGTACAATTCAATATTGATATTGACGCAGGAAAGCTTTGCGTTTTCCGCCATTGGTTAAACCCCGTGTAATGCAGTATTGATTAATTACCCCGATGCTGAATCAATAATTTGCGAGAGGATTAACGAGCGAAGGATGGCGATTTGAAAAGCGAGAGGAAAAAAATAGAATACCGAAGATAATTTAATTTCCAAACTATCACGCATCGTTGTTTTTTTAAAGAATTTTTTCTCCTTTCGTTTTATCTCGCCGAGGTCCCGTTATGTTTTTTCACTATACAATTGACAATGGAGGATTTTTTATCTCGTGATGATATGAAAAGCTAAATTTTTCAATGCGAATAGAGGCAAATAAATAAATATTGTCGACGCGACGCTTGCGACGATCGACGTTTCTATGGAGACGCACCCCGAGCTTTCGGTCCGCATTTTCGTGAAAATGGGAGAAAGAAAAAAACGATGCGCCCGCGCGTAGTCGCCGTACCAACACGAATTCGAAGTTGCGGAACTCGTTCGAAAAATTGGCGAACTGCAATATCGTAGTCGTTTAACGCAGGTGTTTGCTGTGGCGAGAGAGAGCGAGAGAGAGAGAGAGAGAGAGAGAGGAAGCGCAAGGGTAAGGGAATACGTTTATATTAGGGGAACGAATTGCAAAAGGCGAAGGGCGGGAGGAAGAGGGAGGGTAGCTCGCGTTTTCCATCTCAAAACTTCGAAACCCATCGGCATTCGTTATTGCAACGTAAACAATGTCGACGATGCATTCATTATAACAAAGTAAACATTCTCGTTTATCGCTCTCGACCGATTGCCCTTTTCTCCCTTCATGTCCCATATACGGTACGGTTACTACCGTATCGTAGATCGTGGACGGGTCGCTCGTTAAAACGTATGGAAAATAAATTGAAATAATTGTTATTAAAGGCATATTTACGAAGATAAAAATTAAAATAAAAATAAATAAATAACGGTCGCGCCGCGAAAATTATTTTGAAAAAGCTCACCCCCTCGCGCTTGCCGGACTCGAACGATTTAAAACTCTCGACTCGACAATACGCAAAATTCTCGTATCATTCTTTTTTATATTCGACCGGGTTACAGTGGCCAAAATGGTCCCGTTGTACTTTTCGGGACGATATAAAAATCGACGTTTCTTTTTTTATTTTACATTTTTTTTTTGCTTTTTTTCGAGGAATTATTCCGTGACTACTGTCGCGGTGAGTGTAATTGGGATTTTATCGAAATATGCACCGGACGTTATTAGCCTTTTTTTAGTACGAGGTAAACAAAAAAATCCTTCCTGCCCACGCGCGACAAAATTTGACGATTTTTTTTATTTTTATTTTGTAACCTTCGACAACGAACGAACGAACGTTTATTCGCGCTTTGTTTGTGTCGATGATATAAAAAAAAAAAGGACGTATCTCAAAATTATATCATACCCGGGGGGTTTTACTTCGAAAGAGCGAATTAAAAAAAAAAGAAAAACTGCCTACGTTTTTTTCTTTTATTTTTATTTTCTGAATTCGCGCCATTGAAACGAAAATCAATGATCGCGTTTGCTCTCCTCCAATCTACGTCGTCGATGTCACGTGGATTCAACATTTATTGTTCTCACCTCTATTAATATCAGCGATCTCTCGCACGTCCTGTTATATATCTTCGCTTCGACGAAAAAAAAAAAAAAAAAAAAAAAAAAAAAAAAAAAAAAAAACTAGAAAAAAGCTTCCGAGCGCTACCCGAAAGCTTCTAGTTTCTTTATACATTTTTTTTATCATTATTATTATTATTATTATTTCAATTCTCGATTTATATCAAACTCGTCGAGCTCGCGTGAGGAGAGGAGAGAAGAGGAGAGGAGAAAGAGAGCGAGAGGGGGGGGGGGGGGGGAGCACGGCCCGGTGAGCGCGATATCATCGACTAACGAGTAGTACACTCCGAGTTCGTTCAACGTCACGGACGTCATTTCCGCAGTTCGCGAAGAGAAAGAGTACGAACGATCGACCGAGAGAGAGAGAGAGAGAGATGAGCGAAGAGGATATAAAAAAATCGTTAAAAAATCTCTCTCGTCAGCGCGGATCGCAAAAATGACGGAGCAGCCGAGAGGGAGAGAGGAGGGTTGGGCAGCACGCGCATGAGAAAGAGAACGGTGCGGAGAAATAACATTAGAACGATCCAACGATCGAAACATTCGTCTCGATGGAAGGGATGAAGAAGGAGGGGGAGGATGAGAAAACAAGTAGAAGAAAAGGAAAACAAAAAAAAAAGAAAAGTCAATCGTTTTCAATTCGTTAACCACGAAGGGAGAGAGCATTTGCGCTCGAACGAACGAGAATGACGAGGATTGAAGCGTGGCTCGTGGGACGGAGGGTCGAAAGGAGGAAAGGATTGGGGAGTAGGGCAGGGGGTTGGGGTACAAGAGTTGCAACGAGAGTACTTTGCTTTCCGAACGACCAAGTAATTTCGACTTTTAGGGCCCTTAAATTTTCTCGAGAGAAATATAAATTCCTGTGTACCGGAGGCGAGAGCAAAAAAAAAGAAGAAAAGATCCCTTTTTTTTCTACCACTCTCGTGCTTTTTCGCTTTCTTCCTCTCTCTCACTCTCTCGGTCCTTTTAATTCGTTCTCGCCTCGAATCCACTTGGTGATACTCGTAGCGTTTTTTTTTCTCTATCCGTCTATCTCCATTTCCATCTCTCTTTATCTCTCATTCGTGATATAATACACCACTCGTTAAAAATAAAACGAGAAGAAAAAAAAAGAAGTTATAAAAAGTCTCATTATAAATTATTGCACTTTGTCACGAAGCCGACGCGTAACGGGGTTTCGCGGTAGTTTTGATTCGCAGCCGAGACCGAGACGGTAGCCAAGGGTTGCAAAATTTTCATTCTCGAGAGGTGCAAAAAGAGCTCTCTCTCTCTCTCTCTCTCTCTCTATCTCTATCTCACTCCCCATCTCTTATTCTCTCGCATTAAAAGCATAGATTTTTCTCTATACCTACGTGTACACGACACTTTATAACGAGCGAAAGGAAGATGAGAGAATGAGAGAGAAACGTGACCAATACATCTATTCTCCATTTCCCTCACTCCCCCCTTTCATCCGTTTTATACGTTTTCTCCGCTATATATATACATACAAGGGGCTATAAAGGCAAAGACGAGAAGAACGAGCAACGTGCCGTTTCACATAGAGTTCTCGTCCAGTAAGCGCGCGCGAGTTTCCATGTAACGGAGCTAATTAGAGCGCGAGGTGTATTCACAGCCACGAGGACGAGAGAATGAGAGAGAGAGAGAGAGAGAGAAGATAAGAGAAAGAGGAAGAAAACTTTAAGGAGACGACGGTGAGTTCATCCGACATCTTATATTGCCGGTAGACACGAAAGTGACGGTACTCTAACGGCTAGACACGCGCCCGTGCCTAGGAACACGTCACCGAGGCGTTTCCGTGAGAGAACGAGGAAAAGACCAAGGAACTCGAATATCCGAGAGATCCATATGTATATAAACCTCGACCGAGAGAGAGAGAGAGAGAGAGAGAGAGAGAGAGTGGAAGAGGGTAAAAGTACACGCGTAACTATACAATGATATATGACGACGGCAATTTTCGCGCAGTGTACCGAGAAACGTGGAATAGAGGCGAGAAAAATAGTTAGGCCGTGGAAAGAGAAACGAAGGCAAAAAGACGAAAAAAAATGAAAATAAAACGAGAAAACTCGGAGCGAGAAGGAGGGTGAAAAAAAGGGCGAGAGGAAAAAACGGAATGAGAAGACGAAGACGTCGAAAGAGAACGGGTCTTTTTTTTCTCTCTCTCACTCTCTCACTCTGTCTCACTCTGTCGTTATATTGCACGAGGCGATATGACGGTTCGTGCCTAGGAATGTATTTCTCGTCTAGGTCCCTGGAGAAGGGGAGAGGGTTGAACAGAGAAAAAAAACGAATTTGTGACGTGACTCCGGGACTGTTACTGGCGAAAAAAGGACTCTGGTGTAATTTCCGATAAAAAAAAGGAATGGGAGAACAAATGAAAAAAGAAAAGAGAAGAAACCAACCCTTAGAGATATCGCGGATAACATTATACGGCACGAGTTTTTCCCTTGTTTTAAAAAATTCTCGGATCTCGTATCCGGACCGCTGCGTGGGGGCGGCAATGTCCATACGCGAAATACTTCGGTTTCCTCAAAGTAAAAAAAAAAGAAAATAGTTGTAAAAATATTTCATTTGCACGTGTGGTTTATGGGAGGGGTGCGATGTGTGAGAGAAAACGAGGGTCGAGGGAGACACGTCAGAGTGGATAATGTACGCGCAAGGTCTCTTCCCGTTGCAAAACGTAAAGAAAGACTTTTCAAAAGAGAAGTCAAAGTCCGCATTCCAACGGTAGCACGAACCGTAACGGTGCGAAATAAGCCGTTCGGGGGTAATAAACACGGTGCGAGCATTGTTTTTGGACGATTCCGCAAGGTTGTGTCGTGTATGGTTAAAGTGCACGGAAAAGGTCGCAGGCCTAAAGGTTGCACACTTACGGCAACTTGGGTTTAGTCGAGCACAGTGGTGGGTCTCGAGGTGTCGACCGTTTTATTTTTTGCTATGTTCGTCAACCCAGATAGACACATTTACCTGATATTTGCATCATATTTACGTCTTGTATGACGCATAGGAAGGCTCACAGCTGTGAGTCTCTTATGAGTGCTCCCATGTACATCATATTTGTATCATATGATGAATCCCAATATGATGTCGAAATGAAGCAAAGTTGTGTTCACGTGAGCATTCATACGGTGAATTCATTAGCACCAGTAAAATCGACTCACGGAAATACAAGAATAAGTACATGCATATGGGGCTCATATGGGCGTCACGGCGTGACGAAAAATGACAGAGAAATGCTCATATCCCCACCACCGTCGCGTTGAATCATAATGATAAAATCGTCAGTATACTGACGAGATATACTCTATTCAGTATATCCCAATATATAGCTGCAAAATACATTCATATCTGTATTTGTGTGAAAATACGGGTACCACAAATTTCTCAAATAACTAGAGATCCGTTAAAGACTTTACAAAATCGTTGTCAGCATTTCTGCCGACTCGCCACTTTCTTTTGAACTCGGTTATATACAAATATTTCGCGACTCTGCCCGCGAGAATCGTAGCCATCTATCGGACTCTAGCGGTACTGCCGGCGCGGTAATTACTCGAGGCAACATACATATCGCCATCATATGGCGCTCATGCGATGTATTACTGAAAAAATGCATAATACCGCCATAGGATGTGTCACTTAGAAATGCGCATACGCCGTCATATTGTGCTCATCGAATATGTCATTGCTATATATGCAAATGGCCGATGTATTGCCTGCACGATATCTACACTACCAATGTTAACCCAATGAATACATTTAAAAAATCATTGCATGACTGCCATATGACGCCGATATGACAACATTCAATGCAGAATTTGAAATGTCCGTCTTATGATTTCACGATGTAGTCAACGTATGATGCACTGGCAAACGTCAAATTGCAATCAAAATGAATCAAAATGTATCGTCAACGCAGGATACTAAATGCGTTCATTACATGTTATCACAACATTGAAATCGATGTGCTGTAAAATTTGCTTTTTCCGATGTATGCACAGCGTGAAAATCACGACTGTCTATCTGGGAATGGTCTACGGTCATCAATATATACATATACATATAATACGTAGAAAATAAATTCCTAGATAGTCGGCATCGGTACGAGCATAACGGTTTTTTTAAAATTGTTCTACGATGAAAATTGGCCGAGATATTAATTCTCAAAGTTCGTGAAATTTGAAACATAACCTAACAAATGAGATCGAACGCTCTGTCGCTAAATGACGGGGTCGCGGGTTCGAGTCCCGCCCAGGGCAATTTTTTTTTTTATATATCGTTGTTTTTTGTAGACGTTGACGAAATAACTGTTAATAAACGAACGTTGAAATATCGTTTTGTTATGAAATTTGAAGAATGCGAAAATATTCTTGGAATATACATTGTTGACATAGGAATTCGATTTTAACTCTCTATATATTTTCTTTTCGTAGACGCAACGAATTATTCTTACTCACCGGCTATTCGAAGAATTTCGAACGTCGAGTGACGATTCGATCGCGAGGAGAGACGATGTTTCGTTCATCATTCGTACTACATGAATTTTTTTCTCGCCGAGCTCGCCGAACGTAAACAAAGAACGGGACGAAAGATCACGACGTTGCGAGGTGGGTAACACTTCGAGAACATTTCGTGGAAAAAACGAGGTACGAGAGTTAACGCGCGACTCGGCCTGCGCGCACGAGAGGCGCGAATGTATTTCGATTAAAAATAATATTGCGAGAAACGAGCAATCTCTCTGTTTTTAGTACGCACAGACACTGAAGAATAGCCACGCGGTCGATAATTTCGTAGCCTGCCGTAACACCATCCTCCTCGCACCACTTTGCTCAGCGCGCTCGCACGACTCTTGGTTCGTGTCGAGTCGTTCGCGCTCGTACGCACTGCAACGATAACTTTTTGAGGTTATTTAGCCGATGCACGATACACCAAGAAACACACTGACCCGATAGAGTACGAAAGGACGATACGAAGAGCACTCGTTCGTTTATAAACCGATCGTACATAACCTACGAAACGCGAAGTTTTTTAATAAACGAAACTCGCATGAACGAGCGTTCAGCGATCCTTCTCGCTCGACGCGCACGGACGGTCTGGCAGTGACACAGCCGCTGGAGTATTGTCTAACCTACCGGACACCCCCCACCATCGTTCGCACGACTCCTTGGCCTGTCCCAACATGCTGACGCGCTTACGCCGCAACGACGCGTCTGAATTCTTTCGCAGAGGACACAAACGCGGCAAACTACGGAACCACGTGCACTTTGCGTGTTTTGTTTACTGAATTATATTACGAGGAACGACGACGCGTCGACTGTGACGATTGTTCTCCGAGAAAATAGTAAGCTCGTCTCGTGTCAAAAGCGACATCGGCTAATGGCGACTTTTCTCGGTAACTCTCGTGCGCATGGATGCGCGCGCAGGTCCTCGCGGTCAACGGCGCCAAAATTCGAATCTTCCAAACGTGCAACTTACGAAATTATTCACAAAGGTGAGAATATTATTGTATTAAATAGAAATATATATGCGTATCTTCATCATTGAACACATATAAATATAAAAATGTGTACCCTTGATGTTGAACGTGCTTGGGAACTTGGCGCCCGGTGAATAGAGGGATCTAACCTCGCGCCCGTGAGCGTATAAGCCCCGCGCGCGGCCCGGGCTTGAAAAAGAATTCGAGTGGCGTGTTTGCATAATACGCCGGGAGAGCTCTCTTCCTCTAGCCACCCTCTCTCGCTCTTCGGGGGGTTTTATCGCACAGGAAAATATAAGAGAGGAAAGACCATACGCCTTTCCTTCTTGCTTGATCCTCTCTTCGTCGTACACAAACACACATAAAAACGCGCATACACACACACACACACGTAGACCCTTCGTCCTTCGGCGCAACGCCCGTGGCGAACTAACGACACCATTATTTTTCAACAATGAGGTTTCCGGTAAAGCGCAAATGCGCCTAGGGAGCATCGTGAAATGAACCAAGCAAGAGAGAGAGAGAGAGAGAGACGTTGGTCCCGTGCCTCTCCCATTTTCTCCATCCACGGTCCTCCTCTCTCTCTCTCTCTCTCTCTCTCTCTCTCTCTCTCTCTCTTTCTCTCGCAAGCATTCCACACATTAGCATTCTTCACTTCGTCCTCGGTGCCTCGACGCTGGCACTTCTCCGAGGCTCGGCCCAATGTTTACTCTTCTCTTTGAGTGTGCCAGTCTCGTTTCTTCACGAGGCTACTTTTCCGATGTCGAATAAAAGAGCTCGTCGTCTACACCGGGGATGCGTCTCTCGCACGGAACGATACCCGACCAGCCTCACAATGTACATACGTAATATATACACAAACACACACACACACACACACACACACACACACACACACACACGCACACGCACACACACACACACACACACACACACACACACACACAATCATACACACATATATAAAATGAATCAGTCATGAATCAACGATGAATGAAAAGGGTACCTACGCTCGTCCGGAGGAACGCATACAATACATATTTAATGTGACAACGCGGGTCAAAAGAAATGATAATAACAATGATAATCGTCATCTCCGCGAGAAGAGAAACGATCCATCGGATTGATAAGACAGTACCTCGCGTCGTCATCGTCGAACGATTATTTCTTTTTTTCTCTTCTGTTCTCTTTTTTATTCTTTCCTTCTTCTTTCTTTCACCAGGCGTGCTTTTATATTCAACCATACCCTATATATCTTTCTTCATGAGCACGCCTCATGATTATATATATATATATATATGTGTGTACCTTATATGGAAGTAAATACACCGTAACCATTTTCGGGCTGGCATGATGACCGAATGAGTGAGTAATGGCGTGGAACATCGCTAATAATACTTATATATGTATTTGGGTGTCTACACATAACTATATATATATATATAGTTATATATATATATATATATATATATATAGTTATATATAGTTATATATATATATATATATAGTTATATAGCTATAAGCATGTATATACTTGGACCGCACGAATCATGAATAAATTGTGATCTCATGAACCTTGGAGCGAGACAGAAATACGAGAACTCTCACGAGCAGCTGTGTGGTACTCTTGATACTAATTAACACGGACGGATGCTAATCGTGTTAATGTATACGATGCTTTTGTTGCGATCGTCTCTCTCTCTCTCTCTCTCTCCTACTCCTTTCACCTTCTTCCTCAGCATACGATCTACCTGATGCAAAGAGCTCTCCCTCTCTCTCTGTCTCTGTCTCTCTCGTGCTCATCCTCGCACTCGATCCACGAGCGAGAGGGTCATTCTCAAAATCGTAAGGGAAAGAGAGAGAGAGAGAGAGATTTTTCACGTTTATTATAGCCAACTAACTCCGTCGCTCACGGAGATTCTGCGAGTCTCGCGCAACGACGCCTGTACGTAATTCCAACCGTACTCGGGGTCTTATTCTCATTGTCAGTCAATCCTGATCCCCCGAGCTCGGTACCAGACGAATCGTGCGGAAGGTGGCACGTACGGGACGTTCCGTCTCGAATAGACAAACGGACGATTCTCGTTCTCGAAAATATTCATTTTATCATTGTTTACAATCTTTAATAAAAAATTTAAAAAAAAAACTAATCTTCAAATTTAACGTAATCTCGAAAATTCAACTGGTATTCCAATTTTGTGTCTCGTGCAATTTTGTTATTTTTACTTCATTATTTTTTCAAGAATCATCGCAGATGAAAAATTAACGTAACACGATCGTTTATCTTAATACAACAAAATAAGGGAGATCATTTGAAGATTCGTAGATTTCCTCGATTTATCCATTTGCGTTGTAACGTCCCATAGGTAACTCCCGGTCTGACGGGGATCAGTAACATCGAGTCGCATGAAATAGAAAAGTGAAAGAACGGGAGAGAGACCGAGAGAAAGAGAATGTGTGTGTGTGTGTGAGAGAGAGAGAGAGAGAGAGAGAGAGAGAGAGAGAGAGAGAGAGAGCGAGGAAAAGATAGAAGCTTCACTCCGGTATTCGAAACACACGCACAAACACTATACGGAATTGTCGGCTCGAGGCTCATCTCCGGAGACGAGGAAAGCCGATGCACTCCGCGCGTCGCTCAGCTGCGACCGCTTCTTCGATCCATACACGACATACCCGTATACGCGTGTACAACGTATCCAACACACATATCCTCACGGATGTTCGTACACTTTGGCGTACAAGCGACGAGTCAGACTGGGGCTGATAGCGCGCTCGATCGTGAAAAGAAAAAGAAGTCAAAGAAAAGAAAAGTAAAGAAAAAACTTCTTAACAAGAAGACGGCTCGTTTCAACGAGAGTGAAACGAACGGCGTGAGACTCGTTACGCGAAAAACGATGAAGATAAAAGAGAGAGAGAGAGAGAGAGAGAGAGAGAGAGAGAGAGAGAGAGAGAGAGAGAGAGAGAGAGAGAGAGAACGAGTCCAGAACCGTCGTTGATAATTTAATAAGATTTTTCGGGACTGAATCAGCGTATTGCACGTTGCAAACCCAACTCGACGATTAATATAACGAACGTTAAATTTTCGTTTTTAAAACATTAACGAAGTTATGCAGAGGTGTCCTTTATAAGCATAAATATATAAATATATAGACATACCTATGTGTGTATGTACGTTAAAGCGCGAAGAGAAGACGAGAGAGTCTTTCATTGTAAATATGGCCACGGTTAAACCGGTTGCTAACTGGCGAATATACCCGGTGTGGCTAATTAATATCCCCGGGTCATAAGCATATAATCGGGGTCGTTGGGTATTTAATTGCCGCCTTATTTATCGTCCCATTAAATGCTTCGGACCGAGCGAGAGAGATCTGGGAAAGAATCGGAAAGATAGTAAGAGAGGAGTGACGAGAGGGGAAGGGGGGAGGGGGGGGGGGGGGGCTCGGTGAGAGAAAGAGAGAAAGAGAAAGGAAAAGGATCAAAAATCTTTTATCACTCGCCGGATGATTCCCTCGGCGCACGTATTATATTTCGAATCCTCCGCGAACTATATATATATACTTATACGTTTGTGTATAAATAATAAGGAGGTAAAATTACGCCGAGATAATTCGTTATGTGAATTCGGGGCCGTTCGCGAGAGGGCAGACGGGGGAGAGGGGGCAGGGTCAAGAATCAAGACTATACATGTACTCAGGAGAGCAGAGAGAGAGAGCAACTCTCGCCAAGGTTTTTCGTACCGGAGTGAACCCGAGATATATATCGTTACTTATGTCTATATATATATATATATATATATATATATATACAGATATATATCGTAACCGGTTATAATAGCTGGAAGCATCAGTAATGCAGACGCGATTATATTTATTCCCAAAGGCTAAAACCTTCGACTGATGAGGGAATTTTTTTTTACATGTTTCTCTCCTCGTATAAGCGCGAAGAGAAAAGACTAGAGAATTACTAGGGAGAGAAAGAGAGAGAGCTCTTTCTCTCATTATTTCTCTCCATGACGAAACGAATTTTTGTACAAAGTTTTGCCGTTCATCGAATTATAATAAAACCTCCGATGTATCGAGAAGCTGGGTACATTGGAAAGAAGAAAATTTTATATAATATCGTGTATATACGACGTATGAAAGAAATCGCAGAGTCGAAGTTAAAGACGAGAAAAAAAAATGTTTTTTTTTAAATAAATAAATTTTTTTAAAAAAAAGGCCACGTTATTACGATCCCCTTTGGGTGCATCGTGAATTCTGAGTCACGAAATTCTACAACCGCAACAGATATTATATACCTTATAAAAATTATACGAGTCTTCGAGGCCCTCCCGCTCCACCTCCACCTCCACCCCCACCCCCCCCCCCCTCCCGCCGCCCCTACGGTTGCCATCTACCCGGTATCGACTATACCCCGCGCTAAACACCAATCTACCTCTCGTTCGGCAACAACCGGTTATAATCGTTTTTCCAATATAATAATGGCAAACGCGAATTATATTCCGAGAAGAAAAGGTTTCGTCGTGGAAGTCGAAGCGCGTACCGGGAGAAGTGAAGACGAGGAGATAAGTTCAGTCCCGTGCGAGGATGCCACGAGGGGGCACGGTGCAAAAGTTCACTGGGTTAAGGATAGGTCCCGCGAGACGCTACGACGAAGCCATCGATGGATTCTCGATCGACCGTCTCTTTTACCCCTTCTCCAGTGTTTTCTCGGTTCTTTGATTTTGTATTTTTTTATTATTTTTCTTCGTTTTTTTTTCACTCGTTCCATCGGCTCTTTTTCATCCCGGAGGTAAATGTTAATAATCACGTGACCGGCTCGGTGTATTAACCATGGAGAGAGAGAGAGAGAGAGAGAGAGAGAGAGAGAGGAGAGTCTTCGGGCTGCACAGGTTGGTGGCGCATCACGGCGTGCGTGTCTTATGGAGCGCGCGTGTACGAACCGAATGTCTAACCCATCGACGTATACGCGATACGTATGGGGCGTTCCGTCTCGACTGTATCGACGGTTACGATCTTCAATATTTTTTCTTTTTTTTTTTATATAATCATTCGTTTATAATCTTTCGTTATAATCGTGATTGGAAATTTCACCCATTTTTTTTTTCATATTTGACTCGTGTATTTTTATTACTTTTAGAACGCGCTTTTTTTATCGAGAAGAAAAACTTGACGTTTGTTAATTTAAATGAAAATCTCAATAATTTTTTTTGGTAATAATTGACCATTATTTATTGAGGAAGATGGAAAATTGTGAATCGAGGATGGCGAGTAACGAGCTTATGGCTCGTTTGTGAATTTTACACGGAACGTCCTGTACATAGGTGTATAATATCTATATAGGAGTATGTAGCTGAAAATATATGCTATATAGACGAGATATACTGCATGGCCCGAAGCATGAGGTGCATCGATGCTTTTATGCTTGCCACATGACGCCACGTCGGTGGAGTGCACGCCATGGTTTCTGGAACGTCGAGAGAGAGAGAGAGAGAGAGAGAGAGAGAGAGAGAGAGAGAAAGCTCGAGAATCGACAGAGAAAGAGAGAGAGAGAGAGAGAGAGAGAAAGCTCGAGAGCCGACAGAGGGAATGAGAGAGAGGGAGAGAGAACTCAGCGAACCAAATAACTAATAACCCATCGAACGAGAACGGGTGTCGACGACGTGAACATATATAGATGCGTACACACACACACACACACACACACACACACACCACAAACACACAAACAATATTCTCAGGAAACCCCAAGAGTCTCGGAGTGCGAGAGACCGTAGTTTGCCCAAATTGCGGTTAAAACGTGTGTGCATGCTGTCGTTGCTTACAGTTAACTCACTACACTACGCGCTCACCGTTTACGCAGACGTGCGGTTGTTGCAGCCAGCCTCCCTTCTTCCCTCGTCGAGCGTTCGCAGTATGTCGCCGGAAACCATAGAAACGCGAGATCCTACGCCACTCTTGGCTCTCTCACTATTTTCCTCTATCTACCTCTCTCTCTCGCTCTCTCTCTCTCTCATTCACGTTTCTTCCAAACCGAGAGGACCTTCCTGGAAAGAAAATAAAGAAAATAAGAAAATAAAATAAAATGAAGAAAAATAAGAAACGAGATAAAAGAAGAAAAAGAAAGATACGAAACTCATTAGACCAGAGAGAAGGAGAGGCACGCGTTGTAATAACGCATAAAGGCTGATTTATACGCTCGTTCGTCGGGGATTATTAAAATATAAGACGCGTATGTATATTCAACGGCTTATTAACGGCGAAGATTCGAGTTTGGCTATTGCCTATACGCATACACGAACACACGAACAGACACACGTGTATAATACGCGTATTTTACATTTTCCTTTCTTGATACGAGGCGTATTATTGTAATAAGACGAAGATATTCTCTCTCCCTCTCTCTCTCTCTTTCTTTCTCTCCTCCCTCTTCGGTATTTAACTACTTTCAGCGAGGTTATGAATAACTATCTGCGGGATAAGAAAATATCTTATGTGCTTATACATATAAATATGTATATATACGTATGCATATTTATATATATATATATATATATCGATTATATTACAAGGGTCGACCCGACGGTCGATCGTAGCGCTTCGTGGCGATTATGTGCGTTCCAACTTCTTCCTTTCATTTTATTTTTTACTTTCCATCCTCTTTTAACCACTCTCTCTCTCTCTCTCTCTCTCTATCTCTATCTTACTCTCTCAGACACTCTTTCATAGCTGTAACAGGCTTCGGCATTCCACTTGATTCTCATCGTTCGTAGACCGAGGGACCAAAAGAGAGGCCTGGTCAAACTCGCATTGAAATATATATTTCTATGGAAAATATTTGTGCACGCGGAAGGGAAATAAGAGGGGGGCGAGAAAGAGAGAGAGAGAGA
The DNA here is from genome assembly GCA_964017225.1 of Netelia inedita. Classification (NCBI taxonomy): domain Eukaryota; kingdom Metazoa; phylum Arthropoda; class Insecta; order Hymenoptera; family Ichneumonidae; genus Netelia; species Netelia inedita. Next base: position 13,774,719 of record OZ024925.1, on the reverse strand, counting down.
AACGGGGGGAGGGGGGGGGGGGGGATGAGGTTGGTTTCTCACTTTTCACATTCTGGGTGACCGAGCGTGTTGAGGATGGTCATTCTACAATGTACGGGGAGAAAAAACACGTGTGATATATATATAGATATAGGGGTGTGTATGTTGAAGGTAGAAACGAGCCCTGGGGACAACGATGAAGGCAAGGCAGGGGGGGGGGGGGGGGGTGGAGTGTGAGGTCGAGTGAATTTCCGCGTCTCATGCGGGTTCGACCGCAGAGTCTTGCTGACGCGTGCGCTCGTTTCGTGGGCGGTCTCTGGTGTCAGCAGCTCGTTCATTGCTTATGTACCTTCTTTCCGGTGCATGTGGCCGAGCTCGATATCTCTCTCTTTCTCTCTCGTTGGCTCTCTCTCGCTCTCGGGTGTACCGGTCGTTTCCTTTTCTCTCTCTCACTCTCTCTCTCTCTTATTTTCGAGCTCATTAGAGGAGAAGGGGCGAGAAACTCTGTTCTCCGGTTACCCGATCCACTTTTGGGTTAAGGGGAGAAGGCACGAAAAAGACCGAAAAAGAAAGCGAAAGAAAAAGAAAAAAAGAATGAGAAAATTACGTATGTAAATGTAAAAAGCTTGAAAACTCGTTTCGTGGTAAGTTCGTTCGTTCTAGGGTTGCGCGCATGCGCAACGGATATCTTTCGTCAATGAAATGTAAAGCGATTATTCGTCTCGTTGAGAAAGAGAGAGACAGATACACAGAGGCAAAGATTAAAAGACAAAACAATAAAGTAGACAGAGAAAGCGAGAAACAAAAAAAAAGATAGAAAGCTTTGCCCGATGGGTATAGACACTGAATATTCATGATATCGCAAGGAGCTTCACCGATCCGACCGATACGTTTGATAATTCAATTTAAAAAAATTTTACGGCGCATAGAAGCAACGGCAGTGAGGCGAGCCGTGTGTATATAGCCCTCGGAGTTTACGAACGCGGAAACGCAAGTCTATCTCTCTCTCTCTTTCGTGTGTGTACCGAGAGATAGCGGCATGCATCGAGCCGAAGGAAAAGGCTCGACACCGTGCCTACACACACACACATATATATATATATTTATATACGGATATATATGTAGATTTATAGGTATATCGCTGTAAGAAGTGAGAGAGGAAGGCGAGGTTTGTTCCGGCCCCTTGTCCTCCCCCCACCCCCGCCGCCATGCTCTTCTCCGCCTCGCCGCCACCGCAGCACTCTCACGCGTTGCAGATGCTACGTCGACGATATACGCTCCGGCGGTCTTTCGCTCTATCGCGCATGCGCGATACCGCGAGGGAAGACGACCGCTCGACCGACGCGCACGGAACACACCGGTGAGCGTATTACAAGATACGCTCATCGCCGTTGATACATTGCCGATAGTACCGCCACGGCAGCACCATCGTCAAGTTCGGTTCTCTGTCTTTTTCTCTCTTTTTCTCTATCTATCTATCTTTCTTTCTTTCTTTCTTTCGCTTGCTGGCTAGCTCGGTGGTTGAACACGCCGACCGTAGCGAGAGGTCTTACAGCCTTTTGTATATACATGTATATTTGTATATTTATATCTATATCGTGAGCGGAGAGTGAGAGAGAGAGATAGACCTCCCGAGGGGAGGACTAAACTTTTTCGATCGTCCACGGTCCAGCGCACCTTCGGTTCACTATATATCATGTACACTTCGACAGAGCGAGAGAGAGAGAGAGAGAGTGAGTGGGGGGGGGGGGGGGGGGGGGGGGGATGAATAGAGAGAAGATTCAGCAGAGGTTACGTATGTTGAACCCTGGAAACTTGAACTCTTGATCACTGACCGACCGTACGAGATCGTTATCTCGCGCTCTCTCGTGTACACAGTCGAGATGCATTCGATAAAACAAAGAGACAATTATATCGGACGGAACTCGAACGTCGATCGACTTCTTTTTTTTCTTCTCGTTATTATTATTATTATTATTATTTTGTTGTTGTTTTAGTATCTTCTTCGAGGAGGGAGACAAAAGCGCGAGCTGATGATTCTTGCGACGTGAAAATTTTCGTAACGAGTCTCACGAGCGAATCGTTTCGCGAAGTAGTACGAATGAGAATATTAAAAAAAACTAAAATAAAAGAGAAAGAGAGAGAGTGAGAGAGAGAGCTGTGGGAAGGGGAGGAAGAAATAAGAGTCGGGAGATGTGAGTCGAAGGAACGCAAAGTAATTGTCCCCGGGAACGAGGACTTCGTGCCGCTCCGGGACTTTGGTCCTTTCTCTCTCTCTCTCTCTCTCCATCTTCTTTCCTTATACATAGCTTATAGAGAAGACATCGCATACCTATATAGAATGAAGAGGAGCAAGTTCGAAGAGGTGAAGAGAGAGAGAGAGAGAGAAGTAGAAGGGGGAGGGTAAGGGGGATGACTGAGGCACCGACGTTGGGTTCGCGGGTGGCAAAACGAGAAACAAGAAAACCGCATAAGGCAGAGAGAATCGACGAACAAGAAGAGAGGGAGGATGAGGAGGAGTGAGAGAACGTTGGATGCGGAGTCAGAGTCACGACCGAGTATAAAGAGAAGAAGAAGAAGAGGAGGAGGAGGAGGAGGAGTAGGAAGGGGTAGAAAATCGCGAATGGACGATGGAGAGAGCGAGTAAGAAGCGAGAAAGGACAAGCGTCGACCCCGCGGCGCCTTTCATAGTGCCACGAGATTATCAAGACGGATGAACCAGTCTCCGTGAGCCGAAGGAGAAGACGAAGAAGAAGAAGATGAAGAAGAAAAAGAGAAAGAACAAGAGAAGAGAGAGAGATAAAAGAGATGAAATAAAAGAGAAGGGAGAGAGATGATGATAAAATAAGATGCAAAAGAGGGAGATAAAAGCAAACCCTCAAACTCTACTCTCTCTCTTTTTCTCGTAACGCAAAATAAAGGTTATTATCTCGCGTAATTAGTGCCTGTTATGGTGTACGAGGAGGTCGGTGTGTGTATGCGCGTGCGCGCCCGCACCTTATACGCGCCTCGTTTCTCGCGAGAGACACCGTGCGCCTTTGCCAAGACCACATTTCCCCCACCACTCACTCTCGGTTTCACATCTCGCCCTCCCCACTCGGTCGCCACTGCGACCGCTCCCCACTCCTCGCACTCTCGCGACCGCATTCTATACACTCGCTCGTTTACTCTCTCCCGGCTCCGTGGCTGCCACTGACAGGTGAATCTTCCCGGAGTTTACTGTTTCTATCGCCAGAGGGAGAAATGCGCTTGGAGGAGGATGGAAAATGGTAAAGCGAGAATATAATTATATTTCGCTATACCCGAAGGAATACAAAGAGTTATTTTGGAACAATTAACGGCATTCGATGCAACTGCGTAATCGTTGTATGCCAACGACTAATATGCCGTGGATATAACGCGAGAAATGTCGTCGCAACTTTCCCTCCCACCAAGCTCCATTACACTCTCGCGTTTATAGCCTCGAGCGTTTCAAGAATGTTTTTGTACAAATATACAATTTGTCATTCGAATCGTCCTCGTGCATTTACACGCGATGTTTCGTACGTGTCGAGTTGCACGATATCAAAAACCATCCACGGGAAATTATCTCGCTCAATTTCGCACGTAGAGTCGCGCGAGCAGGAATTTCATGAAAAGCTCAAAATAAAAAACAGAAAAAAAACAGTATTTTCCAGCAAGTATCGACGTATTTAGGGCCCCTAAACAACAAACTGTTATTAATTGTTGTAAATATTGAAAAATCATGAAAACAAAATTTTGACTTTTTTCACCCACGTTTTTACCTTCATAATTGCGAAATTTTCGAATTTGCCATTATTCAACTTCTATTCGACGGAAAAATCATTAAAAAATCGCAACACGATGAAACCAACGGCATTTTAAAGCCTGCGAAAATGGGAATGGAATGGACACAGGATCGATTCACCAAACCATTTTTCAAAAAAGTTATGGGCATTTTCAATCACGAACGTATTTTTGAAAAAATTCAAAAAAGAAAAAAACTTTCAAATAAATTTCTTTTCTCTATACATCAACCTATTTATTCTCCCTAACTACAAACATTAATACAAATCCCTGCAAAAATTGAAAAATCCCGAGAAATACAAAATTCAACTTTTTTCCGATATATTTCCCCTCGATACCGAGAAATTCATCGACAGTCGGATCTAATAAACCTTCTATTCTATTTTCTCAGAATTTCGCGGTTCCCGTCGATCGTCAAAATGATGTCAACGACAACGCTCATAAATCCCAAAGTTCATTAAAAGTAAATCCGATTAAACGAAATTCCAATAATTATCGTCCGAACAATTTCCCAGAATTCGAATAAACGAAAAAAAAAACGTAAAACACAGATAAAATCGAGTCTTCGTCGAAACACGACTCAACCCTTCGTCACAAAATACGAATTCGACCGTGACAAAACGACGATCGACGCTCCATACCATTTTTATCATCATCATCATTATTATTTTTTAATTTCTTTTTTATAATTCCCATTATAGGACCCGAGGATGAGTCCGCGCGTTGTTGTTTCTCGGAAGGCGAATGCCCGTTATTGTTACAACCGATAGGGAGTCACGTGAATCGTGACTGTTTATTCATCTGTTCCATTAGTCACATTCATAGGGAGAAGAGACTTTCCGTCGCTCTTTGTCGCTCTCACGTATAAACTACACAAACACACGCACCCGCACGTAGGCACACATATAAATAAATCCCTCTATATAAATAGTCCATTAGCGGTCCTCTATAGTACGCGTCTCGATCGCGTACGTAGACACGACGGCGGATATGACGAGGGAATTCCGCGGGTATAGGTGAGGAATTTTTACGGCATGATTCTCGCGGCGAGAAGATAGAGGGCGTTAGTAGCTAGGAGTGAGAGAGGGAGGGGTGACTAGAGGGATGAGTCTCGTAGTCGTAGCGGTGGAGCATCGCGGCGTTAACCACAAATGTTGCCGCGGTCCATCCGCGGCGGAGCGCCAAGAGTCAGAGCCAAAGCACGGACCGAGACCCTCGAAGTCATGTTTTGCGGCGAGACTCGGAGATTTTTTTTATTTTTATTATTTTTGTCTGTACATATGTATATGTGTGTGTGTGTGTGTGTGTGTGTGTGTGTGTGTGTGTATTTGTTTATATCGTAAAAGTGTATTACTACGACGCGTGAGAGACGAGATAAAGCATCGGAGGACGAAGAAACTTAGGGGTAGGTAAGATCTGGAATTTTTTGACAAAAGAGAGGTGGGGTACGATCGCAGCGACTCGAAATAACGTAAATAGCCGTGTCAATGCACGATTTTCCGAGAACGGAGAATGACCGAAAAGTTTGCTCTCTCTCGCTCTCTCTCGCTCTTTCTCGGTTTCCACTAGAGCGACAGAAACGCCACGTTATTCCTTTTCAAAAGAGAAAAGAATGGAATTGGGACGCGAACCCTCTGTCCTCTCCAGAAACTCGACGTACGCTGGAATATCATCCTCTTTCTCTCTCTCTCCTTCTCCCACTTTCTTTCTATATATATATATATAAAAGAGATTGTGTGACATATAGAGAAAAAAGAAAAGAGCGTGGGCAAAAGAGCGAAAGAAGTGAAATTAAATTTCGTAAAATACGACGGGAAGTTGGACGTGGCGATCCGTATCGCTGACTTCGATAAGCGAAGGAGGAAGAGAGGGAGAGAGAGAGAGAGAGAGAGGGGTTCTCCGTGAATTGGCTCAAGCATTCGAGAGAAAAAGAGATAGAGAGAGAGCGAGAGAGAGAGAGAGAGAAAGAGCGCGCATTCAACTCGATCACATCTCTCGTCGGACGGACGAGCCGGGGAGCGAAATTAAATTTCATAAAGTGCGTCAAATTGTGCCGAGTGAGATGGCAAGCTCCTCGTGTGTCGGTGCCATGATCTCAATGTCGTTATATAAAAATATATATGTATATATACCCACATACAACCAAACACACATATACCTACATATACCGTACATTATCGATCGATTCTATACACCAATATTTTCTATTTCTCGATACGAACAGAGAGAGAGAGAGAGAAAACGATATGTCACGGGTGTGAATTACACTCGGTGAAACCCGCTTTTGTGACTTAATCCACCTTGCAATAAATATCATTAACGGCTTTTCATTTATACACGAGGGGATAAATAGAATGTGAAGAAGAAAAAAAAACAAACAAAAAAACAAATTGCAAATACGTAAGCGCGAGTAAGAACGAAATGAAATTATACGTCGTTTCGCGCGATGCCCTCCGACGTTGTAAATCGCATAATTTCGCGATTACAGTCAAGAAAGTTCGAGCATTATTTTTCACATTTACGTATATATAGACATATATTATGCATATTCTCGCGCTGTGTATTACATGTTGTTGAAAGAGAGAAAGGAAAGAAAAAAAAGAGAAAAACGCTCTATATAACCTTCTTCTCTCTTCATCCACCGTTTTCGCGCCGCGCGGTCATGTGAAATATAAATATTTCCCGGCACGTGACGCTCGCGAGGGGAAAACACGCAAACTTTTATAAGCGTGGTTCGTAACTTCTTTTTTTTCCCTTATACCTCTGTTCTTTTTTTTCTCTCTTTCACTCTTTTTTTTTTGTTTCGCTAAATCGCGAGAGAACATACGCCTCGCTCGCCCTCCTTCGCGACCCTCTTGTACATATATTTATCTATATATATGTGTATGTATGTCGGAAATGAAATAGTGAGGAAGAGAGAGAGAGAGAGAGAGAGAGAGAGAGACTTGCACGATAGGCACGATTGCACACCGGGAACGAAGAAAACTCATTTTTTATGCAATCGCTTTTACCTCGGGGAGAGAGAGAAAGAGAGTCGAAGCAACTCGACGGCGACGACGACGACACCGCGACGACAAAGTTCAACAGCCCGCGATCATAGTCTCGGGTCTTCGGGATAATACAATATCGCGTCTATATATATTCTCGTACAAAGCCTTGTAACGTAAATAAAAAATCATGTACATACGTATATGTATGTACACGTGTGTGTGTGTGTGTGTGTGTGTGTGTGTGTGTGTGTGAATATAAAAATGTCATTGGGCGTTCAACCGTGTGTGTAATAAAAATCACCGGTGTAGTTGGATTTCGATGGGTTACAATGATAAATCATTCCGACTATTATATATAGACGTATATAAGAGGGAGAATTATTTATGACGTTGGGAAGAAAATTGTTCCCCGAGATTGCTGCGAAAATTGTACTCTCGTAGGAAGCTCGCGGTTGCTTACGCGCATGCGCGCGCCTCTTTTGGGGTTGCGCGCGAGCTTCGTCGCGTGCGCGAGACACGAGGAGAATTCACTCGCGACGATCCACGGACGAGGCGCGACGGTGATGAAATCGCTCGCGATGAGCCAAAGGGATGAACGCTAGGGGTTTAACCGATCGCACGATGCGAGGCAAGAGAGAGAGAGAGAGAGAGAGAGAGAGAAAGAAAAAAGAGGAGATAAAACGAAAAGAAAAGGGTCCGCGCGAGAGACGACGCCTCGTACAAAGTATAATGCGAGCGAACGAGTAAAGAAAGCACGAGGTGAGGGCACAGAGAGAGAGAGAGAGAGAGAGAGCTTTTCATTCTTTATGGATGTAGTTCGGAAACTTCTCGGGCAGCTCGGTGCGAGGTCGATAGCCCTATCGAGGTCTAAGAACCGGGAAGTTCGCCGGAGCATAGTATCGGCGTTGAACACTCTCTCGCCTCCCCCCTCTCGCTCTTTCACTCACTCACTCTCACACACACACACACACACACACACACACACTTACTTCATGCCGTTCTCACCGTCGTATTCCTTATAGTTCCTCGTTCCCTTTTCCATCGCTCGCCCCTGTTCGTGTGTTGCTCTCTTAACCCCCTCACCACCCCACCGACCCAACCACCTTTCTCGCTCCATGCTGTAGCGAGAGAGCGTCGATCAAGTTTGGCGGTGAAATTGAATCCCGCGGAAAACGTTGCTATTGCTTCGATGTCGATAAATTTTCGCTTTATATATATATACAAGCGATACGGCGAAGAAAATAGGCGTGGGAGAGGAAGCCAGGGGATGGAAATCGATCTCGAAGCTGTATAAATCACCGTTCGCCCCCTCCCCCCAAAAAAACAACCCCCGTGAGCCCACAGTTACCTCTTCGCGGTATTATAAAAGAGAAACTCTTTACGTATTGTTCTGTGGCCATCGCTAGTCGAACTTTATCCCACTAAGAATAAAATTAATCTTCATCCACCCCCCAGCCCTTCTCACCCCCAGTCACGTTTTTACTTTCGCTATAATCGCAAGTCATGCGAATACTATCAACGCCCTCTCTCTGTGTCTTATCGGCTCGACGAAATGTTCTCCCTCCTCCACCACCCCCAAAAAAATAAGAGAAAAAAACACTCTGTTAAAACACGAATGTAAAATAAAGATCGTACCCGAGGGTGTGAAAATTTCACGACATTTGTCCGGGTCACGTGCGAGCCGAGCGCTTATCGTTGCAGAAGCAGCGCGACAAAGTCGCTAAACTTTCGGATATATCGTAACCTCTCACTGTCGTCCTCGTCGTCTCTTCTACCCCCCCCCCCCCCCCCACTGCCACCCCTCCCCACCTCTCCCCAACTATCCCATGGAAAATCCCATAAAAACGCCGATACGTTAAACGAGGTCTCGTTTACATTACTTAGGATAAGCGAGCTCTCGGGTGTGTATGCTCGTTTTTTTTTCTTCTTCTTCTTCCTTCCCCCACCCGCACCCCCCGCCCCATATATGCGCTTTTTTACCGCGATAAACCTCGTATCGAGAATCGATTGAATTTTTCCATCGAAGCCCGCGTACCTCGGCTAAATTCCTTCGGCAAAAAAAAAAAAAGAAAAAAACACACACCCATTCATACACTACATATACATAATAAATATATGCAACCTTTATCGCCCTATCGCGAGATTCACATTTTTCGATACGTTTCGGACGTGAAACGCGCCGTTCGAATAGAAATAAGCGCCTTACGGTCTACGGGGCCAAACACATCGATCGATATACACACACACACATCGATATATATATACATACTTACATACATACATACACACACGTACATACGCATATGGACGTTACGCGCAATTGAAACCAGATACAGCACCGACAGGCTACTCGATGCTCTCGTCCTACCGAAGGACCAAACATGGGAGAGGAATGGGGGGGGGGGGGTGGAGGTAGATCTATACATACGTATACATACGTGTACATACGTGTACATACGTGTACATACGTATGGAGAAGAGGTTCGGGATAGCGCATGCGCGTCGCGCGCATAGCTGACGCCTAACCCCCCCCCCCCCCCCTCATGCCACTCTCGTCCCGCCGTACCATACTCGAATCGATAACACCGGTCGAACTACCGGCTATAATTCACTACCGGCAAATGAGCTATTCCTCGCCCATTATTTATTATTAAATGAATCGATAATTTTATCCGCTATGCAACTTTGATCGAAGGTGCGCACGGTTCCGGATATATACCGTGGTGAAGAATTTATGGACGTAGATATTTATAGCGAGATCGGGCTTTCAAGGGCCTGATGGTACGATCGTTATAAAAATATAATATAACGGTCGAGAGAGAGAGAGAGAGGGAGAGAAGCCGTAGGTGAAAGCGAATGGGAAGACAAAAAAAACGAAACAACAACTAGCGTAAATATGTATTATTGTATTCTCCGAGTGTGATGGAGAAAGAAAAAAAAAGATGCGTGTAGGTATGTGTGTGTGTGTGTGACTGTGTGTGAAAAGAAAAATAAGAGCGTCGCGCGAGGCAAAGACAGCGTGGGATGATTGGATTAACGTCGAAGTCAGTGCCGACCAGGGAGAGAGAGAGAGAGAGAGAGAGAGAGAGAGAGAGAGAGAGAGAGAGAGAGAGAGAGAGAGAGAGAGAGAGAGAAAAATGAGAGAGAGAAAAGCACTTTCTCACTACTACGGTTTACTACCGGGGCATCGGCACGGTGGAAAGAGAGTGCCTGTCGAAATAATTAGAAAAGTTTAATTTCCCCTTGACGATCGTGGCGGTAGTCGTCGTACTGACATCGGAGAACGTGAGAGGGAGGTGGGGGGGGGGGGGCAAGGGGACTGGCAAGGCAGTAGGAGTCGTTCAAACTTTGTCCCACGCCGACTTCATTTCCTGTCCGCCTAGGATTACCGACTACTGCGCCACCGAAGCGCTTCTTTCCCTCTCTCTTGCTCTCTCTCTCTCTCATTCTCTGCCTCTGTCTCTCTTGCTCTCTCGGCCCTCGTGGTACTCCGGGATATGCAAGAGAGAACCATCCACCCCTGCACTTTTTATCTTATACGCTCTCTTTTACCCATTTCACTCGTTTATTTTCACCACCCCCCGCCCACCCACTCTTCCTACCAACCTCTCTTCTTACCCTCACGTTCTCGCATTCGCGCTTCGTTCCACTTTTTCTTTTCTCTTCTTTTTCTCTTACTTTTTCTTTATTTTCCAGTTTCTTTGAGTTTTTACGTTTACCGCGATCCCGAGTAAATATCTTTCTCGTTGAGGACTTTTGCCACTGGTAAGCGTCGAAAGAAACCGGAACGCGATGGAAAAAAAATACCCCGCCGGCGACACCACCCTTCTGAGCGCGTTTCTACACCAAATTACATACATATGTGCGTGGGGGTGTGTGTGTGTGTGTCTCGAGAAGATTTTTTAAATTAGACTTCGGGAAACGTGGAGGAAATTTGACCGATTGAAGTACGACCGAGAATTCCCGAAGGACTTTATCCCTCTTTATCAAACTCTGTAAAATCTCGTCTCGACAATGAGATCAACGAGACTCGGGTGATCATCGGTTAATTGTTCGTTCTTAATTAAACCCTGAACTTCGTCACCGATATAATGAAAAAAAAAATCTGAATTAATATTTCAACTCGATTAAATAATTCGCTTCGTTTTCTTCGAAACAAGAAAAAATAACTACATCGAAAAATTGCTTCGACAATTTTCTCATTGAACGATATTCAGAGAAAACAATCCAAAGCCCGAAATCAGTGTCAAAGTGAATAATGGAATGTTTTTTTTTCTTTTCTTTTTTTCTTTTTTTTTCCTTCAAACAGATCGACGTATACGCCAGCTTCTCGATACCGTGAATAAATAACGTGCGAAAGATCGAACGAGCGGCCCCATTCAATTACGTACGTATCGAATAACAACCGTGATCGTAACTCACGATTTGCGACGCGAGAAATAAAGAACGAACCGTGATTACCAACCGCGATTCCCATTGTGACAATTTATGGCGATGGCTGATTCGAAAAGTTTGGTCGAGGAATAATGGTCCACCACCACCACCACCACCACCAGAGGCGGCGGAGGCGACGGCAACGACAACGACGACGACGACGACGACGACGACGACGACGACGACGACGACGACGACGACGACGACGACGACGACGACGGCAATATAACGCTGTTGGCGTGGGTCACGCGTCAAAAGTTCGAAGGCGCGGCAAATAGGAGGCGTGTGCGATTCGACGACAAGATCATCGTCGTCTTAGTCGAGGCGTCTTTCCCACCGCGACTCCACTGTCTCGCTGTATTTCACGGGTACCACGTACCACCTACTACTCTGCTCTATCAGGATGAAAAGGGGTGGGGGGTGAGAGAGCTCGCTTTGTCCTCTCGCCGCCTTCATTTCCTGTCTTCGCCGTGAATTAGACGGCGGTGGTGAGTGCGCAATCCGTGTCGTCGGCTTCGCTCGTCTTTGTCCCGTGGCTTGTGGTAAGTTGGTAAGGAAACTTTCTCTATCTCTCTCTCACTCGCGCGCACGCGCGCGAAATTTTACCCCTCTATTCACCGACAGTTCATATTTCTCGGTAAACGATCTCATCGACTGCGATGATTATTGTAACGGACGATGTTACGACCCATAAAAAAAACAAAAAAAAAGAGAAGAAAAGAGGAAGAGCGCGGTCATCGTGTCGTCGGGGAAAAGTAATCGAGACGACAAAATCAACGAGCGAGAAATATCCGGGATTTTATGGGGAATTAAAATGATTCGCGTCGAATTAAATTTAATTTCCGGGTAAAAAAAGGAACAAGGGAAATATTGAAAAACGTGATATACAACGAGAAAAAAGTATTGAGAAAAAAAAACAGAAAAAGAAAAACAGGGTAGATAGGTGAGCGACGAAGCAATATTTTTCGGACGAGATCGGTCTCACTTCTCTCGTTTCTCTTATATCCACCGGACGAAGCGATATATTTTACAGTTCACATTTTTCCGACAAACGATCCTCATTGCTGGCTCGTTCTCTCTCTCTCTCTCTCTCTCTCTCCTTGTCCGCACCGTTGTCGTCGTCGTCGTCGTCCTTGTCGTCGTAGCTTGGCATTTGAAGCGAATGGCGGTTTTCCTATTCGCGAGGTGGAAGAGGAGGAAGGAAGGAGGAAGGAAGGACGAAGGATTGGCGGATGGCGAGCGAAAAAGAGCGATCTCGTCGCGACGTACGTACATACGATCGAGCTTTCACTCCATAAATCCGGCAAACAGCCGTTCGACTAACCCGTTTTCTCTCAACGGTACGGGACGGTTCGCTAGAGCAAGCGTGAGAGGGAGGGGGATGAGGGAGAGGCTCGCTAGAAGCCGCGTTACATAGATATATCAGCAAACGTTACAGTTTTCACAGGAAAAGAGAATTGGGGGGGAGGGGGGGGGGGGGGTGAACGAACGAGAGGGTGAAATGGGGTTTTCAGCATGAAAATGTTAGAGGGATGTGCCCATTCGAAACAGATTGCGCGGAAGAATCCATGCCCCTTCCTCGTCCCTCTATCACTGACTCTTGCACCCTTCATCTCTCTCGTTAGCTCGCTTGCTCTCACTCTCCCTCTCCCTCTCTCTCTCTCTCTCTCTCTCTCTCTCTCTCTCATTCGATTCGCCATCACGGGGACCAAAATCCATTGGGAAATACGGCACGCTTTTTTTCCAACCGCAAAACGTTAAACGATGACGAAATCCCCCCGTGTGCTTTCCTGTAAAACAGCCAACCCCCCTCTCCCTGCCCCGTATTCTCTTCCCTCTGGTCAAATCTGACCAACAATTGGTATATACATTACACTCCCCCCCCCTCTCCTCCCCGTATGAGGGTGAGGGGTCAAAACGTAATTGTTGAAGAGGTTGAGGGGGCGGGCGGGGGGGGGGGGGGGATATCAATTAAATTCTCTCGTTTCGACATATTGGTCTCGCTACCCGGAACGATATGTTTTAACAATGCGTAATAAAGCCCCCCCCCCACACCATCGTTACGTCCATCTCTTGCCACATCCGGACCGGTTACGGAAATTCTCGTATCATATCATCGCCGAAAATATTTTAACAATGGCTCGAGAGTGACTGGAATATCATCGTTCGACGACCAATAAATTAATAATGATACGAATTCTGTGTGAATATACGCTTTAGAGTTTACAATATTGTGCGACATTGTACGCGATCAATAACGCGACGCTAGGAAAAATCTTGCGGTAAAATCAGGTTAATTATTATTGTTTTAAAATGTATTTTTATCGTTCGTATTTCTCTTGTTTATTATTTTATTTTTTTATTATCATCATCGACAAAGTTCTCTATTGAGAGTTTCGGTATGATGAGCGAGGGGTGAGAGAGAGAGAGAGAGAGAGAGAGAGCGCGCGACAGTGATTGGAGAATGAGGGTAATATTGAAATTGGCAATTGATCAATTAATTATAGCAGGTTTATTATCGTAAAAGTCGCCTCGGGCTAGACCCGCTATATTCTCTCCTATATCTCGCTCGTATTTTATTCTCATTTTCTCTCGTCGGCGACGTTTTTCCTGGTGGAACTGGATAGTAGCGGTTCGCGAGAAATTCCTATTATGATATCTTCCCTCTTTTGTACGGGGGTGGGCGGGTGGAAGGGGGGGGGGGGGGGGGGGGGGGAGTCAATGTATATAGACATAATAAGCGTGAATAATGAAAAGCGAGGAGATCGACGTTCCTCGATACGGTGACGAGGGGTGCTCTGTGGAAAAAGAATTGTTACGAACGACGAGAGAGAAAGGAAGAAGAGAGGGAAAGAGAGGAGAGAGAGAAAGAGGAATGAGACGGACGGACAGTTATGGACGGGAGAAAAAGAAAGTCGAGAAAGAGACAGAATCGAACGAGCGAACTTTAAGCTTCGTGTTTCTCTCGATATCGCGCAATTTCTCCCACCCCCCCGACCCTCGACGCTTTTATCTATAAATCAAGACCCCCTCGGTGTCTCGTTGAGCGTTAACCGAGCCATTTGCCCGAGACAAACCCGCTCGTCCGACTAATTAATAGACGGAAACTTCGAACTCTTCTCGAAGATAGGGCAATGGTTTGCGTTCGCAAATACTACGAGTAAGTAAACGTACGGAAATCGTTGGAGAATTTTGCAAAATTTGCTTTTTTTTTTTACGAGAGACGTGAAAAGAGTGAAATTTGTATTTAGCGAAATTTGAAATTGTGATAAAATTAATACACGATGAAAAAAGTGGAATGGTGATTAATTTTTTATTTTTCATATTTAGCACAAAAAAATTGTCACTCGAATCTCCATTAATTTTTTGAAAACTGGTACGTTCTAAAAAAAAAAAGGCTTAAGTTCCGCTGGGACGAATGTTTCGTGGAATATCGAGCGACATAAAGCTTTCTCTCGCGTTGCAAATTTTCTAACTGGGTCGTGGTAGGTATAAACGTTTCGGACGTGGGAGGGGTAAGAAAAGTGGACGAACTTAGCTATGCATAGGATGAATGTGCTTATATATATATATTTTTAGGGGTGCACGGAAAAAAAAGAGCAGAATCGTCGTGAACGAGACGAGAGCGTAGAAGGCTTTTCGCAGCAAGAGGGCCCATTCAGAGTGCAAGCTGAAAGCTCGCTCGCTACTCGAGATTAGGATAGAGCGTGGCTACCTGATATACATTACGTCTCTCTCTCTCTCTCTCTCTCTCTCTCTCTCTCTCATCTCTCTCTCTCTCTCTCTCTCCCCCTCTCGCTATATATATAATCTAAAGTATCAGAAAAAGGCTCAGATTGGACGATGCTCTCCCCTTTACGTGTTGCAAAGTGGCCATTTGGCTCTTGAACCGTTTTGGGAATGGCGATGAGGGGGGGTGGGGGGGGGGGGCTTGGCGACGGCTGAGAATTCCACGAATTTCACTGTCGAAAGGTGAGCGAGTTTTTTGGTACTAGACGAGCTAGAGAAGAGTGCGAGAGAGAGAGAGAGAGAGAGAAAGAGAGATGGGATCAACCGCACGCCGAGAGACGACCCATACGGGATAGTCTAATAGATACTAATCGTTCCCTGATGACGACTCCCCGTTTATCGAGATAATCTAGCTTTCAAGATTCTTCAACCTCGGTCTCTCTACTTTTCAAACATGTGAAAGAAAAAGAGAGAAAAAGAGAGAGAGAGAGAGAGGGGTTGAAAAGAGCTGGCAGCATTCTGAGGAGATGAGTCGTGGAGGAGGACGGGGGGGGGGGTGATATATAAGTAAAGGAAC
Organism: Netelia inedita; assembly: GCA_964017225.1. Taxonomy (NCBI): domain Eukaryota; kingdom Metazoa; phylum Arthropoda; class Insecta; order Hymenoptera; family Ichneumonidae; genus Netelia; species Netelia inedita. Next base: position 13,759,203 of record OZ024925.1, on the reverse strand, counting down.
GAGCGTCTGACGAGCCAAATGGCCCGACTTTACCCGAAGGCTTCCAGCTAAACCCCCCCCCCCTCCGCCACCCCTTCTCGTTCTCTCACTCTGTGCTATATATCTTCTTAGCTCTTCGGGGCCGTGCGAGTATTATGCAAAGCACAGAGTGCGCGCGCGGGCGAGCCAACTCGCGAAGAGGAGAGACGCCGGGCGATACGAGGAGAGAAGGCGAGATCGCGGGCGCACACACACACGTCCTTCGCAGGTAACGAAATACTCCGACATGGGGAATGCGTACCTGTCATCCCCTCGAAAGAAGTCAATTTATCTTTCTCCTGATTTCCTCCCTCTCTCTCTCGATCTCTATCTCTTTCTTTCTCACTTTGTTTTTAGCTCATGCAAAAATATACGCACACGTGAAGGGAGAGAGAGAGAGAGAGAGAGAGAGAGAGAGAGAGAGAGAGAGAGAGAGAGAGAGAGAGAGAGAGAGAGAGAGAGAGAGAGAGAGAGAGAGAGAGAGAGACGTAGAGGCTTTAAGATCGTTGTATTATTTTCTTTTCGTAAGCCACCCCCTCTCACTTGGAAACACGACAGGTGAACAATCGCGAACCTGTTGCACTTGTAAGAATGGTAAGAGGAAGAACAAGAAGAAGATCGAAAAAAAAGGAACAACGATAACTCCGCGACTTGGACGGAGAGAAAAGGAGTTTTTACACTCGGACACGTCGTACGATGACCACGAGAAACGGTGTGAAGGAGAAAAGGGGAGAGGACCGAAAAATTGGGTCAAAGTTGGCTCGCTCTCTCTCTAGGAGTGAGAACGAGGTAGGGCGGGGCCAAGTATCGCCAGAACTCGCGAACGTATAACAGAAAAAGTTGCGGATGTCCGGGGTAGGTGGGGATTCAATTTTCCTGAAATTTTCATCAAGATAATTATATAATGGTTTCGGATAAGAGCCACGAAGTAGTAAAAAGAAAAAAATAAGAAAACGTAGAAGAAGACGAGGAAGTGCAAGAGGAGATAAAAGCGAATGGAGTTTTAGTTACCCTGTTGGAGGAGGGATGGAGAGGGAAGGGTGATGCTGCGTACGGTAGAGCACAAAATCGGCCACCTAACGAGACGTGTCTCGGCATATCCAACAGCTGGCCCTCGGTAGAACGAAACTCGGTATAAGAGAACAAAGAGAAAAAAACGAGAATCTTTACGAAATAAAAAGTGAGCGAGAGGGGAGAGTGGGGAGAGGGCAGCACTCGAAGCTTTTTCGTGTACGTCGAGCTGTGCTTCTTCGTCGTTAACCTTGGGACTAATCGGACCAGAGGCTTCTCCCGTTACCGTTCAGCCATTAAAGGCACCAAGGAAAGTTCTATCGTCGAACGAAGGAGACGAAGAGAGTGAAAGAGGGAGAATTGGAAGAGCCGGGTGGGAGGAGGGAGGAGGGGTCGTTAGATCCGGAGAGGGTAATTGTGGCAAAGGGGTGCTCTCGTCCAACCCTCTATATTCGCCTATACACATTATCTCTCTCAACCCCGCCCCCCCCCCCCTACATTCCCGCCCTACTCCCTTCACCCTCCTCAACCTCCGTTCACCCTTCTACCCGTTCTCGTTCTCTTTCTCTTTCGCGTCGCGCGCGCGTTATGATTTACAGCGGGACCGATGAACGGGGTTAACAAGCCGTATAATTCAACTCTCTTGCTGTTCGCTTTCGCGCTCGATATATATATCACGCGTTTTCACCCTATACGAGTGTGTGTGTGTGTGTAAAAGCTACAGCGTCATTCCCATTCGATTCTCAACACCCTACCGACCCGACTCTCGTTTCATCAATCGAAAGAATAAAAATTGTGAAGGGTGAGAGCGAGAGAGAAAGAGAGAATGAACCGCGCAACGAAAATTGAGCGATGAAAGGGAAAATTAAACGTTTGAATGAAAAGAAAAAAAAGATCCGGACGCGAATTCTCATGTCGGTGAAAAGAAATATCGGGTGGTAGGTAGGACGGGGTTTCTTTCTTTTTTACTTTTCTCACCACCGACAACCGCGTACCTACCGTACACGAGGGTCACTTTTATGTTTCTTTTATGTTAACCAACCCTCGGGCGTAACGCGCGCGCAAGGTCGCACTTTAACCTCCGATGACGGCGAGAAGGATGAAAACAAAAAAATGGAGAAAAAACGAGGGTTGACGATGATGCTGGTGATATATATTTTTTCGCCTCTTCTTCTTCTTCTTCTTCTTTTTTCTTTTCTTTTTACTCGTTGTAATCCCTCTCTCGTCGAGACAACGGCGAGTATCTTATCCGCACGGCGGCTGACTCAAGTGTGCACGCATCACCCCCCACCCCTCTTGCCGACAGCATAGACGGCCGTCCAGACATCGGAGAGAGAGAGAGATACGTATATATATATATATATATATATATATATGGAGAGACAGACGACACCCGCGCCGATGCGCTCGGTGCATCGGCGGAGGAACACCCTCTCTTTGTCCACGGCACCGGGCAAAAATGTGTTTTTTTTATCTTTCCTCTCAGACGACGTCGGAGAAAAAACGTGGCTAGTGTATTACGACACGACGGAGAGAAGGTTTACGTTACACCCTTCGTGCACAGCTCTCGATACGCTCACGGGACGTTCCGGCATTACTTATTCGCAAGTACGCAAAACTAACGATAAATACGCGTTTTATCGACGACTTTAATTAGTTTTTGGGTCAATTTTTTTTATCAAGGCTTTGTGAAAAGATTTTGAAAAAAATAAGGACAAAAATGGAATTTTTTTAAACTTGTAATAGAGAACGATCATTTTTTGCAAAAAAACCACCCCATTTTTTTTTTAAATGTCGATACGTTTGTGTACGTCGATCCGAGTCGCGCGAAACGCCCCATGGACGTGGGAATGTTTCTTATCTGTGCGTTGCCGGGATTCAGGGGTTGGGAGGAGAGGAAAGAGGGTTGGATTTGAGACCGGGGTTGCTCGGGCACCCAGACACTCGAGGGGATGTGCGCATACGAGTACTTGCATATTCAACACTTTCTTCGACGTTGCAACGTCGCCGCGACATACAGAAGAGAGACGAGAGGCAAAGGAGAACCGGAGAGAAAAAGAAATTGAAGACGAATGAGACAGAGAGAGAGAGAGAGAGAGATAGAGGGATGCAAGCAAAAAAAAACGTACGCAACGTGTCGCCCCGGGCTGTGTAGCCAACCTCACGTAATTTTGTCGGAAGTCATCGAGTCTTCATCCCCCTCCCCTTCCCATGCTTTCTTTCACCCCGTCATCTCTAACTCGCTTCATTTCTTCTTTCGTTCTCATTACTTTTGCGTTTTTTCTTTTTTTCTTGCCGCTGCTCCCGTCTTTTAATTCACCGGTCCAGACACTCTTCTCGGGTTGCCGCGAGACAGAGAGATTGCGAGAGAGAGAAAGAGAGAAAGAAAGAGAGAGAGAGGTTTGACATAGGTAGGTATATATTTCGTCAGTCACACAGAGGATTGCTCGCTCCAACGAGTCAAAGAACGAAAGAGAGAAAGAGGGATAAAAAAATAAAAGAAGATATTCATCGCGAGTTGAGAACGAATGTGCGCGGAATAATTATGAAACTCTTGGCTGTCTCTCCTCTTTCTCTCTCTCTCTCTCTCTCTCTCTCTCGTATATTCATGAAACGATAGGGATATATAATACGCGTTGCATTTCAATTATCAACCGAAGAGGAACAAGGAGAAGAAGAACAGAGGGGAGAATATCATTTTCCTCCTACGTTTTTTTTTCTTTTTTTTTCAAATCCGACGAATTAAACGTAAAATTCGATTATAATTTTGCATATATTTCAGCGATTGAGGGAATAAAATTTAATTATTCCTTGCCATTCTTCTTTTTTCGCATCGCGTCTCGTGCGAGGATAGATATTCGTTAGAGAATATGTGTTTCCCTTTCTTTTTCGGAAATAATTTATTTACGATCGTACCAGACGGCGTTGAGGTTTCGACGACGTCCGGACGAGGGTGGAAATGTCGAGAGGTACGAAGAGTTTGAAAAATCGACTGGAAAAACCACGTCGGGGGTATAAATTCTTATTCGACCACCTGAATCGACACGAAGAGGAAGAAAGAGAGAGACAGAGAGAGAGAGAGAGAGAGAGAGATCAAGTTCTTTGACGACGTGCGTCGGCGAGCAGGCAGGGTTCTGCTCAAGGGAGTTGTACAGGGTTCCAGGTGCAAGGAAGAGTGTAGAGTCTGTTGGGATGTGAAGAAAGAGGGAGAGAGACAGAGAGAGAGAGTGAAAAAGGGCGAGAGGGAGGGAGGGAGAGTGGAGAGTTGGGGTCAGGGGCCGAGAGGGGCGGGGGGGGGGGGCAAATGTGTGTCTTGGAGAAAGATGGAGCAAACGAAGCGCAAGAGGAAGCAGCAGCGTATCTCCAAAGGGAGGACTGGCGCGTCCCGAAGGTTTTCTCCCCCCCCCCCTCCCACTCTCTCTCTCTCTCGTTTCTCTGGAACGACGCCCGTTGCTGCTTCTACTTTTCTGTTGCCACAACCTAATACCATCCACGCTCGGCAAGAGCGAGCCAGCCAGGCGAGAGTCAGCCATCCGACCATTCCAAACGTAATGGAATCTTGGATTTCGAAATAAAAAGCGAACGAGTGAGCCGTTGAAAGAGTAAGAGAACGAGAGAAATACATATATACTTATACCTATACTCTTAAATATATATGTATGTATGTATCTACAAGCATACATAACTCTTTGACTTTATGCCGCATGCAGCTGCAGAGGGTCGATAAATTTTCATAACGTCGCGAGTATAAGAGAGAGAGAGAGAGAGTGAGAGTGAGTTATACGTAACGCGCGACTCTCTCACGAAAGCAATAATATCGAGAGGTTAGGTGGTCCAACCTTGAGTACACACGTAACGTGACCGAAGAATCGAAAAAAAACGATAGAAAAAAAAAATTACAAATTTTCACTTTTTTCATCAAATAATTCGTCAGGGATCTTTAAAAAGACGAATTTCCTTTAAAAAAATATATATATGTATATATTCATCCCTCGTGTACATGAGGCAGGTGAGAAACACATTGTACCGAAATAAGTCCTTACGTTCACCTCTCCTTATACATCTATACAACGTGTGAGTATATAAGTAAGGCACTTTGTAATTTCGTCGATATAGACGAGAAGGTCTTCATCGGTGTTGGTACGGTCCATCAGGACGAAGGCGATGAACTGAAAGGGAAACGAATCGAAAAGGAACTACTTAGCATTGAGTCGCGAAAGAATGAATAGCGCGAGAATGGGGGTAGGGGGGCGGCGGTGGGGAGGGGGAAGGAAACGGGACGAGTGTCTCCCGACCAGGTCGGCAGACGCCCTCCCCCCACTTCACCCTACTGGTTAATCCTCGACGGTGCGCGAGTCGTGCAAGAGGGAGAGAAAACGAGACGGATCCGGAGTAATCCTACACGGTACATCGACCTCGACAATGCGAGACTTTTCTACCTGCGCGCAAAGAAATTATCCGCCAGGTTTCTCGTCCCTCCACCTCTCGCTTTCTGTCCCACTCTCTCTTTCACCGTGCTAAGTACTCGATGAATGGCGAGGAATCGGAGGGTGTAGACGAGATGCGTGTGTCGGTGTTCTATATATATATATATGTGTGTGTGTGTGTGTGTGTGTGTGTGGGTGTGTGTGTGTGTGTGTGTGTGTGTGTGTGTGTGTGCGTGTGTGTGTGTGTGTATGCGTGAGTGTGTTAAATACGTATAGACATATAGGTTGGACTACTGGCAGGAGGCCACGGCGATTCACAGACTCCCCCCTTTTCTCGTCTGTCCTCACACACGATGCCCAGTGACCACCGACGATGTGGTGTGTGTCTTATTTAGTCACGGTCTCGCCCGAGTCGTTCGCCTCGGCGACTCTGTGGCCTAAACAGCATCATCATCCCTGGTTTCTCTACGGTGTGTCTTTGTGTCGTAATCCTTCCCCCTTCACCCCTGTCACAACGCCATTGATAATGACAACCGGTCATGTTACCGGGTCACATGACCAACATAAAAAACAAACGATCGATACGATTACTCGTGAATCGCAAAATTGTTAACATTGAAAAATGACCGGAAAAATGACTGGAAGGTAATTGGAAATATGACCGGTCAAATGACCGTAGACTTTTTTTTTTGAAAATCGACACACTTTTAATTTTTCTTAGGTAGGAAACATGTGCGTCGAGCAGCAAAACGGACATAAGGTCATTTTACCATTGATCGACAACAAATCCACAAATGACCGTTATTTAACGCAAAGGGGTGAAACCATGTGGTCAAGCCGCCTATAAAATGATATGTGGAGAAACACGATAATGGAGAGAGACAGAGAGAACGAGAGAGATCGTATCGATGAACATGAAATTTTTTATTGCAACGGGGGATGATGTTTCGAAGCCGCAAAATCCATGGTGCGCATAAACGTTGTATCGTAGAATCTGTACCGTTCGTGAACTCCCTTCCCCTCTCTCTCTCTCTCTCACTCTCTCTCTCTCTCTCTCACGCTTGTGTCCCGAGCAATAAAACGGTGCTACGGTTTTACCAACCGAGGAATGGCGTATCGTTCTAACCGTACCCACCATCATATATTATACATGAAGATAAATCTGGCTATATATCGAGCGTTTAGTTTACGGCTATAAAATAAGTGCATACGTATCGAAGGAAACGCGTGAGCACCCAACGAGAGAATCGCTTGGGAAGTGCTCGAGGCGTGCGAGAGAGGCTATGGAACGAGGAAAGGATTCTCTCATTCGCGTTACGTATACCTATACCTATATATGTATATACACACACACACATATATATACCGATATAGGCAAACCGGTAGAAAGAGAAATAAGGCTGTGCACGTTGTACCGAGACTCATTTCAGATGATTTCCAGATGCCTGATCGTTCGACCAGAGATAATCCCACGGGCAGTACTAGAAAGAAAAAGAACGCGGGGTGGGGTAGGGGGGATGGCGCAAGGGGGGAGTAGCGAGGGCCGATTGAAGAGGGGGATGAATTTAAACAAAGGAGGTAAGCGTCGAAGCACGATCGGTAAGTGAGGGGCGGGAGGGGGGGGAGGGGTGAGAGAGACAGAGCTAGGCCTCTCTCCACGGTACGTGCTCGCAATCGTTGCGCGATCATCGTATCGGCCCCGTCTTTATTTCGCCCTGGCCCGCGCGCACATCTTGTTCGTTGGGCATGCGCGCGCGCGCACGAGAGTCACGAGTCTCTCTCCTCGGTCGGCTTCTCTTTTATCCGTACGAAGAGAAAAGAATGAAAAATAAACGGAGATACATACACGAAGTCAAAGGGGGTTGGTGGGGGGAGGGGGTGCATGAACGAACCGAAACGAGAATAAGAAGATACGAGATGGAACGTAAGAAGTAAAGAGAAGGAGAGAGAGAGAGAGAGAAAAAAAAGAGCTCATAATTGCTCCGATAAGATGAGCTATAGCCGGACGCGCTTTCTGCTCACCGGTCTCAGCGAGCAGAAGAATATTTACGATTTTTCATTACGCATTCCCTTTATTTCCTGCCAACTTTTATTCCTCATCCTCCTTTTTATTCACTCTCTCTCTCTCGCACACACACATAAACTCTGCGATTCCGACGTTCTCTCGTGGAATATATTATATTCGAAATCTTGGGCAATCGGCTGTGCGAAACGAGTTTCTCACGAAAGGAAATATGGTTCTCACCGGTGTGACGTGCGAAGAGGGGTTGAATGAAGAAAAAAGTAAAAAAAAGCAACAACAACAACGAGCCTTTAATTGGACGTGGAAAGACGAATTTTTAGAACATCTTGCACAGTCGTTCGTTTTTAATTTTTAAGGGTTGTTACGAGGGTTGAAGCGAAATTATGTCAAATGCGAGTCAAAGACGTCATGGCTGAGATTTCAGCTTCGATAATTACCGAGAGAGAGAGAGAGAGCGAGGGAGAGATACAGAAGGTCGTGTCTCTTTAATGATAGGGATGCTCCCTCGCGTTGAATGAAAACCCCGGAAAGGGGTGCAGCACGGTTACTCCCCCTCCCTCGGCCCGTAGACGTTTATGCCTCGAGCGTGATGCTTGCTCGAGTTTCTCCTCCTCCGCCACCTTCTACTTCTCTTCCGGCGTTCTCTCCCTCGTCGAGCAGCCGCATACACCCCGTAGGCGCTAGCGTATATACACAGACGCACAACCCTTTATTTTTTCAATCAACCCTTGCACACATTTTTCCCGTAACCCACTTAGTGTAAATACTTTTCCACGCCCACGTGTTCGCCATTCGCGACGCGTGTGTGTCTTCCTCCTCTTCGTCCTTTTTTCATTCTTCGTTCAAAGTCTTATTAAAGGATTCCACCCCTATGTCCCTCGTCTCAAACCCACCCCCCACGCGCACCTCGTGGTCTCTATTCCCCCGGGAGAAGCACACGCGGAAAGTTCGTCGCGTGAGCGCCATAGACGACGCTTTCTTTCCCCGACTTTCAATCTGCTTCACCCTCTTTCTCATCTCTCTCTATTTTTTTCTCTCGTCGCGCGTTTCATTCATAGCGTTACGTCACGTTTGCGCGACCAATTTCTCGTTTGGTCTTCATCCCTTCTTTATCGTTTTCTTTTTTTTCCACCCTGACTTTCGCTCTGCCCCTTTTTTCCAACTCATCAAAAGCCCTTCGAGCCATCCACAGAGACACTCTCTCCCTCTCCCTCTCTCGTTTTGTGCCATTTCGCCGCAGAAATCGTGATGGGCAAGAGGGGGGAGGGGAGGACGGTGGGTCGAAAGAGGGAGAGAACTCATCCACTTCTCGCCTCGTACCAATTTATTCTCCTCATGACCTACTTCGCGCTTCCCTTTTTTTATTCCTGCACAACCCCTCGAGTTGCACTTAAGCTCCTCCTCTTTTTTGTTCCATTTTCCTCGTTTCTTTTTTCGCCCAAAGTGTCAGAAATTACGCTAAAAGAGCGAGGGGCTAACGGTCGTAAAAAAGTATGAAAAAAAAACGAGACGAGACTGAAAGGCCTTGGAATCGACGCGAGAATCAAAGTCAAACGGTCGAAAGAGGGTGTGCGAAGTTTTCAAAAAAAAAAAAAAAACATTTCGTTTTCTATGATTTCAGGGGTGTTTTTTTAGTCGACCGAAAAAGTAAAAAATGTCTAGATGCGATTTCAGGAGAAAAATTTGTATAACGAGGTTTAAATACGTGATATCTATTCCAACACCATATTCGGCAAGTGGGTCAATTTTGTTCGGAGAAGTTCAAAGGAGGGGGAGGAGGAGGAGGGTGAGGACGAGGCTCAGAAAGAGAAGAGATTCGCGCGTCCGAAAGTAGCAATTTTCCGAAGATCTCATTTTCTCCCGATGTTATCCTCCTCCTCCTCCTCCTCCTCCTCCTCCTCCTCTTTCTTCTCCTCGCCCTCAATCTTTCTCTCTCGCTCGCTCTTTCGTACTATGCGGATCTTGCCCCGAGAGTTTGCCGATGAATGCGAAATGGGAATGCACCGTGAGGATTTGCCAGTTCGCCGCAAGCGCTACGTTATAGAGAGAGAAAGAGAGGGAGCCACCCGGTTTCTCGTCTTCGAGAGCAGTGGATTACCGAACTGGAGTGCATTGGGCAAGACACACATACATATATATATGAAGAAAGAGCGAGAGAGATAAAAGGCGAGAAGTGTAGGAGGACGGAAAATCGAGCACGTGGGACGAATGGAACAAAGAGAATTCGGGCCAAAGACGTTCGGATAGAGTACGACACTAATTCCGCAACCCCCAGCCCACCGTTGGCCCTTCTAACCTACCTCGCAGTGCTTGTGCTTTCCAAGCGAGCACAAGGACTCACGCGCGCGAAACGAAAAGAGCACTACGTGCTGAAATTCGACTCGAAATTCTCGTTCTCTCTGCGAACGCGTTTTGCTGCACCAGAGCTTTCTCACTGTGTACCAGAAACCCGTTCCTTCACCCCACCCACATCCCTCCTCTTTTTAACCCTCAACCCCATCAACCTCGTATCACTCTGTGTGTCTGTGTCTGTCTCTGTGTGTGCGTGCGTCTCGTTAACGAGAAGATTTCATTACCACGGACCTTTGACCGGAAAACGAAATCTCCGCGCACGTTGACATTTCGTCCAAAAGAAAAGTCGACTCGGAATAAAGAAAAAAAAAAGAAAAAAAGAACCGAAGAGAGAATGAAATTACGACGCTGACGCGATATGCAAAATTTTTCTTCTTTTTCTTCTTTGATAAAAATTTGTTATACGCCCGCGGGCGTCAGAAAGAGAGAGAGAGAGAGAGAGAGATGGAAATGTAAACATTCGGAATGAATCGCAAACTAGCGTAACGTCGAGCGTACACAGGGGGTTGTTTACGATGGGAAATGATAGGAATCGAGATATATATATCAATTACTAAATCTATATTGAACAAAGTACTAATACGGAACAGTAGAGAGGACAGGGGAGGGGGACACGAAGTACACATCATACACGTCGCTTGATGAGAGCCGTTGTCTCTCCCGCATGCTCGCTCTTACACACGCGCCACCGAAACCCAATCGGTATATGAATATTAATGTTGCGAGCCGCACTAATTAGCCAGATTGGACGAAATTTCCTGGCTAATATATACATAAACACATATAACGTTATTTGGGGCCAATACTGCCAGAGAGAGAGAGAGAGAGAAGGGAGAGAGAGCCAGAGAGAGAGAGAGAGAGAGAGTGGCCTAACGCCACGAAGTATCGGGGAATACCCACAGAGGTCGCCGCTCTTCAACCCCCACTCCCACGCTCTTTAACCCCCGCTCTTCACTCCCCACTCTCGTTATCTACCCGAGCTAGAAACATTTGTCGACAGCTTCTCGTCGTCGTTCGTATCTCCGTTGATCTTCTCATCTTCGTAGCTATCGTTATAGGGGCGGGGGGGGGGGCTTCGCTATGCCGAGATGAAACGCGTCGATCCAGGGAAACAGACTAAACGGGGTTAGACGAGATGACGCGAGGGCGTAAGGTCCACACCCTCTCGATTCTCTCGAAAGTCGAAGAAGAAACCGACTTGTGAACGTTAAGGTCAGGGGGGGGGGGGGTGGCAGCGAGGATGAGAAGAAGATAGAGACAACGAGCCAGAAGATGAATAAGGGCGTTTATGTTGTAAAGGGTTGAATTCAGAGACGGACATATATATATAAAGCGGATATCTATGTATAAAGCGTAACGCTGCGAGAAAATGAGAGATGAAGACGATATAGCGATGAAAGCGTAATAAACATCGCGAACATGCTCCTTTGCGGTTTGACTGCGTAACCCCATCTAGCTTAATTAACAAATTTAATTATGAGGCCTTTTCAGGTGGAACAACACACACACAGACACACACACACACACACAAACACACACACACACAAGAGAGAGACACGTACCGAGAGGTTTGGTGGAACCACTTATGTTAGTAGAGGGGAAAATGGGCGCTCTCTCGCTTACGACACCGAACCACCGAGAGAGCCCAGCCTGTTGGGACTTCTCGCGAATCTTTGGTCTCGGTAGTACGGAAATGCTCTGCCGGAGACGACGGAAGCAAGCACGAGAGATAGAGAGAGAGAGAGAGAGAGAGAGAGAGAGAGGGAGATAAAGAGATGGGACTAGGTAGGGTGGCCGAGGCGAAACTTTGCCAGAACACCCGAATTTCTGCGGGGCAAAGGATCCGTTCACGTGGACTATGTTACTCGGGAGAAACTTCGACGTTTCTTGCTCGCTGCAAGAGAGCGTCTAAGAGAGAGAGATAGAGAGAGAGAGAGAGATGAGGAGGATGAGAACAAGCAGAGAGAAAGAGAGAGAGAGAAATATCTGGCCTCGGCGAACCGACCGAGATTCCAAACTCCCACGCCCAAGATCGAATAGTTATACACCGAGAGAGGAGAGAGAGTTTATAACTAATTTCGCGGTGGGATGCTGCATGGTAGTTGTCGGGGACTGACGGAATAGCAAACGATTCGATCATATTATCGTTCTGGCGAAGGGGGGATGGAACGTCTGAGGTGCTGAAATATGTGATTTATATGTATGTATATAGATACACAGACATATATATATATATATATATATATATATATATATATATATATATATATATATATATATATATATATATATATATATAAATTTCTCGCCCAAACCATTCGATTGGCGCAAAAGTCACTCGGGTGAACTTGGAGCGATTACCTCGATGAAATGCAAATTATCTCATCCAAAGCATCGCGCGGTTTTCAGGTGTGTCCAACTCCCACTCCCCCCACCCCCTCCTCTCTCTGTGCTGAACTAGGCGGAAAATTAAAATTTATTTTTTACTCCCTCTTTCGTGCGTAATCATAGGCAAGAGGAATTTTAGAAATTTTATTCGTATCCGGAAAGATATTTTTTCTTTTTCACAATTTCGGTCTAAAAATCGAAAATCTGAATTTTAATGTTTTTTTTTTGTTCTTTCGTTCGCGTTTCGATCGATCGTGAAAAAGAAGAGAGAGAGAGACTGTGTGTAGAGAATGTTCGTGCACTTACGGGAAAATTTCCAATTCGAGAAGCTGCTGGGGGAAGTAATTTGGAAGAGAGAAAAATTTCGCCTCTTTCGTGAAGGAGAAAGCGCGAGGGAGGGGGAAGGGCGAGAGTGAAGCTCGACTTCCAGGACTTCGGTTCCTACGATTCTAGGATGTTTGTTCGATTTCATTTTATTTTTATTTTATTTTTTTCACCAAACTAACTTCCCAGGATCGCTACGGAATCGGAAATGTTTTCGGTAACGCGCGGTGAGAACATCGACCGTATCGCACGTTACTGAATGTTTTTTATTCGGCGAACTTTCGATCGAACATCGAATGAAAAATTAAATGAAAAAAAAAGACTCGATTTTCACGCAACGAGTCCTCTCGAGGACATTTATCGAAATTCTCTCTACCCGTCTCGCGATATATAATTAGGTCCACTCGCGAAAAGCGCACGCAATCCGTGATAATCGTGAAACACGCGAATATAAACGAAAACCATATTTTTGGAAATTTAATTCGCTCGCCCGAATTCCTCCCAGAATGTTTTTTTTTGTATCATTTTTTTTCTCTCCTTTCCATCCTCTCGCGATGCTGGAAACGAGAGAGAGAGAGAGAGAGAGCGCGAAGGTATCATCGAGAGAAGAAGAGAGAGGCGACCCAGAGGATGATGAGGGGGGGGGGGGGGGGGGCCCACCCAGTAAAAATCGGCGTTCCTTGAATTTTATCTCGAAGTTAAGGAAGCCGCTCGACGAGGACCAAAGTGTTCTCGATGAGTCGACACGTGTGTCTGTCCGTCTATCTGTGTGTGTGTTTGTGTTACGAAGATTCTCTCGCTTCGCGTTTGCCTCTCGAGTTCGTGATCGTCCGGTGAAGTCGAAACTCGCGCGCCACCCCCGGACGAGTTTTAACAAAGCGACGGGTTTACGGTAACGCCGGATTCGATAGGATCGAGATAGAAGCCTGCGCAACATGCTATATATATTTATCTCTCTCTCTCTCTCTCTCTCTCTCTCTCTCTCACTCACTCACTCTGAATCCCACAAGAGAGGGCGCGCGCACGCTGACACTCGAACGACTATATTGAACGATCTCTTCGCCCTCGTCCTCTCGTCCCCACGACGAGATCGCGAAGTGGGGCCCGAGGCGTAACGAGACCTCGACTGACAAATCGGATCAGAGTCCAGTCGAACGTAAAAATATATATCGTGGTCTGGAATATCTCGAGCTACGTGGCCCGAGGGCGCCCCCTTCTCATCCTCTCGCCCTCACCGAAAGGTTGATCGGGTTTGCCCGAGATCCCCGAACGTTTCCTCGTTCTAATCAGTATAATGATAAATTTAATATACATCGACCCTATCGAAATAATAATGAAAATACGCTCGAATAATTCGTAATAAATAATAACAAAATCTCAACAACAAGAATATAAAAATTTGTCCTATTTAGAATAAATAAATTATTTTATTCTTATTATTAATTATTAATTTCGTTTTTTTTTAATTAACGTTCGATTGATTTTTTAATTTCTGGACAATCGATCAAGATTACATTTTAAAACGTTGTATTTAACTTCGTAAGAAATTCGTACACAGGTGTGTACGAAGTTCTTTGTTGGAACTCGCGTACGGATCGTTACGATTCGTAACGAAAGAACGGCGTTAGCCGAGGCACGTCTAATCGCGAAGAGCCACTGCCGGTATAAAAGGCGGTATAGCGGCGTAGCGTAGAGAGATCTTCTTTCCGTCTACGTTCTCCTCGCGCGTCTACTCGTTGGTTCACACAGGGGCCCTATCGGTATGCCATAAATGGTCCCCCGGCAAGAGAGTCCTCGGTCTCGGTGCTATCGGACCAAGTGGAGAAAAAGGAGGAGATGAGGAGAGAAAGGAGCGAGAGCGAGAGGAAGAAAAGAGACGAACATCCCCCATCGACTCTCGGGGTTCATCTTCTCTTCTCTTATACGAAACATCGCCACTCTATGGTCTACCGCTACTTCTCTACCCGTATACACTCTCTTCTGTCTCTCTCTCTCTCTCTCTGTCTTCTCCATCTTTCGTAGAGTCAACGGACAACGACGTCTCGAGTTACGACAGCGCCCCGAGGCTTTCTCTCTCTCTCTCTCTCTCTCTCTCTCTCTCTCTCTCTCTCTCTCTCTCTCTCTCTCTCTTTCTCTACCGCGTTATCAAAAGTCTCTTCTTTTCCCCCTCGAAATACACCGAGGGTAGTTCAACCCTCGTGCACTTTTCCAACCCCCATTACTGATTTTATTTGATTTTTTACCTTTCTTTTCCCTTCTCTAAAGTCCTCCGAGAATATTTCGTCTCTCACGGAACAAAAAATTACCTCGAGCATATTTTTTAATCAAACGATCCTTCTTCGGTCTTATTTTTCGTTTTTTTTTTCTTTTTTCTTTTTCGTTTGGCACATAAACTCAATAATGCAAAAACGTTGCTTAACGAAATTGGACGAGAATTCCGAACGTCGATGCACGGTGGTCCCAAAAGCTTCACCCTCGACAGGGGAAAAAAAGGAAGAGGAAGAAAAAAAAATAAGCGAAGAAGAAAAATCCGAGATAAAATGTGACTCGTGTACATACGAAACGAAGATAAGAACATATATATATATATATATATACACACCTGTGCTCTTCTCTTGTATATACATATATATATATATATATAGGTTAAGATATGTATAACTGCTTATACAAGGGAGACCGAAATATAATTTCCCAAGAGCGAGAGATTTCCGAGCGTTACCGTGGTTCCGGTTGTCGGGGTAATGGGTATATAGGTAGAGGAGGGAGAGACCGGTGCGACCCGAAAGGAAGAAGGAACATTCCGATCGGCTCCTCCGCGCGTGTACACCACAGGCACTCTCGAGGCGCTCACTTACACTCACACCGTCTCTCTTCCTCTCTCTCTCTCTCTATATATATATATATATATATCTTTCTCTCTCGCACTCTCGCGTCTCTACGACGCCAGTATCGTCCCAAGAATTTCTCAAGCCCCGTGCCCTTAATTTAACGTACTAAGGTCGTACGATTCGATTCGCCACGTGAAACGATATCGAGCGAACATCGAGACGATCGACGCGGCTACGAGCGAATAAATTTGCAATGCAAAAATTATCACGATAAATAATTGGCAAATTTTTATCGCGTAAAAAAAAAAAGTGAAATTTTAGTCGAGATCGATTTTTATTTAACGACAATAACGATTATCCCACCCGTGAAATTTACGAGCGTAAATCACGAAGTTTCTCGTCGATGGCGGAGGTGCGAAGACGAAAATGGGGAGAGAGAGAGAGAGAGAGAGAGAGATCAGAAAAAGAAAGAAGAAGAGGAAAAAAAAGGGACAGGAATCATGGAAAACACGATTTCGAAGATAGAGCGTAAAAAAAGTGGCCCAAATTTGGTCCAGGGGTTTTTTCCCTCCTCCCTCCCTCTCTCTCTCTCTCTCTATCCATCCTCTCCCTGGAACTCATAAATCAAAAAGCTCGCACGTGTGCGAGCGTATATGTGCTCTCGTCCCTTCCACCGAAATGTCGATGCCTCGAAGCCATACGGGCGATGTGCTCGCTCGATTCGAGGGAGGCGTGCACTGGATCGAACCAAAGAAAGAAAGAAAGAAAGAAAGAAAGAAAGAAAGATACGAGCAGGGCGAGAAAACGAGTGGAGAACGAGCCGAGTCCTGACCGAAACGAAGAGAGAGAGAAAGAGAGGAAGGAAGAGAATCGAAGAGAGAAAAAAAGGAGCGAACCGAGACGAAACTCGTCCGCGAATCGACGCCAGGATTCTTCTTCTTGTTCTCTTCCACGACTTTGTCCGCCGTCGAGCTTCTCGCTCGAGCGCCTCCCGTAAAATATATCGAGCCGCTTACTCTCTCGCGCATTTCCAAATGCAACACCGCGGGCCTACGTCGTACCTACCATTCGTCCGGCTCCGACGTCGTTGTCGGTCGTGCAAAACGTATAACCTATATACATACAAAACTATATATATATATATATATATATATATATATATATATATATATATATATATATATATATATATATATATATATATATATATATATATATATATATATATATATATATATTACACTTTACATATATAGATATATATAAGTAAAGTGTAAAAGAAATTTTTTTTTCTTTGTCGTTGTGTGGCCATCGGCCGTCAGCCGTGACGAATTCCGGCGTTGTAGAGCGAAGAGACCAAGAGGAGATCCGTGCCGCGAGAGTTTCTAACCCACCGAGATCGGTGGAAAAACCATCAGGCCAACGGCTTTTTGTACGTTCATGTAGAATCGGGTCGTTACGACTAACACACATACACACACACACAAAGAGAGAGAGAGAGAGAGAGAGAGAGAGAGAGAGAGAGAGAGAGAGAGAGAGAGAGAGAGAGAGAGAGAGAGAGAGAGAGAGAGAGAGAGAGAGAGAGAGAGAGAGTGGTCTGTGTAAGTACAAACTTCGAGACGTTTATACAATGCGCAAACTTCCGGATATATAATCGAACCGTTTTAACCGTTTTGTATAGGTACGTAAGTATATTGACTGGAGAAAATAGTCCGTGGGAACGACGTAGATTGCAAGAGAGAGCGAGCGAGAGAGAGAGTTTTTCCGTTATCGCGAAAATCGATAATTTTATTCTTCTGACGAAAAAAATGAAATCAAATGAAATAAGAAAAATAATGTTTCGACGATACTTATAATAAGATCATCGATCAATTGATTAACGTTGAATTAGTCAATTATCATCGATCATCGTTATCGCCCTAAATATTATCATTGCAGAAATGAAGTTTACGACATTATTGACAAAACTCCTTTCGTATATAATTTTCATAAAAATAATATTTTACCGGAGTATAATTACAAATTTGTTATTAGTCGAACGACCCGCCGCTAATCTTTCATCATCGTTTATCATTATTTCGATAAAACGTTATAAATAATTACTCGTGACACGCGAGTTTGAAAAATTATTCGTTACCTCCCGGAAAGAACAAAAAAAAATTATAAAAACAAAGATAAACTGTCTCCCGTCGACACGAATCGAGTGTCGAAAATTCGAAGCGAAAAAAGTGTGCTTCGACTCTCTCTCTCTCTCTCTCTCCAAAGGACGAGGCAGCGCGCACGCTGGTGGCCGAGGCCCAAAGCGTTGACGAATCGAAACGAGCCGATAAGCGGCTCGAACGTGTTCGTGGCTACTCCGTGAACTCCGCGGGCGGTTCTTTGTGCTCGACGCGGGAAGCCGCCGTCGATGTGAACGAGAGCGAGCGAGCGCACACGCAACGACGAGATGGTCCGAGTGCGAGGAGTAGTGGAGAAGGGGGGGGGGGGGGAGTATATAACGCGCACGCGCACTTCCGAGTCGCGCCCGATTCACCGGGGGACTCACGAAAAATCTAACCGTAATCACGGCTCTCGTGATAAATAACCGTCTATCGATCTACAACGAAAATCCTCGCACGCACTCCTCCTCGAGCACTAATGCTCGCGCTTCGCCCTCGAAACCTTTACGCTGCAGGTATTTTATATATATATATATATATGTATATATGTATATATATATTGTCGTATCGGCGTATCGGCGTACACGTGTCGCGAGTACCACGCCGCTGTCGGGCATTAACGGCGTTCAATTTCGTTACACGAGATATTCGAGATTAAGAGCCGAGACGTTTATCAATCGAATGGCCCCTGTATCACGAACGACAAATGTCTGTACCACCCTGATTTTTCATTCGCATCGAACGAAAAATCCAACATTATATATATTTCACCCATTTATACATAATATCGACGCTGCTTACGAAAAGTAGCACGATTCAAATTTCTTACGAAAAATAACACGTTTCTAATTTCACCGTGAAAACCAACACGTTTCGATATTCGACGCGAAAACTAGCATGTTTCGGCTCTCACCGCGAAAACTAGCATGATTCGGCTTTTGCTGTGATAATTGGCATGTCCGAAATATGCTAGTTTTCGTGGCAAAAGTCGAAACACGCTAATTTTCGCGGCAAATATCGAAACGTGCTAGTTTTCGTGTCAAAAGTCGAAACATGCTAGTTTTCGCGGCAAATATCGAAACGTGCTTCTCTTCGTAAGAAATTTGAATCGTGCTACTTTTCGTAAGCAGCGTCGATATATACTTACATATTTTTTTATTGTCTTTACCTTCTTAACGACATTACGATCGAAATGACCAAATAAAAAATATGTATACGAAAAAGAGAGAGAGAGAGAGAGAAAAACATTATCTCGTGACGAAGCTACTAAAATAATTAACGAGTTAATGAAAGTTGGAGGGAAGAGATGAGTCAAGTGGTAAACGTTGATTATTTTTTAATCGTGCTCGTTGCAACCGTGATCAGCCATAAATTATTCATCCCTGCCCCCCCCCACCCCCTTGCATATGCCTTAACTATTCTATAATTCACTCTCTCGTCCTCTAACCCCCGCCCCCCCCCCCCCCCACCCCCCTCCCTCTCATCTGACTCGACACTTACCATTCTCGCTCTATTATTCTTATGTTTTGTCTCTCGTCCCGTATAACACCCATTAGATATTAACGACGAGACGTATTAAAGGTCCGTGTGAAAATATTATGCACGTTGTTGTACGAATGGAAAAAAAATATTAATAAAAACGAAAAAAACAAGAAGTTAAGACATAAATTAATGATTAGGAATTTTTTTTTTTCGCTCTTCATTCTCCTCTCTTTCTCTCTCGCTCTCTTACTTCGCGTTCTCTATTTTCCAGCTGAATTCTCTCGTGCTGAGGTTCGCGCGTAGGTGGAGTAGGTGGGGGGGGGGGGGGGGGGGGGGGGGGGGGGGGGGGGGAGTGTGATAAATAATCGAGTGTCGATCTAGAATCGTGACGTGTGGGGTAAATGCCACGAGGGCGTTTTACATATGTACTTTTTACATATATATATATATACATAGGTGTATATAGTCGTATATTCGTAAGTATGGAAGAAGGGCGCGTTCGAGAGTGCGTGCGCTCACATAAATTCGTAGTGTGTGTACATTATATACACATATATACATATATATATGTAGACGCACGTATATAAAGCGGGTACAATTGGATACGAAGATCGAAGATTGAGCGCGAGTCGTTTGTCAGACTCGGACTCGGCGTGAATACGCTGTATTTTTTTTCTATCTTTTTTCCTTTTTTCTTTCTTTCTCTCTCTCTCTCTCTCTCTCTCTCTCTTACCTCGTCGTTTCCTTACACTCTCGTTGTTTTTTCTTCACATTCTTTCTCTCTCTCTCTCTCTCTCTCTCTCTCTCTTTTCTTTAGCTTGCCCTTCGTCCCGAGATATCATTTACAAGTTAAACCTCGATGGAGGCGCGTTCTCGACTCGAGTATCAGAGCTTAGTCTCTCGTTCTCTCTCTTTCTATCTCTCTCTGCCTCGCGAAGAGGATCGTATAAGAAGCCACTCTCGGCGCGGGGAACTTTCACCGCGTCTCGCGGATCCCCAAGAGTAAAGATTCAACTGCGAGAGCTGACAGAAATAAGAGATAGGAAGGAGGGGTGATGTTGGGAAGAAGAAGAGTGGAAAAGAAGGGGCAAGGGGGGGGGGGGGGGGGGGGGGGAGATACTGACGGAGGATTTGGTCCTCGGGAGTATCCTCTTTCGAAGCGATTTACTGCCAAAGGTCGCGCGCGACGTACACGCATACACATTTATATATTTGTATGTAGAGAGAGAGAGAGAGAGAGAGAGAGAGAGAGAGAGAGAGAGAGAGGGAGAGGTTGAGAGAGAGAGAGAGAGAGACAGATTTTTATAAAAAAAAAGCTGGAAGAAAAGAAAGATTGTAGCAAGGGAAGAGGGTGGATGGGAATGGCTGCCGGCAGAATCTGTGTCGCGTTCGAGAAGAGACTCGGGGAGGGGAGGGGGGCAGAGGCAGCGGTCCAGCGAAGTACCGGAGACTTTTACCTCGTCGATAACAGATCTCTCTCTCTCTCTCTCTCTCTCTCTCATTCTTTTACTGACCGAAACAGAAAATATGTGTAGAGAAAGAGAGAGAGAGAGAGAGAGATTGTTTCTCGTTTACGATTTATTCGATCGCGATAAAATGCCCGATAGACATTTTGAGGTAGAAATGAACGGAGAAAAAAAAAGGTAAAGATCCGTGTATAAGTTACCCCGGGCGATAATTAAAAGGAAAATATAACGAGGGAACGAGCTTTATTAAAAAAATAAAAAAATTTTTTAAAAAACATGTTCGATTGATCAATGGCTCATTTCGGGTCGAGTCGTTCAACAGGGTACGTAATAATGAAGAATAGAACGGAGAAAAAAAGAGACGAGAAGAATGAACGAACACGAACGAACGAAGGTACGAGGGTACGGAAAAAAAAGGTAGAGCGTGGGCACAGGCATCCGCCCGTCCGTCCGTACGTCCGTTCGTCATCTTTAGCCGCGCGTAGTCTCGAATTTACTCTCCCTCGCACGGTCCAGAACCGCACAATGAACCGTACCAAAATCGGAGCAACGGGGAACTCCACCACGCTTTATGGTTTATAGCGTTACACACACAGTGAGAACGATGGAAATCCTGTAAGTAGAACCATAGAGTAAGAGAGAGGGAGGGAGAGAGAGAGAGAGAGAGGGAGGATCGAACTATGGGTCTAGTAGTCTCGCCGGACTAATCGTATGCCAAGGGTACAATGGACGCGCGCGATTCGCTCATGCTCTTCCCTCGAAATTCCACGCGTTCCCGTGTGCTCTCTTGCAAAGTGAGTCTCTCATCCCTCTCTCTCTCTGTCTCTCTCTCTCTCTCTCTCTTTGGTAAATCGATCTCCCTCGCTCGCTCGCCGAGGCTCACTCTCTGCCCGTGTCCGGTGTCTCGCTCGCGCCACCGAGACCTTCCTCCTCTATACTTTGATATATATATATATATATATATATATATATATATATATATATATAGAGAGAGAGAGAGAGAGAGAGAGAGAGAGAGAGAGAGAGAGGGATAGTTTAATATGCACATCTCTCTCGCTCTCTACCGTTTCCATTATTTCGAATTTCCTTTTCAGTGAGAACGATGGACCAATGCCGGAGAATTCATAAGCGGCCTATTATGCGCTTGGCCGAGAGAGGGAGAGAATCACCAGAAGCGGCCACAGATGAGAACCTGTGTATAGCATAATATACACACACATATGTATGTGTATGTATATATATTTATACACGTGTGCGCGCGCGTGTGCGTGCGTGTGTGTGTGTGTGTGGTGTAATTCTCATGAATCTGTCCTCGGTGTCGGGAGCAAAGCGCAGCATCTCCATAACCGAACGAAGAAAGGCAACCCCGTGTAACCGCGCAACTCCACCATCGTTGACGATCGTCTGTACCTGATGTGTGTGCATGTGTGTGGGTTTTGGGTAACGCGCGTGGAAGAGTCGGTGAAATAATGAGGAAGGAAAGAACGAAGATGCAAAAATGAAATCGCATATTCAAATCAGCGTTTTCATTACTCCGTTCGTTATCGCTATTTTTCAAGAGAATTTTGCAAAATTAATTATTCACATTTTTCTTTTTGCCTAAACGCTGATCTTCGATCGATCAACGAAATGTAAAAAAAAAGAACGTTTTTTTTTTTTGCATTTTTAAAAGAATGATAAGAATTTCATTTTTATCGTACGTTTGCGTAGAAACACCGTCAGCGAGATTCGGGGTAGTTATATTCGACTTAAAAAAAAAGATGAAAAGTGCGAGAGGGTGGTAGGGGGTTAATCGTGAAATACGGGGGAGGGGGAGGGGTGGGGGTGAGAGAGAAACCGTCGCGTTCGCAAAAATACGATGCCGATAAAGAGAAGTCAAAATTCTCACATTTATCACTCTACATTATTCCACTCGACGAGGGGGTAAGGTGTGAGAGAGAGAGAGAGAGAGAGAGAGAGAGAGAGAGAGAGAGAACGCGACAAGGGAAGATTGAGAGAAAAAAAAGTAGCGGGGGCCGGAGTTTTTAGCTGACTCGAAGGAATCTGGGTCGACGATATTCAAATCTTGGTTCTCGGTGTCCCCGCTAGGGACATCGAGAAAACTCGGTTCCCAAGGGGTAGTTGCCGGGGGGGGGGGGGGGGGGGGGGGAATAATTTTTTATTTTCATCATATTGTTGTGGTTTTTTTTTCTCTCATAGATAAAAATGCCTTTGAACATATTTTCTTCTGTCATTCTCCCCCAAGGATATGCGTTGAAGGATAATTACGCATCCTGTGTCACATATATAGAACGAGAAACGGACAGATAGATAACGAGATAGACAGAGGGAGAGAGAGGGAGGAAGAGATAGAAAATAAACGCACTTTTGATGGAATGCTGGGAGAACTTTATCACTCTATTTTATCAGTGGCGTTGATAGGATCTCGCTGGTTATGTATACATTTATTTAACTTTTAACGAGAGGAGTAACTCTTTTGAAAGATGGCGCAATTTATGCGCGACGTGACACTACAGTGAGTGAGAATGAGAGAGAGAGAGGGAGAGAGAGAGAATCGAGACAAACGGGCTTTCATGGCAAAGGGTAACTATACACACGTCTAGTTATAACTATGTACCGTGCGATACACCGAGAGCAAGAGAGAGAAATAGTAAAAGAGAGAGAGAGGGTTGATGGGGTTGAGGGCGTTGAGGGAGGAGAGAAGGGTATAAAAACGTCAGACCCGTAATAAACTGGATTCGAGTGAATAAAAATCTACACGGACGTACGGGAAAAGCTGCCCTGGGAAAAATGTCATACCATCGGTCTGGGTTTTGGGCCAAGGGGTGAGGTGAGGGGGTGGGTTGGGGGTAAAAGGGTAGGGCGCATGAGAAGATTCTCCTCGACGTTGACCGTGGATAAAAGCTAGAGGACGCATCCCTCGTAACTATCGCAGGACCGACGTGAAAGAGGGATGAAACCGTTGCTACCAAAGGGGGATGAAGACAGGAGCAAAAGTTCCGTTTCACGAAACTGGAATGGAATAAAAATGTAAATATACAAGGGTGAAGGGGGGGGGGGGCAGGAGGAGGATGGTTTCGCTCGTGCCCATCATGCGTTGGACCCGTCTATAAATACACGGTCGGGCTCGCGATGCTTCCCTCAGAGAGAGAGAGGGAGAGAGAGAGAGACAAAAGAAAAAAAAACGAGAGAGAGAGAAAAAGAGAGCCTCGTGCCACTCCGAGAAGGCGAACGACAGACAACGTTACGTCGTTTCGTATACATTGGGACTCGTTCTTTTTTTTTACCAACCAACCCCCCCCCTTCGTCAACCCCTCTTCGTTTTTTTTTTCGTCTCGTCTCGTATACAACCGAGACGAGGATAGGAAACGGTCTCGGGCTATTTACCGTATCCCTGCAAGCGTACGTACCACGTTTATGCATACGTATAAAAATATAAATATCTCATGTATACTGAGATGTGTCCGCTGTGAAAAGGATCGATCTTGTATTTTTTTCTTCCTTTTTTTCGAGGGGTTTGGTTGGTTATTTTTTTTTTCATCTTTCGATTGACGAATTGGGATTTACGAGGGACGAGGAGGCTCGTGATGATATGCGTTATACGAGAAATTTTTCTACGAAAATTGGTATTTACGAAGGGGTAAAAAATGTGAACGGGACTTTGGGCATTTTTATTTTTTCTAAGTTCGTTCCCGGAGTATTTCTCGTATCGTATCGCGATTCTTTACATCGAGAGAACAAAATAAAAAATTATCAATTTTTGTTCATCTTTCGACTGAAAAATTTTGCCCCAGGGACGCAGAATGAGATATTTTTTATGCCATAGAAAAATATATATACATATATGTCTAACGTACTGGCCGCCAGCCAGTGTTGCGTTTTTCTATGCGTCGCACATGTGCGAGGGGTATCGGCCGGAAAAGAAACCCCCGTGCTCGCCCCCTAACGAATGCCCAGAAAGGAAAAAAAGTGAGAGAGAGAGAGAGAGAGAGAGAGAAAAAGACACACACACACGCTACACGATGCGGAACGAGTAGAGATAAGAGCGCAAACGCCAGTATGGAGTTCACCCTATGCGCTTTAGCGACGACGCGTACTCGGCCAACTTTTACGATTACGTTGAAGCAAAATGAAAAAAAAAAAATCCCAAACTCCCTTACAGATATTCGCCGTACGTGTTATACAACGCGTATACGCATCGACGGTAACATAGTGAAACAATATCTGCATATACATGAATAAATCGTATAAAAGAACTCAAAGGAAGTTCCGTCGAACGAAAAAAAAAACGTTTTTTTTTTATTTAAAATCGTACCCTATGGAAAATAAAAAAATTCTATCAAATAGTTTTCTTTTTTTTTGCTTTCGAGAGATGTTATTAAAAATCATTGTTTTCGTAGTATCGAGGAGAGTGTCACGAGCGAGACGATTTTTGTTTACGGATCAACGAGAGAGAGAGAGAGAGACTTTTTGTATAATGTATATATCATAGCGAGTGCGTGTGACGTATATTTTATCGCATAAATATGTACATATATATGTGTGTGTGTGTGTGTGCGTGCGTGTGCGTGCGTGCGTGCGTGTGTGTGTGTGTGTGTGTGTGTGTGTGTGTGTGTGTGTGTGTGTGTGTGTGTGTGTGTGTGTGTGTGTGTGTGTGTGTGTGTGTGTGTGTGTGTGTGTGTGTGTGTGGTGTGTGTGTGTGTGGTGTAAACAAGGGCGAGGGAGCGACGGGAATTATGTTATACATTTTTTATAACGCTCGTGTATACAAGCTACGCGGAGAGAAGAAATGGGGTCTCTCTCTCTTTCTGTCTCCGCGAGTTTCATTTATTTTTTCAGACTCGACGTGAGCTCCGACTCGACCGAGAGAGAGAGAGAGAGAGAGAGGAGAGAGAGTAGTAGGAAGCGCGTCTCGGGCTATTTATCGTTCGGAAGGACGCTCGTGTATATGTATATACGTCCAGTTTGTGTACACATGCCAAGAGCATGAGGCATATGGATATTCGAGTGGATACGATGTATAAGCAGGACATTTATATATATATATATTATAATAATAATATATATATGTATATATATATGTATATATGAGTCAGACAAACCCAAAGAATTCCAAGTGGCCGGCCGGCGTATGAGCGTGTACACGTTGCTCCGATCAGCATGCGCGACACGCTCGGCGCTCAGCTGTATTACGTATTTAATTCACGTGGCTCGCATACTCCTCTTGTAAAGTGATCGAGAGAGGGAGCGCGGAGAGCGTACCACCGGTAAAGCCGCGGTGATCTCAGCCCAGTGTGTAGTCGGGGCTCGACCGTCACTCGAGTTTGACGGACGTTTCTCTGATCTCTCTCTCTCTCTCTCTCTCTCTCTATTTTTTTCCACTGTATATTTTTTTGTTACGCTTTAGAAACTCACCGGGGGTCAACAGTAGCTTATTGTTTCTACGAGGAATCTTTTTTCCGGTTGTCCGTTTGTAATGAAAATTTAATTGTCAATAAACGAAGGAATTTTGAATTTTCTTTTTTGTAATTAGAAATTATTTGATTGATTGAAATTATTTATAAAATTGAATGAAACTATCGTCGTTGATAAAATTAAGTTTATCGATGAAATAATGGTTTTTATTAAAAGTCTTTGGTACAATTTTTATTCGTTTCTTTATTTTTTGTTTTGTTTTACTCTCGGATCGATCGTTATATTCGAAATCATCTCGGACATTTTCATTCACCACGCGTCTTTCGAATAACCCATAACGCCCTCGCTTTTTACATAGAAACGTCGAACGGTCCAGAAAACTTTTGGCGTAACAACTTTCGTGGTGGTCGACGGTACGAGTTTTCCCGACGAATGTCAAATGTGCCCGAGAGGAGAGAAAGCAGAAGGGGGATTCCCCGACGCCTGGGACGATCTCGGCCGTGCCACGACGGCGCTGCCCTCTCGCGGCACCGTGAGAAACCGGAGGCAGTTATCCGGCAAATTTATCGTCGATCGAGCCAGCCGGACGCCAGAAACCTTCGCGTATCGAATTCTAAATAAGGAACTAACGGGGTGCACGAGCTAAGAGACACGCGGCTTTACCTCTTCGTATATATAAAGGGAGATAAAGACAAAGACAGAGATAAAAAGAGAGAGAGAGAGAGAGAGAGAGAGAGAGAGAGAAGATACAATGAAAAGTAACGTGTACCAACGACGCTGAATAAAATGAGAGCGTCGTTTGTTTCGCGGCTACCGAATAAAACGCGTCTGTAGTGAGAGAGGGAAAAACTGATGTTTTTTTTATTCCACGTAAGGGAAACGCGACGACAAGGGAGAAACGAGAAGAAAAAAAATAGAAGAAGAAGAAAGAAAAAAGAAGGCGAAACACACTTGTAAAGCTTTTAAAATTCGTCGTACGAGATTGTCTTCCGTTCTGTCTTCTTCTTGCTATTATTATTATTATTATTATTATTTTGTTTCTTTAATACTTATGATATTTCTACAATATTAAATGGAATCTAGTTTGAGAATAAAAAGTGACTCGGAGTTTACCCATGCTCTCTCTCTCTCTCTCTCTCTCTCTCTCTCTCTCGTGTAGACACGCTCGAGTGTATGGAACTTGTATAATAAGGACATTGTCGTTGGTCTATGTTTGTGTTTTGTCGTTCCTCCTCGTGTTTCGGGAAGTTGTAAACTAAAACTGGAAGGGATTCGCTCTCTCTCTCTCTCTCTCTCTCTCTCTCTCTCTCTCTCTCTCTCTCTCTCTCTCTCTCTCTCTCTCTCTCTCTCTCTCTCTCTCACCCTCGCATCTGTATGTCTGCAAAGTCGCTCGTCTAGTTTCTCGTCGTAGTTGTCGTTGTCGTGCTGCGTAATGCTTGTAAGTGCTTTGTCCCTCAGTCTCCCGGCTCTTCCATATCCTCCTCTATATCTGTTCTAGCCATTTTCCTACCCCCTGTCCTTCTACAGTACCAACACCCTTCTCCAACCCCGTCTATCCCTCCCAAACTCTACTGACACCCCTCCTCTACCTTCATCGCTATTTCCACATGCAGCAGAGTTTTCGGCGAGTCATAAAACTTTCCACGATTAACCGGACAGCCGGAACGGAAAGCTCCCTATCCCCCCCGCCCCTCCTCTCCCTATTTTCGCCCTATAGCGTGAGCGAGAGGGAGAGAGAGAGAGAGAAGAGTCTCGACGAGCGAGGAAAATATGCTCGAGTGTACCGCAGACGCGATAAGCGATTCTCTCAAAGTTGTTTTTTGTTGTTGTTCTTGTTGTTTGTTTCGCTCGTTTTTGTCTCTTTGCGTCCCCTTGGCACCTGAGCTCGCTACGAGGATCTTTGTAACGAGCCTCGTTTTACACAATGATAAGACACAATTGCACGATTGATAATAATCATAATAATTTTGCCACGACGAATTTCTTTCTTTCTCTTTTTTTCCGTTTTTTTTTCCTCTACGAGAAAAGAAAATTTTTCATCCCTCAGCACGTTTCATCTGTTCGCTGGACAAATAATATCGAATCTTTTTTCCGTCGCAAGTGCAGGTGTCGAACGTGAAAATTTTATAGGTTCGTGTTTATTTGTCGTGTTACTCGTGACAAACAGCCGTGTGTGTGTGTTGGTGCGAGGGGTTGGTAAGGGGTGGTGCGAGATGGGGTAGGGGGGTGTATAACACGTATAGTTTATGTATCGGTAGATATATCGTGTTGGATCGGCAACCGTGAGGACGAGACGGAGGCGGGGATTGTGAAACGATGCGAACTCGTGGAAAGAACGAGAGTGAGGAGAAACATGGATGGCGGCAGTGCCGGCGAGGCACAATCACGCTCGCGTTTCTCTCCTCGTTGAGATATATAGTACTTGGGACAGCGAGCATCTTCGTACTTTCAATCGTATATACACATTTATGTGTGTATATATATATATATGTATTGCCATATGTATTATATATCCACTACAACCCTCTTCGTGTATTGCCATAGCATTGCTCTGAAAATTCACTGTTGGGACTCTTTTACTCTCTGCGCCTATAACAGTTATATATATATATATATGTGTGTGTGTGTGTGTGTGTGTGTGTGTGTGTGTGTGTGTGTGTGTGTGTGTGTGTGTGTGTGTGTGTGTGTGTGTGTGTGTGTGTGTGGGTGGGTGTATATGTATGTGTACATATAACGTTTCGTATCTTTCTCGTTCGACGGTGTGGAGGCTACTGCATTATTGAAACGCCGGCACTCGGCTGTATAGAGCAATGCTACCCTCGACTCTCTTGCCTCTTTCGCGCTCCTTCCGTATTCCTCGTGAAACCCTCGTAAAACGCCAGCACCCGCCGTTTCTCTCGCCGCCTCTGGCCAACACCAACGGGCGATCGATGTCGTCGACGTCGACGTCGTCGTTGTCGTCGTCGTAGTTACTGTACGATAGAGGCGCGTCTCTCGACGCCCTCTCTTTTCGTCGGTCTCGTTTTCCTTTCCTGTACACAGGAAAGAGCAGACGAAACTGGCCAAACGCGAATTCCCACGAAAAGTAAAATCCGGAGTAAAACGCGAACGAGTCGAGTTGAGAACGAAGCAAAGAGCAAATGTTTCACTATACACTCGGCGTAGTACGGAAAAGCATCACCGTTGCGGAAGATCTCTTTCCCTCGGTTCCATCAGTGGTATAGAAACGTATACGCGTGTATAAACGTATATATGGGTTTTTGGAGTCTCCGCGGTACAATATAAAGCGAGGAGGAAACCGTTGAGTAGTGGAGAGCCGAGTGTGTTGAGCGTTTAACGTCCATTCGCATACTGCGCGCTCGCCTTCCCCCACTCCGCTCGCCGTTCCCCCACTCGCTCGGTACCCGCCTATCGCTAGCGCTCCCCCCACTCTCTCTACCGAGCGGGCTAAACCGTGTGTACAGTCCTTTCGCACTAGGCGACACATATTTCTGTTTCAATTTCTTTCACGACCCGACCGTTCGTGTATTTCTCGACAAGCGTAAAAAAAAACATAGTACTTTGTGGTAACCGCCAGGTATTTTATCACCACAAGTGCGTAAAGTTACGAACATTGAGAAAGCTTATACATGTTCGATTTATGCACGAGGAAGAACTGTAACTGCCCGCAGTACTTTAACCCGAATACACTGTTCTTACCGCCCGGACTAAGTGCATAAAATGTTATACCTACTCGTGGTTCGAAGAGCATCGTAATAAAATGGAGAAATAAAATAAAAATAAAAGCATAAAAAAGAAAAACGAAAACGTAACATCACGATTGTGAGAAATAAAGCCCGGTAAGCTTCCAGCACACGCCCATCTACGACTTATGCTCCAACTCCACCGACAGCCATCCGACTTACATATATGCATCGGAGGATTTGAAGAATCTGGCAAAAATCCCTAAACGACCACGGATCAGACGTAGCAAGGGAGAAAATAGCGCGCCCCAGGCCTCGGAGAGAGGAAAAGAGGTGAGAGCCCTCTCTAGGAGCAAACTGGAGTCTCCGGGGGCGGCGATAAAGAGAAGAACGTTTTCACAGTTCCGGCGATCGTGCTGGACGCTTTTATGTACACACGTGTCTACATACTTACGTATAAGGCGCTCCGCCTCAACTTTTACCAGTTTTACGATCCGAATCGTTTCGAATTTATTCTCCGTCACGATATTAGAATTAAAATTGCAAATACCACGGATAAAAAACAAATGGGAAAATTCAATTGAAAATTTTCCACAATAAATAAAATTTTGTACACCTTTTCCACATTATTACTTAAAAAAATCAATTTCAACGCAACAAATGTATAAAAAATCACGGATATTTTTCAACCCCGCTACAATTACAAAAAATAAAAGTCGCTACTCAATTCCGAGCCAGGTGTGAATTATAACGAATTCATCGTGGAACGACCCATAGCGAGACTGCACGCGACCCTATGTAGTTTTATTCTCCGGTGCTGTATGCATCGTTGGATCTAGGTGCACGTATCAATATACATATAGATACTATGAATGTATGTAGGACGAGGGGTTGGAGAACAGCAGCAGGCAGTGGAGGCCGCACGGACACGAAAATAAGAAGAGGAAAAACGAGAAAGAGAGAGAGAGAGAGAGGTAGAAAAAAAGGAGAAAAAAGAACGAAAAACAAAAAAAAGGGAAGAAGGAAAAGTAAAAGAGTGCTCGAGCTTGCTCTCGCTCGAGTTCCGATGCGGTCGGGAAGGGATACGTGCAACGCGAAAGAGCGAGGTGCATCTCTCGGTGCTTGCAGGCAAACGGCACACACTGCATAAGGCCAAGAGGTATATATATATATATATATATATATATAAATATCTATATATATGAAAATCACACACACACATATATATATATACATGGCTATGCGAGCATGGCAGAGCTAGTGGCCGAGGCCTCTCGGTGGATAAACGGAGACAGACACACCAGCAGGCAACGCGCTCCGTCTGTTATGTGTGTTGAAGCCCGAGGGCGAGGAAGGACGAAAGGCACAACATCGTTCCGGTCAAGCGAAGGTGGCCTCTATCTATCTCTCTCTCACTCTCTCTTTCTCCTTTACGAACCATCTACCTTGCACTCTCTCTCTCTCTCTTTCTCGAAGCGACGGACGAGAAGGAAAACGAGAGAGAGAGAGAGAGAGAGAGAGATAAAAGACGAAAGATGCGCCGACGCCGCAGCCACGGCCACGGCCAACCGAAGGAATCGAAGAAGACCCCGAAGCGAGATGGCCGGTGGAAGGATCGAGGGAAGAGAGAGAGAGAGAGAGAGGGAGAAAGGACGAAGAGACTATCCAACGTTGCCAGGTTAACTCACCGAAATTTTCTACCCGCACTGAAATGAAGGCCCGGCTTTGTTGAGAATCGAGTGGTATACTACAGTACGACGCAGCATAGCGCGCCGAGGGGAAAAAAGAGGGTCGACGTTACAAACGCACTCGGCGTTCGCCGCCCCCACCCCCCGTACCGCCGTGAAAACTTTACTTCGATTGTTCGCTCGAGGCTATTTTATTTATTTAATTTATTTTTTTTTTTTTTCGAACATCATGGTTCGACCTAGTCCTATATGCGACCGTATGTGTACATAAAACTGTCCCAAGGCAATATATCCCATAATAAATTAACAACAACAACAAAAAAATATATATATATAATAAAAATTGTATTATCACGTAAATATTCTTTTAAAAAAACTTTCCTCACCGTCGACGTACCGAAGGGTGTGTCGAGAATATTTGCATATTTCAAAAGTGCATAATGAAAGTTAAACAAACGTGGTAAGAGAGTGTGAGTGAGCTTGTATTCTCGATGCCAACTGATACGATTACGTGAGTTTTTGTTAACATTTAAAATGTTAATTCGTGGATAAAGTTCATAAAGAAGCAAGAGAGAGAGAGACAGAGGGAGAAAGAGAGGAAGAGAGAGAGAGAGATCCGAATCTCATGAGAATAAAACTAACTTCCTCGTTTCGCTCTTTCAAGTACATCTGATGCGTTTTCCACAACGCTCTCTCGTTCTGGACTCTCTCCACGGTGGAATGAACATTTCAATTCTATCTCCACCGTGCGTAATGCATTACAACATCTACATCTATATATACATATATATACATATATACATATTTACATATATACTCGTGTATATATATATATACAGGTCTATAACTCATGGTACTTTTACTGCAAAGCTTTGTACGAACTTTCATAGAGAAAGAGAGCGCGATAGGCAACGAGGGTACACGCGCCCGAGCGCTACTTGTGCAGATGAAAAGAATAAAAATTCGAGTGAGAGAACGAGACCCGTAGAGACAGAGGAGCAGAAAAATAAAAAAAGAAAAGGAAAGAGGAGCGCGTTGGTAACGAGCCCTACCAGCTGTGCTATCGACCCTTTCGCAATGAGCTATATCGCGTACTCTCTGTCTGTCTATCTCTCCCTCTCTCGCGCGCGAGCGCGCTGACCCCCATTACCCGCTGGATCTACCTCGAGCCAGAACGCTTCGCGGGAAGGGCGCTGCGGCCCTTCTGTACCGTACTCGCTCGACCCCTTTGAAAAGTGATACGAACTAGACCCAAACGCACGGGGCGGGGGGGGGGGGGGCAGCGACCGACGAGTAACCTACACGACGCGTTCGCGTTTTGTACTCACGCGTACAGAGACTCAACGTCAGAAATGCAGTGAAAACTTGACCGAAAGTCGACGATTACGAACGTACAGATAGAAAGGGTGGTTATTTTTTAATCTTATTCCAACGATAATAAAACAAAGTTTCGTACGAAAGTTCATAAGGTTTCAAGGTAGGTCGAATAACGGTGAGCTACATTTTTTACCCTTAAATCCAATCTTCAATGTGAAATAAAATGTATATTTTTTTATTGCAAAATCGTGAGACGAATGTGTAATTTTTGTTAGAAGCATTGTTTTTCCCCTCGTTTCTACAATTATACATCGAGTTCTCGGTTCGATAAGATTAAAAAATGAAGATAGCTTGTATATATATAGATAAATCGCTCCCGAGGCTCGAACACTTTTTCCCCTCTTCGGCCACAATTATTCATCCCCGACGCGTGCATGAATTTCTCATACTTTCCTTCCATTCACCGAGAGCGAAGACTATCGTTTTAATTCTATTTTTTCCCTCGGTTGAATTTTTTTTCCATTCCTTAACCCCCTACCCCTGCCACCCTTTTTTTTCAACGTTTTTTCCCACAGACTCTGTCCGGTACGAAAATTGAATTGAACAAATATGTTATCTGATATTTTTCCTTCCGTACGGAACTGTTGACAGAATCGAGACTCCTCCCTATCTCTCTCTCTCCCTCTCTCGTTCCTATACTGCAACGTGTCTATATATATACACCGCAGATATGAACAATCTCCTATTCCCATATTTCGTTCTCTCCCTTCTCACACAACCCTTCTCCTACTCGCGTACCCAGCATACTCTCTCGTTCTCGCTCTAAAATCAAATAAACCCTCCTACCACTCCCTTCTTCCTCACCAACCCTTCCGTGAATTCTTTAACCCACCCCACCCTCGTTCTATACCCGGAAAAAATATATCACGTCTGGTCTCTTCGCTGACTGTTCCAACACCGAAAGCGTTGTTTGCAAACCGGCGTGAGTACCCCGAAGGTCCCTGGGTCTCGGAGGAGGGCTAGAGGGAAAGAGAAAGAGAGAGAGAGGCCCGTCTCTCGCCTGACGGGACGTCTACCCTATGTATGTACTTTTTGTACCATCGCTGCTACTCTCCCGTAACGATGTATATACTAGGTGTATATATATATATATATACCTATTTATCTCGTATATACATTCTTACATATATCTATATATATATATATCTATATATATAGAGGTTTTTCCAGTTTCCAGAGCTAATTACCGCGGGCACGTGCGTAGCCCAGTTCTCCCACTTTTCTCCCGTTACATCCCTGTACCGCCTCGAGGCTCTCCGAGGACAGTAATTGCCTGGGACATTTCCACGTCCGGCGCGTGTGACGACGCTGCCGGGAATCTCGCGCGCCCGCACTCTCGCGGCGCGACGTTGAAACGGTATACGCGCGTACACCCGCGCACGCACACGTAACATCCCCCCCCCCCTCTCTTTCCCCCACCATCGCCCCGCCGCTACCTATGAGACGAGGAACAAATTTTTGTTGGTCGTTTCATTTTTTGTTCTCTTTTTTTTTATTACGAAACTTCGAACGATGGAAATTTTAAACGAGTTTTTCATTGCCACCGTTACGAATTGTTTTTTTTTTTTTAATTTCGTTTTCTTTTTTACACGCATTACGCGAGGACCATTTCGTGTTCGAGGCGATAAATGATTTCATTACGATCGTATGGGAAACGCGAGGGATAAATTTCTTTTTTGTTTTTTTTTTGTTTTTGTAACCGTAAAACGATCGTTGCGATCGGACCAACTGTACTAGTTCGGTAAAACGTTATTTTTCGATCGACAGAGTGAGAGAGAGAGAGAGAGAGAGAGAGAGAGAGAGAGAGAGAGAGAGAGAGAGAGAGAGAGAGAGAGAGAGAGAGAGAGAGAGAGAGAGACGATGAACGTACGACGATAAAAAAAAAGAAATTAAAAAAAATTGAAATAAATAATGCAACGGTAATAAATTCGGGGGTAAATCGTGACGATCGCGTACAGTTGCGTCGTTCGTGTCGAAGCTCGATGAGAAAATTAATTGTATTACGAATTATTGCCGCAGGCGTAATGATAATTACAATAATGACTAAGATTTGATATAAAAGTAATGGGTAGGAGTGAGAAAAGTGGGATAAGAAAGGAGGGAGATATCGAGGAAGTTGTGATATACCTGGTGGTAGAACAGGTTGCAAATTGCGAGGGAGCAGCGTGTGCGCGTGAGAAAGAGAGAGAGAGAGAGGGAGAGAGAGAGAGAGAGAGAGCGCATCGGTGGTAATCATCGGATAACTGGATAGCCCGGGGGGTCTTAGGGCCACGAACGTCACACCACGTTGACACACTTGTCACACACACATACAAACACACGCAAATACATACGCTACTGTCTCTAATGATGTACGTCCTAAAACGTGTCTCCACAATTTCCGAAGCGTCTGTTACACGAGTGAGCGAGAGAGAGCGAGAGAGAGAGCGAGAGAGAGAGAGAGACAATCGCACAAAGCGTATATTACGTATGTGAACTTGGCAGTCAACTTTCAATTTTTTTTGTTGAATATGCTAGTCGTTTGTACTCCGTTAGTACCCGTTTGTACCACTTTCATTTTCGTTAGTACCCCAAACCAAAAAAAATTACAGCGTTTTCAAAATTGGAGCCAGACTTTTGATATTACAGAAAATTTACGACGCTAGCGCCCCTAGACACACGTTTTTCCATTCGATAAAACAATTCGTCCCAACCGTTCGACATCACGATAAAAAAAAACATAATAATTAAAAAAAAAATAAAGAA
This sequence comes from Netelia inedita, assembly GCA_964017225.1. Taxonomy (NCBI): domain Eukaryota; kingdom Metazoa; phylum Arthropoda; class Insecta; order Hymenoptera; family Ichneumonidae; genus Netelia; species Netelia inedita. Next base: position 13,723,814 of record OZ024925.1, on the reverse strand, counting down.
AACAGAATTTAAAAAAAAAATCAATAATTTTTTAGTCTTCGATGAATTACGATATCATCGTTTAGAATAGATAAAGTAATACGCTCTTGTGCATATACGCGTGTACTTCGAATGGTCTTTGGAAAAATAGGAAAGATAGGGAGGCAGAGGCTGAGGGTACAGAGGCAGAGAAGATTGTACATGCGAGAGGCGTATAACGACGAAATATACAAAACGTTAATGGTTATTGCCACGGGTAGGTAATGGTATCAACGCGTTGCTTCACGGTACAGATACACATATATACTCGTATATCTATATTTATATCTCGTTGAATCGAGGAAACCGTAGCGGGTATTCTTAAGTAGATAAATAACAATAAATAAATGAAACAAGAGTACGGAGCAAGGTGCAGAGATACCTGTATATTTGATATAAATATATATATATATATATATGTATTTATCTGTGCAATGTATAGGGCGTACGTGTCGCACGCTTCGTGAAATTCAATAAATTCGCAGGAATCCCGATAGGGGAGAATTCCTAATGCGCTTGTGCTTGCTTCTTCGTCGTCGTCGACGACGACGACCTCGCGCCGGAGATGGCAACGCCGGGACAGCCGCTAAGGTGAGAGAGATACCGGCAAAGAGGGAACGAGTACCTCTATACCTCCAACATAAATACATTACTACACACACACACACACACACACACACACACACACACACACACACACCTACACACACACACACACACACACACACACACCTACACACACACACACACACACACACACACCTACACACACACACACACACACACACACACACACACACACCTACACACACACACACACACACACACACACACACACACACACACACATATATATGTATTTATGTGTGTGTATAGATGTACGTATAGGACAGCGAGGTATACTGTAAAAGAAGAAACAGCATAGATAGCGAGAGGAGGAGAAGAGGCAAAGCAAGCAACCACCTCTCGGAACGGTAGAGAGAAGCGAACGTTGTACGAACGCCGCGCGCCAATACAGGACGCGCACATAACCACCGTGCCAGCGTGCACGAAGCTCGTCCTCTTCCCCCTCTCTCGCGGCCACGCAGTACCACCGACGCCGCCACTTCACCAACATAGCACCACCGTCGCTCGATCGCTTCTCCTTCTCACACTGCTTCGCCTCATACGCCGCTACGAGCGCTCTCTTACAGTTGCTTGCATTCGGACACGTTTCGATTCAGGCAGAGCTCGCGCGAGTGCGAACACCGTGCGAGCGAGAGCCAACGAATGGCAATGGTGGGGGGGGGGGGGGGGGGGTATACGGGTCTCGCGGGAGAGATCCACGGATTTAACGAGAGTGTATGGCACATAGTACCACCCGTGCCTTACGTACGTACGGACGAAGAAGAGAGAGAGAATACGAGTGTGAGATGGAGCGAGAAGGGAGAAGAATTTGCACGAGATGTACCAAGAGAGAGAGAGAGAGAGAGAGAGAGAAGCATGCACCTGCGGATCATCCGAGCAGATATATAGAACGTGTCCTCGCATAATGTAGAGATTCTATAGAATTTCGAGAACTGCATCGTGGCATATATATATATATATATATATGTAAGGTACGTATATATAAGTAGATGCAGTTGCTGCGGCTTGTATTAATACATGCAATCTGCATCTCGAGGCTGCTTACACATAACGTACTCGGTGGGGTAATACGCGGAATATGTAGAGCCACGTTAACTCGCGGAGAGCAAGGATGGTAAAATGAGTTGGAGGGAGGGGGAGAGAGAGAGAGAGAGAGAGAGAGAGAGAGAGAGAGAGAGAGAGAGAGAGACTCGGCCGAACCGCCGTCGGCACTTTCCGCATTTCCCTATGTGAACTTAAACTTTAATTACAAAACTCTCGCACTCGCTCGTCCCTCCTTCTTCAACCCCTTCGTCGTCGTCGTCGTCGTCGTCGTCGTCGTCGTCGTCGTCGTCGTCGTCGTCGTTGGAACGCCCCTTCCACCTTCGACTCGACACTTCTCTTTGCAGCTTTGAATTATCATAGCCGACGGGGCCCGCGTATGCGAATTAGGTGACGCCATATTAGTTCCCGAACGCGCCAATGATTTTACGACGCGCCCTCTATCGTAAGCATCGTGTAACTATAATAAGTTTCATAAATTTATCTCGTATTACACGAGACGCGACGAATGAAATTATTTATACGATCGAAGTAATACGGAATTTGTAGAGAACCGCGAGAACGATATTGCAAATGGTGTAAAGCTTCTATGTTTTGTATTTAACGTGAGAAACGAGGGAAAACGATGAAAACGCGATGCAAGACCATTCAAACGGTATTCGACGTTTCAGAATTTATATTACATATATATATATATATATATATTTGTGTGTATTTGTGTCTATATGTAAGCTCAATAAACCAGTTCCCACGAGGCTCGTCAATGAATCCATATACACCCGCGGATAATTAATTCAAAGTTACGCGAGACGGTTGCGTTCTACGTTTAATCGCTCGATACGTATGCGTACCTCGTTTTGTACGTGTCTAGCATGAAACCGCGTGCATAGGTTCGAGTGGGAACGAACCAATCGGCAGAAACGAGAATTTTACAAATATCGAGAAAAAAAAACAATAAAAAAAATAATAATAATAATGATAATGATAAAAATAGGGAGAAATTTCTGAGTATAACGAATACTGTTGTAATACATTAACGCGAGTGTTTATCCTTCCTCTTGGTCGACGAGAACCGCCTCAAGATCGGAATGCAAATGGTCGTAAAATTCTAAGCCCCCTTTGACCCGCGTTCTTTCTCGAAAATATAGCTAATATAGGGTTGGATAAACATTGAAGGGGCTACTCCTGAAGCTCGTAATACCCCAAACGTATTCGTAGAATTAATTTGACGATAGTGCTTGGCAGCTGATTCGTATAAAAAAAGAGAGGTACATTTTTTCGAGTCTTGCAATGAACGCGCCCACTTGAACGCATACAGGATGAGGTGTATGTGTGCGCGAGTACGTCGATGCGAACGGTTGGTAAATATGCAATCTCGAGTCACCTGGCTCCATCGCTCGAGAGTGAGGAAAAAAAGAAATTACCTTAAATCTCGAAATATATTTCGAGAGAAGGGTTAAAAAAAAAGGATTTGCTTTTTATTTTTTGTCGCCGGCCGTCGGCAAGCCGACGAATTCGAAATTACGGAGTAACGGACTCGTTAAAACGGCTTAACCGCCGTGCTAGACCGGCAGTCGTTAATACGCGACGGTAACCGTCGCTACGCGAGCTACTTGGCGAATCCCATCTTATTTTTCTCCCCCCTCCCCGCTGCCCCTGCCGTCGGCACGACGAATCACGTACGAACGGAAAAATTACACGATTAATGAGATAGACACTCACCGTAAATAACGTAGAGATTCGTTCCAAACGGATTACTTCGTTAAATCGCCTCGAGCGTAGATTTTTCCTTCTTCTCCGTATTTCCTTTCGGGATCGTACACGTGAAAAATAGTAAAAAAAAAAGAAAAAAAAGAAAACGAGTAATACGAAAAAAATAGAAAATACAAAACGATGGAAAAACAAAATTCCTCGAGTCCGGCAGCTGCGACGATCTTAAACACGCACAGGTCACAAACACAAATCACACACCGACGGGAGAGCAAGAGAAACAAGAAGAGAAATGAAAAACGGCACTCGGCGACAGGTTCTTCGGGTTATTCGACTCGAGGTTTGTTGTCACGATTCGCGAGTACTACGTTCGCCGAAACAATGAAGAAAAAAACGGAGAAACAAAAATGGCGGTCACGCACGATTAGAGCACGAGAAACGAACAAGAATTACGACGATCGTAGGTAAGCGCGTGTTTCTTTTTTTCTTTCTTTCTTTCTTTTTTGTTTAAATCCTATTTCCTTGTCACGGACGAATTACGAATTCGGCGGGCGCGAACGAACGATATTCTTTCAAACACTGAGAATTGTGATTCACTGAACCCGGCACCGTACACTCCACCCCGGAATCCGAGTAACAACTTTGTACAATCGTACTTTGTATATATATACACACATATACGTATGTATATATATATATCACGCGTACGATATTTCAGGGCACGCTAGAACGCGCGTGACCGAGATGAACACGAAAGCTCGACGATAAACGAATTAACGACGATTTATCCACGATACGTTGCACACACGAACACCGAAAATCCTGTGTCGAAAGTTATGGAGTTTTCGCACGATATAGCCGATAATACCGGAGCGTGTACGCCGGAAGAAGAATCCTCCGGTTGTGGTTTCCTTTCCACCCGATCGCCGGTTTCTTTACCTTTTTCTCTTTTTTGTTTCTTTTTTTTCAGTTAGCCCACGATGGCACGACAAAGAGCCTCGTCTCGAATTTCGCTCGCGGAAATAACGATCGCGGGTTTTCTTTTTTTTGTCTTCGTCGGCCGTAACGTTTATTATGCAACGATTAGGCTTAGAGAGGCTCCTCTCTCTAGCCTGGCACGGCGGCCATTGCGAGATGAGAGATATTTCGTACCCCCCGAAATTTCACGATGTATCCAACTAGCGTGGCTGTTGAATCGCGTACAGACGAGCGTCGATGTGCTCGCTGCAAGGCCTCGGAGGCTACTGAATACCGAAGAGGTTCAACAGCGCATTCGGCCAATCCCCTCGGCGTACCGCGCGCCATCTTGACCGACGGTAGTGGTGGATAGACGAGGCGCACAAAGAGCCGAGGCGACCGAACTTTCACGGAAATTCCCGAGACTGTATACATGCGCCCGCGTGTATACGCAACCCTCGCCTCGTTCTCTCGACGCCCGTCCTTTTGTCGCTAGCGTCTAGCTGTCTCATTCCATCCCATTTCTGTTCCAAAATATCGCACTCTCTCTCTCCCTCTCTCTATCTCTCTACCTTTACCATTCCTCGCGTACACCGGCGTATAAGGCCGAAAACACCCGTCGGCGTTCTCGATTCTACTGCCCCTCTCTCTCTCTCTCTCACCCTCGCGCTTCATCCCCGCGTAGAGAAAACCCCCACCGGCAGCGATTCTTCTCTCTTTCACATTTTCACCATTCTTGTCTTTCCTCGTCCCTCGCCGCCCGCAGCGCCACCTTGTGGAGAACATCGCGTATCTAACTCCCCCAACCGCCAGTTCTCTCGCCACCACGTCCTTAGCGGCCTTGTCGCGTTTCTTCTTGCCTCGCACTTTTACAGGAGAAGGACGCGACGAGCGACGAGAGATGCATCGACGCCTCGTGCTTTTTCGCGTGTAAATTCTCGCGTGGCGCGCCCAAAAGCCTACCGCGGACACTACCTGAACTATTATATTTGCGCGCTCAAATACAAACACTTATAGACAATACAAATATGTATAGACAAACTCTTCTCTCTCTGTCTCTTCCGTTTAATTATTTTACTCTCTTTAACTCCCTTCTTTTATTTCCTATATTCAGTAACCATAACGAAAATACCCAAACACCTCTACTACATAACTACGCGTATAGGTTATGTCGAATGTTACACCCTTCTATATATATATAGATATTCCGCGAATACGTATAATGCATAGTACGATATGTTTGTACATTCCACACTAGGATCGTACATTATATCGTTGTATACAGTATGCAGCAGGCCTGTTATACATGTACCCAGTATAGTTATACAAACATGGCGGACCACCCTGGTGACCCAAGGGGCTCTCGCGTAGAGTTTCAAACCACTGTATATACACACATGTATCTATCTATCTATATCTATACTTATAAACATATACACACACACGGACATTAATATATTATACATTTACTAGAACACCGTGGAGCTTTGGGCATAACCTAACGGGGTTGTATTTTGATGTTTGGTTTATTTATTTGACTCACAATTGCGCAATCACACTGAATTAATGCGTCCACTGGGGTACAACCAGGTCCACAGTGGCAAAGTGAGAGAGAGAGAAAGTCGGGAGGGGCAGAGAGAGACGGATATATATATAAATATGTGGAGAGACGAATTCATGCAGCAATCTTAGAGAGACGCTCGAATTTAAATTACATTTATTCCGTTGAAATGAGTCGAGGGGCGGGGGGAAGCTCGGTGATTTGAAGAGAGACAGACATGAAAATAACCTTAATATAACCTGTTTTATATCTATATATATATGTTTGTATGTGATCACAGGGGTCGAACGGAGGACGTGTGTGTTTACGCCTGAGCTGTGGTTCTCTCTTTCTCTCTCTCTCTCTCTCTCTCTCTCTTCCTTTCTCACTCTGTGATCAGACGTTTTGGCAACCGGAGAACGCACGAACCTGCTATTTTGCTCCCTCTTTATTTTCCATCCGAGTCTACCAATGCTTTATATATTTATGTATAAACGCGAAACGTTACAACCCAGTATTCTCCTGAAATCTCTTGCCGTGCGATCGAGTAAATCGTTTTCGCAATACGCTTTTCTTCTTAACGTGTCCGCGACACGGACGAGAGCGTTATTACGATAATAATAACGACAATGAGCGAATTTTTTCGAGAATTCGCGAGGAACGAGAGGATATTTGTGTCTGTTCTTTTTTTTTCGTTCTTTTTTTCTCTTTATCGTCGCAGGTTATAATGCCTCGGATCTATTTCCTTTTTCTACTTGGCAAAATGGAAGTACCTCAAGTCACATTATCGTTCGCTTGGTTCGTACTTGCGTTCGTCGTCCCGTCGGCGTAATCGCTCGAGCGGAAAAGCTCGTTCGGCGGAGCGAAGAAAAAAAAATGTGAAAAAGAAAATAGTACGAACCGTATTGTTTTTTTTTCTGCGTCTGTTCTGTCGCTCTCTCCCTCTTTCTTTCTCTGTCTTCCTGAGCCGAACGTTGCTTGGCCGACCTTAATTATCACCGCCATGTTGCAGAGACCTCCCACCGGATGTAATTTTTACGGAGAAACGGGCGAAAAAAGGGCTAATTGTGATCGATACCACGCTCGAACGGGGAGTCTCTCACTCTCTCTCTCTCTCTCTTTCTCGCGGTCTATCGCTGAGTAGCTTCGCCAGATGTTTGGGAATATAAAAATAATATTTTTCGAAAGAATAAAAAGTGGCAGCCCCCGGAGGGGTTGGAGACCGCAAATAATGACTCTTTCTCTTCATTTCTACTTTCTCTCTCCACTCTATTTCTGTATAACCCAACTGCATAATGCTGATAAGAATGGAAAAAATTCAATGAGGGAACTTACGCGAGCATCCCCAACGAATGGAAAATATTTCCGAGGGATCTTGCAAAGACGATGATTGTTTTTATAATTTCCCTTTTCCCGGAACCACTCTCGCACAAACGAAAAAAAAATTGTGTCGGCGATAATGTAGCGGTGTTTTTTTGCTTATTTTCAAATTGCTAGCTCGTCGTAAACTACGAAGAGACAAAACAAGTCGCGCGGGCTACGCAACCATCGCAATTTACGGAAAAAAGTATCTCGCGGCTGCGTTTATCGCTCCACTAGGAACGTAACTCTTTTAAGGAAAAGCTCGATTTTTGCGGCCGTGGCGAATGCTCGAAAAACGCGGTTTTTCGAACGAAAGAATCGCAAAAAAATAGCCCAATGGGGGAGTAAAATTTATTTTTCTCAAAATGATTCAAAAACAGTCTTATCCTATTGGAAATTTCTCGCACATCCCGAAAATGATAATTATTCTTACGATAGTTCGAAATTAATGGACGAAAACGCGAAAAAACTGTGAAATTTCAGCGAACGAGTGCAGCGAAAGCATCCACTCTCGGGCGTTCCGTGGTTCCAATACACGACGCTAGGCGGCAGCGCCGTCCGAGCCTCTTACCGTCGCGCCGTCTTCTCTCTCACTCGCGCTCGGCTTCTCAGACCGCGCGCACCCTCTCTCTCTCGCTCCCGTAACGTCCTCCACTTTGTCACTCCGGTGGGCGGTCCGGCTAATATGCCCAAGGGCCCGGCTCTCCCGACCATATCTCAACCACCTGTCGAGTATATTATTTCTGTGGGAGTCCTGTTTCTAATCTACGGATAATCTAAGGTTATGTTCCACGGTAAAGGAAGAAAAAAACGAAAAGAAACGTTCGCCTCCGTTCAACGAAGACACGAGGCGACCGAGGAACGAAAAGATCGCGTGAATCCCACGAGAAAATGATACGAGGGGACAATTAATATCGTAATCGTGAAATCCCGATGATAATCGAATCCTTGCACGTACACAACAATAAACCCACTGGATTAGACCATTAAAATTCACGACAAAACCGTACACATTACGTACCGTATAACTCGAATCGATCTGTTAAATTGCACGACGATTGAATAAATCGTTTAATTTACCAATTTCGTACAATTTTGCATATACGTATCGCATATTTAGAACGTATATATGTATATATATAGGCGCTTGTATCGCGAAAGCGAGTCGGGGTGGGGAGAGGAAATGTAATAACGAACGTTAATTACTTGACGATCCTCGTGAATGCATACCGCACGGATGTCGAAAACTCATCAAACAATCGAACCGAGCGTCCATAAAAGTCAGCCACGTTTATTTATACGATACTAAATTAAAATGACCAACGCTCGAGAGCCTTCGATAGTGACGTGAGAGAGAGAGAGAGAGGGTGAGAGAGGAAGAGAGCGGGAGCGAAATAGAAACAAAACGATAAAAAAAAACTCGAAAAAAAAATTCAATAAATATTTCCCGCGTATCGAGAGATCCACCTCTCGCACCCGGGGCTATGGGTCAAAAAAGAATTCTGTTTTTTACGCCCCTCCCCCCCCCCCCCCCCCCGATCGCAATACGCTACGGTATGTGCGTGAACATTACACGCGGGAGCAGATGCTTCGTTTCAAATTCGACATATATATATATATGTAGAATATTTTCGCAACAGCATTGGCATGCTCCTCGTAGCATATTGGCAAGCCCGGATGTTTATGCGTGTGAGTGTATGCGCGTACGGTAGTATGGCGAAGCGTGGGAGCAAGGACGTAGGGGGTTGGGGTTGCGAGTCGCGTGTACGAAAATCGCTCATGGGGGAAAACGCGAGCCCACTCTCGATCGTTATTGACACGATGTAAGCCGCTTTCTCGCGAGCTCTATGACAATTCAAGCGGGAACGAGGAAGAGAAAAACATCATCGGGACGAGAGGAGCGAGGTGGTTGGGCTAGGGAAGGAGTTATGTGGGTCAGCCCGAATCAACCATTCGGACGTGTTTCTTTTTATTTGTTTACTTTTTTCTTTTTATTTCCATCCGAGCTCGCCCGTTGCGTATTTTATTGTGACATTTTTTCCGCCCTCTCGCATCGCCGCAGATGGATCACTCGACCAACGCGCTTGTGCATAATCGAAAAAACTCGAGGGTATATTTTTTCGGTTATTTTTTATTATCGTTTACATTTCACTTTTTTTTCATGCACGGCCGCGCAAATTCCATACAACGGCTCGCAGATATTCCGCACGACACTGGCAGCGGAATAATCGTGGTACCGTAATATCGCCCGAATACGTGAAAAATATTTTTTTGTTTGGAAAATATAGTATATGTATATATGTACGATCGTTATTAAACCGTTCGTCGATTTATCGTTATCGCCTTGATTCGATTGAATATTGTACGATTTTCTTGTCATTCGCGTAACGAGATTATATCCGTAGGGGACTGACGCAATCGGCAATCGCAAAAGCCTGTAGTTCGTCGATAGTACACTCGGCTGCCGCGCGAGCGCGACGCTCTCTCGCACGCTCTCGCGGGACGCGCTGGAACTACGACTCGACGTAAACGACCGTTAGCGATTGCAAACTTTGAATTTGATTTTTGTATTTCGTTCTCGAAACGAATCTCGCTCGTTGCTTACGGGGCTTATGTCGAAAATTCATATGTAAATTTTTCAATCGTGACATACCGAGTACACGTCTTTCACTTATAAAACATGCGATGCACGCGCTCGAAATGGTCGAAACGAGTGTTACGGGAATACGGATTTTGCCAAAGTGCATATACCGGCGTATAACCTAAAGAGAGAGACACACATACACATATATATAAATATATGTTTAAACCAAACGACGACGTAAGCCGTAAAAGTGATGTGGGCCAGTTGCCCGAGCGATGCGTTATCCGATCAAGCCCCACTGTGTCCGTCCTCCTCTATGCGCGTCCTATCCTTTTACTTCGGTTCTTCTTCTTTTTCTTTTTTCTTTCTTTTTTTTTTATCGTGTTCTGAATTTTTCTGGGCCACGCCGGCCGTCCTCGTATGACAATCGTATCGTTCACGCTACAGTGGATATTCCGTACCGCTCGCATATATATTTTACCATTCTCGTTACCGCTCGGGAGAGGGCGCTCGTGCGGTTATAACACACGTATCTTGAAATACGAAATTCGGTATCATCGGGTCATCCTATCAGATTTCAATTTGGCGTTCGCCTCGTCGTTGAAACGAACGACGACGTGGGCGAGGCGAATATCCACGCGATTTTATCGTAATACACGAAGCTCTACGAATGGATTTTCTTGAAATCTTTCGTAAATACAGCCCGCTAAATATCGACGAAATTGCAACACGAATGTGGCCCGTTCGCGTTTATAAATATGAACATCGACGTCGACCAACGTAAAATTAAACCTATATTTGAATTCGATACTTGCATACACCCATATCAACATATATATGCTTGTGTATATTAGTCAAATAATCGATTAACCACACTATGAAAATGTTTACGTTTCTCTCTCCTTCTCTGTTCCTCCGTAACGATGGCAATTATACACCACGATGAGAAACACAAGAAATTACCCCTCGATCGGGATCGAGGGCAATTTCTGGGGGATGAAATCGTATATTCATAATCGTACGATCCAAATTGAAATTGAGAAAATTTTACCCCATCGATAAAAATTTCCTTCACTGTTATAAATTTGAATTATTATCGATCGACGATATTGCCACGATAAATAAACAAAAAATTATTCTTTCGGTATGTAGAAAAAAATATATTTTGTTTTTATACAACGCCAGATTTTCATTCATACAGCGGGAATACGAGCGTCTTGGATAATTTATGGATTCTCTTGTTGGTCGATATGCGCCGAGTCAAAGCATGGGAAATTATTGGATTCGTTACGGCTGCTGATGTTCATCGATACGTGATCTAATGTGATATCGGTACACCGTAACCGAGTATACGTATAGCCGAATAGCGTTTCACAGTTCGTTTACCGCAAATTTGTTATGGAAATAATCCCTTGACCCACCACCATCACCCTTTACCCCCCATCGCATCCTTTTGCCATCGGCCTAATCCCGAAACCTTCTGTTAAATTATCGAGGCTAAATATTACAATACGCGACGTAAAACCCGAGCGATAAACCGTGTCGTCCGTATCAAAAGAAAAAAGCGGATTATTCGTGCCAGTTGAGAAAGCTTTCGTCATAATTAACACGGGTTTACCATAAATAAAAAAGGATATCAATTATTTCTAAATGAAATGAACGAAAAGATGAAAAAATTTGTTTTCTTTTATATTGATATTTTATATACGATACTCGTGTTAATTTCATCATTGAAATTTCGATTATGAACTATGTATAAGGGATGGATATAGCGGAAAATGTATTTCAAGCGTTTTAATGAAGTCGAAACGAGAATTTCCCTCTCTCTCCCTCGTCTCACTCACTCACTCTCTCTCTCTCTCTCTACATATATACAGAAATACGTATATTAAAATTAGTCCGCTTTGGTGTACATTGATGTATACTAATAACAGTACACCTCTGCCGTAGAAATAATTCATTACCCTCTCATCCATCCATCGAATATATATCGATACGAAAATAAAGCCTTGTATAAATGATATCCAGCGAGGCGTAACGTCCAATCCCCCGCCTCACCACCAACGCACTTCTGTCCCTTTTTTACCCCTCTCTTATTTTTCTCCGTCTCTCTCTCTCTCTCCCTCTTTGGGCTCGAACCCGATCCTGCATTCGCTTTGTATCCACTAGAGCTATTTTATTCGTATTTTGAGCGTTCGGCTCGTGTATATATTAGCGTTTCGGGTCTCTCGGTATTTTAGCCTTCGTACACGCACACCCATATATGTATGTATGTATAGGGGATGATTCATACATCACGACTGGACCCGCGGCAAATTCGCCACATACAAATGTGGCATAGAGCGAGAGATGATGAAATGACGAGAAAGAGAGAGAGAGAGAGAGAGAGAGAGAGAGATAACAGAGATAGAGAACACAACGAGATGTTTAATATTTCATGCATTCATTCACGTGATCCGGCTTGCAATATTCATACTGCACAGGTCGCTCGAGGAGTGGGGTGGTGGATCTGTTAGCAAAGGGGCGTAAGGGGGGGGGGGGGGGGGGGGGTTGAGGAATAGTTCACGAATCACCAGACAAATGCATAATTTTGCGTCGAGGATGGAAACGAAACTTCGCAGTGCTATTTATATAATGTCCGTGTGTGCGTGCGCGTAAATATATGATGATATTCGAATGGAGAAATTTTTCTCCTCTCGCGATAAAACAAACCGTTTTTCCACGTGGAGGACTCGCTCTCGAGGATTTTCGCGCCACGGGATAACGGGCTGGCGCGCTTATGGGATATTACCACGTTTCAATAATTTATATACTCGCGAAATAATCCATTATATCCGGTATTACAGCTGACAACTACTCTCGCTCGTAACTTTTTCGATATCGTCGATAATTATTATTATCGTTATCATTGTCGTCAATATTATTACTATATTATTACTATTATTAATATTATTATTATTATTATTAATATTGTCATTGTTACTTCGATTAATATTGTGATTATTATTGCAATTCCAAGGATAATTATTGACTGGCGTGTACGGAGATTGCGCGAATAATTGTTTCGGGCACTACGTAGAGAGCGAGAGAGAGGGAGAGGGAGAGAGAGAGAGAGAGAGACAACGAGGGACGATGAGAGATGTAGATGGGGGAAGAGAGTCCTCAACGAGGTTCAATTCACGATTGTATTTCCGATCGATCGATCGATCGATCGATCGATCGTTCGCTCGTTCGTTCGTTCGTTCGTTCGTTCGTGCGAACGTCGATCGGCAGCCGCCAATCTCGTTTCTTACGGACTTAATCGCTCGAATACATTATACAACGGGCCAGAAACGCGCGGGAGGATTTCGGAATTCGTGAATGTGGTGCGTGCGTGCGTGTCCGTCCCTTCGTCTGTCTGTCCTTTTCCTCCCACGCCTCTACCGCCCCCCCCTCACCCCCACCCCCCACCCCATCTCTTTCTCTCCTGTGCGTGTGTAGAGAAGTCGGGCGGGGGAAGTTATAGAGTGCAACGAGAATTGACAGTGTCACACTGGAAACACGCGATCCTCCGCGCCGACGAGTTCGAAGAGAGAGAAAAAAGGCTTGGTTGGCGGGGTGGGGGGGTGGGGGGGTGAGTCGTAACCGCGCGCGCCAGTCGAGATTTCCCGACGGACAGCCCAGCCGAATTATTTCGAACGTTCCAGCCATTATACTCGGTCCTAGTTGACCTCTCTCTGTCTCTATCTCTGTCTCTCTCTCTCTCTCTCTCTCTCTCTCCCACGCAATTCCCTCGAATTTAGTGATTTTTTTTCCTTTCGATCGCTTTCTTTTTGTATCTCATTACTTTTCTATTTTTATCGTTCAATCAATCTCGGCGCGTCAATTAAAGTCGCATTTATTAATTCAACGTAACGTCATTCGGCTCGTTGGGTTGATTAAAATTTGTCTCTTTTGTTTCGCCTCGTCGTCCTCGTTGCCGTCGTTGTCGTCGCCGACGAATGAATTTCGTATATTTCGCGATATTTCGATTCCACGTTTGGAGAATATCGTCAAAAAAAAAAAAAAAAAAAAAAACGAAAACAAACTACTTCGAGCCGTTAAAACGTTGAAAACATCGCCTTAAGATTTTGACACAACCGACAAATACGAATATTCGTCGAAAAGAATGAAAAGTAAATTTGAAAAAAAAAAACAAACAAAAATTTTTTTTTACAAAAAACCTTAAGTCACGCGACAATTTACATTCTTTTAACGTCCGTTCGCGCATGACCGTCGGATCGAGAATGCGTCGTAGGTTCAAATAAGGACGAGGAAAAAAAATGCAATCTTGGCAACAACAAAAAATTGATAAAAAAAACGAAGAAACGCGCTTCGAAAATTTCGCAACCGAAAAATTCTCGTACGCGGCATACTTTTTTCTACCCCCCCCCCCCCCCCCGCCCGCCGCCCCCGGCCGCTTTTTTTCTTTTCGTTTCTATACGTTTGTACAAACAAGTGTTGTGTTACCGCCCTCCCTCCCCCGCCCTTCTTTTGTTTTGTTTTTTGTTATCCACGTTATTCCTTCGTAATGCTTTTTGCGAATATTCGCGTGTACCTACGTTGGACGAACGTTGTTCGCGAATAAACGAACTAGTTTTCTCGTTGGAAAATGTACGGTACCACCTCTCACCCCTCTCGCCATCTCACTCTCTCTCTCTCTCACTCTCACGTGGCAATCACAGTGATTACAAGGTGAGATAACACGTATAATCGGATTATATCGGGCTCTGTATTAAATGGCACACGTCTCCTACACACATACGCATACACACACAAACACACACGCGCAAACATACACGTGCACATAGTCACGCATACATAAACGCGTATGTAACACGAAGAAGCCGTTCGGGAGTAAAAAAACTTCGCCTTGCGCTCGGTTTCCCTCGTTTAAGCGTAATCACGTTAGAATCAAATTAAATTGTACCCCCTCCCCTCTACCACCCCCCCTCCTCCTCCTCCTTCTTTCTCTCCGCGTCTCGCATCAGCTAGCTAGCACGCATGCTTACGAACACCGATACATTCCTTGACCCCTACCTCAACTACCCCCTCCCCTTCGCAACTCGACTGGTACGCGACATTGATAACGAGACGCAGGTATAACTGTATTACGAAGCTAGAATGTATCGTACGAGCATCCCTCTCTCTCTTTCGATCTCTCTCCCTCTCTCTCTTTTTCTCACGTCTCTTCAGTCTTATTGTTAGTTGTAATAAAAGAAAGAAAAATTTACCCCATAGCTATAGCTATAGGGTATAGCCAAATAAATCGAATCTAATGAAATCACGTGCACGGGTATTCTCGTTCGTTTAATTAAAAAAGTACATAAATAAATATAGAAAAATAAAAAATAAACAAAATGAAAATAAAAAACTATCGTGACAGTTCGGCTATGCAAAAATCGTAAAGGACGAGAGGAGGAGGAGGGGGTAGAGGGTTAAGTGATTGGCGAGATGACGTTCACGGGGTGTGTAATAAATTGTAACAATGTCCTCGGTATCGAATACGCGTATCGACGAACGAGATACTGTGCGCACTGGAACGTGTATCCCCCCCCCCCGCACTTCCAACCCCCCAACCACTATCTCCATCGCCATGCCACACTTCCATCGCTTCGTCCACTTACGGCCTTACGTGCCCAGAGGCGACACAGATCGTCTCTCATTCTCTCTCTCTCTCTCTCTCTCTCTCTCTCTCTCTCTCTCTCTCTCTCTCTCTTCGTGATCTCGCAGTACTCTCGACGATTCTATATTACGTATATACGTATACGTATATAGGACGAATACGTATAAATTTGTATATATGTATATATATATATATATATTAGCTTGCTGCGTTAAAGTTGGTACGGAGCGCGTGCTGAGGGTCCGAGCGATAACTCGGCCACGCACGTGCGTTAACGTGCGTGACTTTTATAATAACGCGTTGACGCACACACGCTATAATATAACGCAGGGTTCACTTGGCGTTGAAACGTCGCGAACCGGGAGTATATAATGTTCGGGTACGACCGAGGTTAATCCACTTAGGACGTTCCTTTTTTTTTCTTCTTCTTCTTTTTTTTCTTCTTCTTCTTCTTCTTTTTATTGAAACGAAACGTTACATCGGCCACGAGAATGGGCGATCGCGGTATCGCGCGGGAGTACGTTGTAATTCTTCGCGAGGTTTTTTTTCTTTTTTTTTGTTTGTTTTTCATTGTTTATTTTTTTGGGAATCCTGCCGCTTCTTACGACTTTCGAGAAAATGACGAGAAACGACTTTTACGAAAATGAAAACAAAATTATCGGAGGGTAGAAAACGCGTGATTTCAGGGGTGTTTGATTAATTATCGTCGAGGGGTTGATTAGGGGTTGTTAGGGGGAAAGGAGGTAATTTGATTGGTTCGAGGAAGAGAAAATTTTGAGCTATCAACCCCTGGACTATCGAGGTCGATGGTCAACCAGAGGGATGCGTGTTACAGGGG
The DNA here is from genome assembly GCA_964017225.1 of Netelia inedita. Classification (NCBI taxonomy): domain Eukaryota; kingdom Metazoa; phylum Arthropoda; class Insecta; order Hymenoptera; family Ichneumonidae; genus Netelia; species Netelia inedita. The sequence continues at coordinate 13,707,493 of OZ024925.1, read as the reverse complement.
TGAGAATTTTTTTGTTTTTTATTAATCAACTTTCCGCAATCATTCGCTCGAATCGGAATTCATATAAAATTCCTAATATTTTTATTTCTTCATTTTTCAAACTTTGAGTGAAAAATTGAAAAAAAAAACGAAATTTTCATATTTGTTTTTATTGACCTTTCGACCCGAATAATTTGAAGAAAAAAATCAGAAACTCGTCTATAATAATACCCGCGTTACGCGCAAGATTTCCAATTCCGGAACAACTCGAATAACTTATTTGTTAGCAGAGAAATAATATCCGACCTTTTCGAGTGACCCGAAACTTCACGAAATGTAAAACTTTGCCAGAGATTAAAAAATTCATCTCCCACAAAATGACATTACAGCCGCTTGTCCTCGTGCCTGAAATAGCCCGAGTAACGTGACAATTCTTTTTCTCTCACCTTCCCTCCCCCAAAAAAACAAACTGTAAAAAAAGAAAGAAAGGAAATATTTAATCGCGAACGTTGAAAGATTTCGATCAATTACACCGAACGGAAAAAAAAGTAGGAGTTTCGCGAGAGTCGACGAAGAACGCGATTTCACGTTTCGAAGGAACTTTCCCGTTTGGCATTTTATACCCGGCTGGATACACACGCGCGAATATCGTCGACCAAATTCGTCCCTCCCCCAAGAAAAATCATTCCGGAATCGAAAAAGCTTTCTCGTTATCCGACAAGAAAATCTCGAGGAGTCTCGAGTGCACTGTGTCAACGTGAAAAAAAAAAAGAAAAAAAAAAAGGCGAAGAAGACACGATCGGGATACCCGCAGTTACACCACTGTGCGAAACACGCCCAAAGAACTATATATATATTTCTGTATATAAGTATATACAGGGTGAATTCTGTAAGGTTTCTCAAACGGGATTTTGGTGCAGATGGGATCATTACAAACAAAAGTTGCAAATATACATTAGGGATATTTTTAATAGTTTACGAGATATGAATATTTAAAGTTTATTCAATCACAGCGCGCCGAGAAGCGTTGGAGCCGCCCACTCTCCGCCCTATCCGTAGATATAGCACAGTTTAGGGCGCTACATTTGGGATGGCAAAATTCAGAGCGGTCAATTATTATTATTTTATTAGGCAGTCATTTTTATTTGTCGGGCATTGACTGCTCTGAATTTTGCCGAGCCCGCTAAATAAAAATGACTGCGTAATAAAATAATAATAATTGACTGCTCTGAATTTTGCGATCCCAAATGTAACGCTCTAAACTGTGCTATATGTACGGCTAGGGTGGAGAGTGGGCGGCTCCAACGCTTCTCGGCGCGCTCTGATTCGATCAACTTTAAATATTCATATCTCGTAAACTATTAAAAATATCCCCAATGTATATTTGCAACTTTTGTTTGTAATGATCCCATCTGCACCAAAATCCCGTTTGAGAAACCTTACAGAATTCACCCTGTATATATATAGATATATATATATATACATAGAAATCGAAAAGTGCCCGAAGGAAAAGGAAATAGAGACTAATTGTAAAGATCGGAGAGTGCGCAAGGGCGCTCCTTCTCGCTCGTTCCCCGTTCACTCCTTCGTGAAACGAGACGTCGGGAATCCCTCGATCAGATGTCCATCCGATAGCGTTGGGAATTCTGTCGTGGCAGCCGAAGCGTGAACGAACGAAGCGCGCGTTCGACCGAGCAAAACTTCCATCTTTTTCACCGTCTCGCTCTTTCTCATTCTTCGGGTTGCCCCTGAAGTAGACTATATAAGTAGCATTCGCTATAATGTACCTACCGTGCGAGCGAGCGTATACGGGCCGTTTCGTGTCAATTCGATCGAGGAAATGGCGCGATTTTTTTTTTTTTTTTTTTTTCGTCACTACTCACCCTTTTTCTACACTTTTATCGCTTGGAAACGAAAAATATTGTGAAAATGATGAAAAATCGTATGGACGATTTTTCAATTGTCAATTGAAATTCGAACAAACAAAAATCTTATAAAGGATTGTACTAATTGTCGAACAATGTTTCTTTTTTGGCCTACGAAATAAAAAAATTAATATACTCTTCTTAAAAAAATTTAATAAACTTGAAAAAAAAGCCATATAGACAATTATTACGATTTTTACTCGAAACATTTCTAAAAAAAATGAAAAAGAAAAAGAAGAAATTAATATAAAAAATTGTATCGATTTTAAATAATATTAATTTTTTCATGAACAAGAACGCCCCATATATGTATAGGATTGTGCGCGCACTATGAGAGGGTTGACTGTAGTCGTGTAGACGCACGCACGCAGGAACGAAGGTGCAACGCGGCGCACCGTTTGCCGAACTCCGAACGGGTTTGTCTCGCAGGTATAAAAGGCTAAACTAGTATAGGGAAACTCGAGAGGCTCGAGGCTCTCCACGAAAGAGATCGAGAGATCTCGAGAGTGAGAGAAAGATCGAGAGAGAGAGAGAGAGAACCCAGGCAAACAAAGCGTTTCCGATATAGCGACATATGTCTCTCGCATCCATATCTCGTTCGTCCTTTTCGCACAAAGCCGCTTGATCTTGTATCGTCTGCTTTGATCCCCACCCCGAAATAACCGGGATTATCCATGACGAGGCCTTCGACCGAAGCTTATTACGAAAACATCGGATATAGATATAATAGTCACCGGAGAATGGAGAAGAGGATGGGCACGAGACGACGACAACGACAACGACGACGACGACGACGACAACGACGAGGGAGCACGAAAGATATTGTCATATTCCGTCGATAAGCTATCAAAGTAAGCTCCTCGTTTTTCCTCTCGTCACTTTTGAAGAACGCGACAGTGTGTAGGACACGATCGTGTGCATCACGAAAAAGCCATCTCGTCCACTTTTATTGATATTCGTCACGATTTATTGTATCCATCGAAATATATTGTGTATATATATATATATGTATATAATGAACGGACGATAGTACGTGAGCCCGGATGTGCAGAGTGGACGAGAGAAGTCATATCCGAGACGTAAACAAGCGATATAAAAGCCCTTGTAAAACTTGAAACGATCATTATATTGTCCATGTCGAATCGATTCGCAGCAGGGGGACCTCTTTGAAAACTGTTGAACGTTACGGCGTGAATGACGAGAGAAGAAAAAAAAAGAGAGAAGAATTTATATCACGAAAGAAACGATAGAACAACAGATGTATCGTTTTTTACGGATGATAAAAGAAAATAAACAGTAAAAATTGTCGTAAGTCGATCGGTACGAAACGCCTGTCGTAATTCCCGCGCTATCCCCTCCATTGCCAGCGCCTCGTGCGCGCCACGCGGACAACGAGCGAAACACTGTGGGGGATTCCCACGCGGGAAGTTTGAATTGAAACGCTGTAACGGTTAGAAATTGAAATATTTCGTTATGAGAATTTTGCCTGTATTTGTAAATATACGCGTATATACGTTATGGATAATTGAGGAAGAGATATTTGGCAATAGAGCAAAAAGGGATTTAGCGCACGTTTATTCCTTCCCAATTACGCAACCCGAGCGCTAACGGACGTATTACCATACGAACGTTCGACATTCGCTCGCCGACTATCGCATCGTTTTCCGCTTCATTTCTCGTTTCATCTGTCGTCATAAAGGATCAATGCCGATAATTAGCGCGATTGAAGTCGATCCCTCTCTCGTTCACTCGCGTGTCGAATACACACGGAAACGAAGACAAAGTCAGAGATGGCTTTTTTTGGAAAAGCTGACGGTTGCGTTCACACAGAACTTTGTCTATGCTCTCTCCACCCTCTCTCTTTCTCTCGCTCTCTCTCTCTCTCCCACACACACTGTCCCTGTCTCGAATAGGATCGAGGCAGCGAGGAGTGATCTCCCGGTTTTTCCCCTTTTCATCTCGTATCGACAGTTACGTCCAATTATATCATCACTTCGAGGACAGTTGGACATATTGCCGAGAAGCTTTCGACACTCGTATTAGATAGATAAAACGTTGTAGCCGCGAGATCGAGCGGTCGTGAACGACTAGATACAAAGAGAACGAACAAACGAGAAAGAAACAACGACAAAAAAAATCAACCAATCGATCCTCACTCTAGTAAGGTTGCGCGAACGAATCTGCGCAATTTTCCCTCGACTCGTGTCTCTTTTTCATCCTTTGTCTATCCTCGATACTTTACCTTTTGTTTTTCCCCTACGATTTCTCCATTCGTCTTTATTCCAAGATATCGCGGAATATTACAGATCGTAAGATCGAAAAGAATTTTCAAGAAACTTTTTCTTTCGTTCTTTAATGAACGTCGCGACGGTATAGTCGACTATAGCGACTTTCCCGTCAATTTACCGCGAGAATTACGAGCCGTGAAATCGTATTATTGAATCTCGGACAATTGTTAAACGTGATATCATGGAAGAACTGTCGGATTAAGAATTAATGATGAAGGAGCTTCGGTGCCAGTAGTTTGTTCTCTCTCTCTCTCTCTCTCTCTCTTACTCGTTCTCTCGTCAACCCTCTTTCTCTCCCTCTCTCTCTCTAGTGGAGCGTTAACTCAAAATGCAACGCCAGCAGCGACACGTCTAGCTAGTTCCGATTGGATGGACCGAATCGTAATTACCGGAGAAACTAACGATTTCCCCCTCCCCTCCACTCCCCTTCTTTCTCACTCTCTCTCTCTCGGCATAGCCACGAACTCACTCACATCGTGCGCATATCCCCTAACCCCGGACGCGTAGCCGCCACGAGAGTTGCCAGCCGCGCAACCCGCAGCTAATTGATATCTGCGATATTAATGAAGAATTAGTACCGCTGGATTAATCATTCCCTATGTTGTAAGAGAAACGGAACTTTGGCCTATTTGTGATTCGGTGAAATTATCTAGATCGTTATGATCGTTAATTGTTAATCATAATACAAGAATTCGAAATAAAACGATGTACGATGTTTATTTTAACGTCGATTTATTCATAATCTTTCTCAAGAAACGTTACATATTACTGTAATTTGCCAAAAAACGTTTCTCGGCTTCGCTCGAGACAATGAGAATGAGAAAGGACGGCGTGCCACAGCGTAGAACGAATCTGCAAATGAGAAAACGACAGTGATTTATTGACGGGCTGATTTATTTGACTTTGTAGGAGCGAGAGCCGATGATGAAAACGCTCACTTCTCGTGTTCCATGATACTGCCGAGAGTACGGCTAACGTCGACTTTGTGAACGGAACTTTTGTCGGGTCCCTCGAAGTAAACGCTCAAATTAGGAAGTACGTAGCGACGATCGCGATCCCACTCCGGTGGCTCTTCAAAGAGATCCTCCAGTTGATCCATAAACCTGAAAGGATTTTCTATTTGTTTTTTCTCTCTATCTCTCTCTCTCTCTCTCTCTGTCTCTTTCTTACTGAGGTACTGGCTATGGACTTTAGGGGAAGGAAAGTCTTTTAACGAAGCGCCAGTTTTGGTCAATGCGTCGATGGTGAACTCACGGTTTGTCTTCGTAAAAGTTTTGAACGAAGTCGGTCTGAAGTGTCTCGGGATAAAGAATCATAACTGGCCAGATCAAACGATTCGTCTTGTCGAATTTTACTCGATGCTGCGCCAACTGTGGAATCTCCGGTACCAAATGCCGAACCTCGAGTTCTCGCTTTCCCTCGGGAAATTCCACGTTTATCTTCTTACTTTTTATTAAATTGATCAATTTGTCCTCCTCGTTCTCCACTTTTTTACCGACAATCTCGCGCATTCTTTGATCTCGCTGTTGTTTTTTCTAACGAATTGAAATAACGGATTAAGTTTAAGACGCGTTAGACAACGATGATAATGATTTTATGTGTTTGTTCGGTGTCGGCTTACTCTTTCGATAATTGCTTGTGATTTCAGCGTCGATATTTCTTTACTCGGTGGAAACGACTCGAGATACTTGTCGCAGAGATCGATACACTTGTCATAGTTTTTCGTCCGAAAGCAACAAGTTGCCGCCCTGCTGTGAGCTTTGTGGTACTTGGGATCTAATTGCACGGCGTGTTCGCTATCGTACAAACTGGATCTAACAATGTTTCAAGTGTTCGTTATATCGCTCGTTGAAAAATAGTAAAAAATAAAGATGGCGACTACGTCCGTCTAAAAGCGATGGTCGTACCTATAATTCTTGAGCATAAAATGTGCGGCTGCTCTGTTGTTGTACAATTGAGCCATTACAGCAGAGTCTTTGCATTTTGTTTTTATTCCCTCTGTGTAACCCAATATCGCTAAGCGATAATTCTTAAACTTGTAATTATAGTTGCCATCCTCTTTGTAATTAACTGCAAGTTCTGCAAAAACGAGGGGATGATCGTTATAACGTGCATAATATCGTATCTGGCTACAGTAAAACCTCTCTAATTGTTCCCTCTTGTTAAATATAACCTTGACTCGGATAGTTTTTTTTTCCTATTTGTAGCAAACGATCTATTGGTTTTATTTATTACTGGTGTGTAATATCTATGGACGATAATATTTGCATATTATTATTCCCTATTAATAAAGTCCATAAAGAAATTCTAACAAAATCTGTATTGGGATCTGACACGGAGGCGTGGCCAAATTCAATATGGCGCAGACCGGGGTGCAGTCGCCTGCCAAAACCACGTAATAGTAGGCTTACCGTGTCAATATAATATAAGTTATAAATATTAATGGCCGGAATTGGTAGTTTTATCTATTTATGATATTTGCCAATAGTCTGGTTCACCTAGTCATCGATTTTTAATTAATTAATGGAAATTATGAAACGTCATTCACGGTTTTTTTTTTAAAGAACTCTCACATCCATATACGGAACATGCAATTCTTTTTTTTAGATGATTTACGAGATGGAAAGACACCTACTTCTGTCATATTTTGTTCAATTTCTCAGAACCACTGATGTTAATTATTACGTTGTAACGCGAGCAATGCATCCCGGTTTTAGTTTTTAAATGTACCACCAGATGTCTCACGAATTTTGTCAGATCCCAATAGGCGGAGGTTTTCTGCAGTTTCCCTACGTCCGCGGCAAATGCGATACAGGAGTTAGGGGTATAAGCGAATCGGCTGCAGCCGGGACAGCTAATAAGGATGTCGGAGGAATATGGTGGAATAAGGTTGCAAAGTATACGCGTGTAAAAACCCGGAAGAAAGGGTGTGCACAATAAACTCCCACATTATTATTAATAAATTCTAATAACTTCGGGTTATTATATTAGTAACTTCCCCCTTAACGAGGGGGAACCCTCGAATGACCTGTACGGCCCTGAGTGATGAAAGGGGTCCCGATATACATTATCACGTTACTGTTACTACTCATACGCCGCCCGGCGGCGCACCGGCGAACTTTTAGTGTTACCGTGCTTTGCGCTATTATAAAGATTTCGAATCCGAGCATGTACGATTGGAGACGCTTTACTGTAGCTAAAATATTGTATTATCGACCTATTATGAAGCGAACCTTCGGGAGTGTTATCCTCCGCGCCGTACTTGAGCTGTTGCAAGCCATCTACGAGCGGAGAAACTTCTTCACCATCCTGCGGTACACTTTTCATGAAAAACGGGTGCTTCTCCATTTCTTCTTGCCAACGATCCTCCGGCCATCCTTCGCTGTACGATCTTTTCTCCAAGCCATCGATCCAATCGTCAAGTTCGGCATCCAATTTAGCAGCTAATTCCAAACGTTCTTCCTCTGTCCAATTTTTCTTTTCTTCGCTCGTGCCTTGCTCCTCAGCCATTGTAAATACTCGTCACAATTGTTTAACTCACTGACTATCCAATTGATAGGTTATCTGACACTTTGCCAATTTTATTTTCGCACTCGTCTGCGCTAACAACAATTTTTCACTACGAACTTTGTCCTATGTAAAAAGATTGATCGAAACAAAATAACGCAATGATTTTGCAAGATATTGTCAACAAGTACAGCGCGCGAGCACGTGGCTCACGGGACAGCCGGACTGAGAGATTTTCGTTCATCACACGGCTACATGTACACATCGCGAATAGTGAAGTGTGTTGCCATCTGGTGGTTAAAGCGCGAACTACCCAAGTCAGCTGTCGTATAGCTTTCTTCGCGGATCAGCTGATTGATAATAACAATATGAGTTATTAACATCGTGCAAAAAATGACAATGCGATAATAGTTATCTCGAACATTTATTTAAATGACCTTCCCATTCCTAAATTGATTTGTACGAAACAACGACAAAAAAGTTTAATCGCCGTATAAATACACATATTTACACTAGCTCAAAAAAAAATTAATATCCCAAATTATGAAAATACATTTGTAGGATCGTCCGTTTGAATTTAATGAAGATTTCGATTATTAATTGAGATCGTCGAACGTGCCTTTATCACATAGAGGTCACTGCTTATCGCAGTTGGTACATTTACTCGCAGTAGAACGATGGCTTTGAGAGATCACGTGTTTCCAAGGTCCCCCACGCTGCTCTCGACGCTACTAATACTACCACGAGATAATCCGATTCTATGCAGTGCTCGTTCACGTCGCGGTCGAGTAACAAGTGTATTTTCGCACGTATCTATTCATATCGCACACTTACCGGGAAAACGAATGTACGTAGGCGAGAAAAAAAATTAAATTGCCAAATTCCGTACCACAGAAAATATTATCAAGTGACAATACGCGAATCTTTGGGGAAAATTTATTAACCTTAAACTCATTTTTTTCACAGTATATCGTTTAAAAATGAGTATAACGAAATTTACGGGTGTTAAATTAGGACCCCCAATCGAGGTTTTTGCCCTTCAAAAACAATTCGTCGATGATCCTTTCGACCTCAAAGTCAGCCTGACTATTGGCGGTGAGTGGTTTCCAGATCTATCTTATCGTTATACCCGATAACGAAATGGTTGTTCGTCCTTACCATCGGTCAGCTAATTCCAACTCGACCATATCTCAATTCTCGCTATTATTGTCGTATTTAACGCGTTAAATTTAATTTACCGTCATGAACTCCCACGTTTATTAGCACATTTGGCAAATTTCGTTGCTTTTTTAAGGTTAGAAGCCTTCTCGACGTAAAATATTATTTTTCCTGGACTGCTTTATGAAAACGACCTTTGTGACCTTCAATTCTTCCACTGGATATAATCTTATGTAATGTACCTTAGATCGAACAATCAAACTCATTAAAAAAACCTAGTTTTCACCTATTTGAGGCGAACGACTTGATTTCGTTTCGATAATAAAAAATTATGTAAAACGGGCGCGAAGCAACTATAATTGTAAACAAGCAATCCTTTCCCAAACGATTAATATTTCCTTAAAATAACAATCACAATTCCCCGTGTCATTGTTCAATAGATTTTTTCATCGATCATTTTTCATTAAAAATTTTACTTTCACGATTAGACGTTGAGATTAGATAACGAATAAAAAAAAAAAAAACGGTCTCCGAATCAATAGCGTATCGAACGAGCGAAGGGAAACCATGGGTATTGCCTGTTGTGAGAAAAGTCGAGAGGGCCTTGGCCACGGACGAGCTCCAAAATCACGAGTACCTACCGGTTCTCGGACTCGACGCTTTTAGTCAAGCGGCTGTTGGCATTCTTCTCGGCGCTAATTCACCCACGATTCTCCAGGGTAAAGCTTTCGGCGTACAATGTCTCTCCGGTACAGGAGCTTTGCGCGTCGGTGCTGATTTTCTCGCTCGAATCCTTCATTTCGACACTTTTTACTACAGCTCGCCTACTTGGGGTAGGAAAAAACTAATTTATCTTTATCCCTTAAATCGTAAACTTTCCGAAACGTACGATACGTATAAAAACGAGAATATTACTCATAGAAAATCACAAGCTGATTTTCACCAACGCCGGATTTAAGAAAGGCTTCGAATATCGTTATTGGAATCAAGAAACTCGTGGCGTCGATATCGAAGGAATGCTTCAGGATCTTCGCGAAGCTCCCGAGAACGCTGTTATAATACTTCACGCTTGCGCTCATAATCCCACCGGTTGCGATCCTAGCCACGAGCAATGGGCACAAATAGCCGACGTTATCGAGGAAAAAAAGCTCTTCACATTTTTCGACAGCGCTTATCAAGTACTTTTTTTCTTCTAAACATAAAAAAACGCAGAATCATCGTAAGAACGATTTCGTAATGTTCCTCCGTTTCATAGGGTTTCGCCAGTGGCGATCTCGATCACGATGCTTACGCGGTTCGTTTGTTCGCCGAACGAGGAATGGAGTTTCTGTGCGCTCAGAGTTTCGCCAAGAATTTTGGTCTTTACAACGAACGCGCTGGAAATTTAGTAATCGTCACGAACAATACCAAAGAACTCGTACCGATAAAATCTCAGTTGACCCTGATCGTACGAGGAATGTACAGTAATCCACCGAATCACGGAGCTCGTATCGTTGCCACAGTTTTAAACAATCCCGATCTTTTCGAAGAATGGTAAATGAGCAAAATTTAATCAACGACGAGGAAAAAATAAAATAATGAGTAAAGAAATAACTAATAAATTTTAATTTTAGGAAAGATCACATTCGCGAGATGTCTTCTAGGATAAAAAGTATGCGCGCCGTTCTTTACGAGAAATTACAACAATTAAGAACTCCTGGATCTTGGGAACATATCACCGCGCAAATCGGAATGTTTTCATATACCGGCTTGACTGGTGAGGAATAAAAACTCTGAGAATTCTTATGTTTATTTTATCGTAGCAAGTTTAACGTTATTTTTCTTACCAGAGAGACAAGTCGAACACTTGAGGGACCATTATCATATTTACATGCTACGCAGTGGACGTATCAACATGTGCGGCCTGAACGAGAGAAACATGGAATATGTAGCGAAGGCCTTTCACCAAGCAATCGTCGAGTTTCCTTCTTCGTAAGAAAGCAAATTACGAAATTATTAGCAAACGTTCTAAATTCAAACGAAAGATCAAAAGCGATCGAACCTTTTTCGAGGATTCTTCGCTCTCGAACGCTATAATAACCGTACGACTTAACAATAATCTCTTATACACGATAGTAATTGATTCAAGGTTCTCTCGTAACGCGCATTCTCGACGAGCTTCGATAGATTTTTTTTTTTCCCCCGATAACGCGGCTACCTCAAATTAACGAAGCGCGAGATTACGCGAAGGAAAATAAAGTACAAAGACATACCGTTCATACAGAATTACGATACCTAAATACTTCGTTGATTCGAGATTACGAGAAAATAGGGAATTTTGTTTTTGTTCTATTCGCGACTCTTACGGCGAGTCTGTGCCAAAGATTCGTAAACTCGATCCCCTAGGAATTTTAGCAACTGCAGAGTCAATGGAAAATATCAACGGTCGAATTTGAACAGATTTACAGTCAACTATAAAGTCAACGGTAAAACGGAATTCTAATGGTTTTGTTTCAACGGTCGTTGAATCCCAAATTAACCACAAAAAACGGAGGATGATTGATTTTCGAAGATAAACGGTTGAGAAATTGTCTAAATTCAATCGTTGAACTTTTACCTTGACTCGACCGTCTTTTTCAACCGGTTGAACAAATTTCCGGGGGAGAATTGTGAAATTAGGATTTACGATCGGAAGGAAAAAACGACATTTTTCGTATTTGGCTTCGTACAACGTCGATAAAACGGATACGCGCTAGTAAAATAATTATCAATGGAAATTCCCGACTTCGTGTTTCTCACGCGTTCGTAACAACAAAAGAAAGAAAATCCTAGGGAATTATAGTAAATTTTTGTACGAGACGGTTGGTAAACGAATTTAGTAACTCTACGTAAGAGTGATTATATTTTGTAAAACGTCTACACCCAAATATTTGTACGCGAGATACTATTTTCCGAGGGAACACGGAAAAATAGTAATAGAAACGAAATATGCGAAGTAAATCAAATCGGATATAAATTATACGCCGGAAAGCGATGAAATTCATAGTTGGACGAATTTATTTCAACGAACGCGCGAATATTTTTAATCAATGTTTATTCACGATTAGAAAATTGTTTGTACGGTAGATTTATAAGAAAAATCGTTTTGTCTTCGATTGAATTTGCGAGATTTCGTAAATTGTCCGTTAATTTCCTGTTTTTTTTTTAGTAAATTTGTAATTTGGCATTTTCATCGCATTTTCGCTGTTTTCCAAGAGCGAGCTCGGGATTTTTTCATATTCGCTGATGCTTTTGCAAAATTACGGTTAATTTGCGATTTACGACCTTGGGGAATGGAGTTGTTAACGATTATTTAACGATTCGATATCTTATTCCTCGTCTATACGTTGCGCGAGTCGACAAATGTATTTACAATATGTACAGAAACGAATTAATAAATAGAATAATCGCTAACAATTTTAATGAATATTAAACATTAATTATTCCATTTTGAAACTTTTTTCTGGAAGGTTTCCTTGCCGTCGGATTCCACGGCTGCGTAAAAACCCATACCCTCGTATTTCGATCGCATGTAAATGATATAACCTGCGCAACCGGCTATGGCAGCAATTCCCAGCCCCATTATTATGGCGTTCTGTAGTCAAAATTGAATCACGCGATTTATTAAATAAATCGTTCAAGACGCAACCTCGTTTTACTTTTGTTTTTTTTCATCTACTCACTGGGCGAACGTATAATTCATAATTAACCGCTCGAAAGAGCATCGTGCTCTTGAGTGACCTCAGACCATCGCCTGGTTGAGATTGTTGTGGTTTACCTTCCATGATTCTCGAAACTCGCGTTGTTGTAAATGGGTCACGAGTCAAATTTGGTATTAACGAACCGTGAAAAATTGAATGTATTTCAGGACACGATTCGAATATCAACAAATACGACAAAAATGGATTAAATGAAATATTGATGAGGTGCGTGAAGTTGGCCGCGAGCCTGACGCACGTTTTGTTAGATGAACCGAAGCGCCAAAAATACAGACCTCGAAAGTTACTAGCAACGATCGTACCGTCCAACCGTCACTAGATGGCGGGGCGAACGTCTTTTAGTTTCTACGATTTACCTGAATTCCTCACCGGCTCTACGTTGTAAGCAGACAACTTCAGGCAAGAAGTGTTTTTTGACAGCTCCAGTGTGAAATTTGTGACAAAAATATTCCCCGTCTTTATAGACGCTAACAATGTGGTGTATTAATTTGTGTGATTTTTAATACTCGTTTATTCATTACTCACAATTTTTAACATCGATAGTTCGTAATCCAAGAAAATAATCATTCGCGATGCCTCCTATGATTAATTTGATTTCGTGTAGTATAATCGGTAATGACAAATATATTCATCCGTTTGAAAAATCATCGTCGATCTAATTTTTTCAAAACTCGTGTTATCACATTTATTTTCTGTGATATTAACGACAGAAAAGGATTGTAACGGGGATGTTCTCTGGACCTGGTCTTATCCCGCGGTCACAGAGGCGCAGAAATCTTATGTCGCGAGAAAGTGGAATAGTCGTTCGAAACAAAACAGCGTACAATCTTTCGTAGGAGCGCGACACGCTGACGTATGGATTTATATTCACAGTAGCGAAGCTTTCGCCATCAACAAATTGCCCAGAGTAAAAAAAAAAAAAAGTTTCGTTCTTCTAAATTAAAAAAAATTCACACGTACGAATTGCACAGTTGCGATCAATTTTTCACCAGGTAAAACGTTGCGCTCTGGTGCTTTTCACCAAAGACTTCAATCCCAACGATTATCAGGAACTCTGTCGAATATTAAGCAATACTTACTGCGAAAACGGCGATCCGACCGAAGTCTTGAAACATTATTTATTCGCATTTTCCGAAGGCATTTTGAGAGATCCCAAGGGTTCTGTGATTCATCGATTCGACGGAGAATGGCGAATGAATAATAATCACGCAAAAAAATTGATAAAAACTTTCGAATTGGAAACAATTTTGATATATACAGCTCTTTTATTGAAAAAACGAATCGTCGTCTATCATCACAGTCTAGAAGAATTGTTCGGTTGGATCGAGACATTTCCTACTCTCATGAGACATCGAAAAGTTACCGACAATCTTTTCCCATGGGTCGATTTGATTCCGCATGAATTTTCCGAATTAAAAGTAAATATCGCGTCGTTTTCTTTAATATTGACGATTTTCATTTATCTAAGAACGTGAGTTTATTTTCAGAATTATTCGTACTACGTCGCTGGTTGTAGAGACAGTTCGATATCTTCAAAATTAGACTTGTTTGATTTATCGGTCAACATTCCAGCGAGAGAAATCATCGTTGCTCCGCACGCGAAAGGTTCGAGCGATTATTAAACGAGAGGCAAAGTTGACGTTGATTATTTCAATTTGTCGCGTTTAATTGCAGAGAGTCTGACTATGACGAAAGCTCACAAGGAAATTGCTCTATTCATGGTACAACTGTGTGAAAAGGACGACGATAACAAAGGACCGATAATCAACGAGATAGCCGAAAAAACGCAAGAACTTCTGAATCAATTGAAAAATTTGGCAACGTTAGAACCATCGGATGGTAAAAAGGTTCTCTCCGTGAAGAATATTCAAGAACGCGATTTACCGACGGCGGTCGAGAATTTTCTCATTAATTTGGGCGTCGCGGAAAATCTTTTTCCATTTTAATAATCGCTTTTATCGTGTTGTTAATAAAAACCCGATGATTTACATTTTATCGCATTCGTTTAACTTTTTACTCGATTACCCGATTTTTCCTATTTCACAGCTAATACGAGAGAAGCTTCTCGTCGAGAATCACACGTATAACTGACCATTAGAAACATTTTATTTTATTCATTTTTATAAAATATTTACAATGTATTTGTTCGTTTCGACTGTTGCGTATTTTCTGTTTTATTGATAATAAAATAAATAATTTTCATTTCACAATAAATCACGTGCGTTTGGAGGATACATGTTTTTTTTTTTTTTCATCGGTTATACTCGAGATTTGGTTAACTTTTTCTTTCTTCTTCTTTCTTCTTCTTTTTCGTTTAATTACAATATTAATATTACACATCAGGACAGTGATTAGGAACTAATCGGCTCGTTTGTGATACGGCGTGAGTATTATATACACATAATTCATGAGTAAAACGATGTAACCGATAAAATTCATTGCGTGTTTTCGTTTTTATTTTTTTATCTATGTTATAGAGGCTGGTTCAGCCTTGTTTTTTTTTCGAGATGTGGCGTGTAATCGTCTTATTTTTGCACAAATAAATGGTCCCAAGATTGGGGGTTCGCACTGGAATGATTTGTGAATTACAATGTTCAACCGCATAACGGATCATCGTTATTGCTCCCCTTTGCGCGATTCTAATAAAAAAAAAAATTTCGTTTCACATTTTTATCTCCGAATTTACGTTTTTTTATCGGTTATTCCTCGAGTAACTTCTACAGATTTACGTTCGCGCCAACGTGGGAGGAAGAAAGTGCATTTTTCAAAACGCACTTACGTTTCTAATATACTTACGATACGAAATAAATAATTAAATACATAAATAATATAGGAATTGATAAGAACTAATAAGAAAATGGCGATGTTTCTTACTCTCTCGACTAGATCAAGGTATTACAGTATTTTATCAACGAATATATAAATCATCTGTCGCGCATCAGGAATTACGCCTCGCAATGGCATGAAGTTAGTTTTGGTTCAAGATTTTTTGGTATAGTTATTCTAGTAACACATTCGACGCGTTACCTCTCTCAAGTTTTTCGTCGATCGTTCGACGTAGTTTAGGTTTCTTTTCGGGCGGAAAATACGTTTTTTGCCACATTGAACTTCTTGTTGTTCGTAGTCTTTACGTGTTCTCGTTACTTTTCACACTCCGACTAAATCGCGAGCTTTTTATCTCTCGCAAGAACCAACAGCCGGGATAATTCCTCTCTCTTTCTCTGTCCTCCACGGCCTTTTTTCCCGTACAAGCAATTTTACAGCCAATTTTGTTTCCGCTAGATAAAATTTCCCATCTCATAACGTCGAACGGAAAACTTGTCGTTTTCAGCCGCGCGATTTGCATTCTTCTTGTCGCGAAGCCGGGGGCTCACCGTGTCTCGCGGTCCCGACGCGAGGGGATTCCCACTGTTTTTGGCTTCTCACCGAATCAACCATCTCTTACTTCGCATGGTTTTCTTTCGCTCTCGCTCGAGTTCAACGCGGGGCTGGGTCTCTTGAGCGTCTTTTTACCGGCACGTCACGGTTATCGTTTCTCCTTTATCGCCGATTCCGTTAGCGGCACAACGTATCTCTGATCCCTAAAACGTAACAACAGAACATTCTCACTCGTCACGTGGGACAAAAGTTTGCTCCCTTCCTCAGGTATGTTCTCCATTGTGAAGATTATCTAACCCTGTCTCGTTCACCCTAAATTGCTCAAACCCTAACGATGCGATCGAAAGAAAAAAACGACACTGATGCGACTGGTTTAATCGACAAAAACAAAAATTCAGTAAAACCAATAAAAAACGAATAAATAGTGACATTAAATTTTTTTCTCTTAAACCTAACCTTAAAACTCTATATCTTTGTCAAAATTCAACGATTTATCTAATGTCAATCACTAGCCCACGTCTCTAATCGTCATCTAGCAGTCCCGACGTTTTACATAATACTCGAAAGTTTATTTCGTGGTTTCGGTTTAAAAAATTGGAAACATTTTGCAATGCTCTGATGAATCTCATCGTATTACCGGCAATCCCACTCGAATATATAATCGAAACTGTATTTTCCTTGGCGTTAAACTCATCGATACGAATAAAATGAATATCTATCCTTCGACGAGAGCAACGTAGATGAGAATCGTAACGTAAATCACCAGAGCACGGGGGAGACAACCAGAAGGACGCGATAACTCATTTGCCTGCCTGTTCTCTCTCTCTCTTTTAGTTTCTCTATCGGTCTGTGGAAGCCCGTAGCCAGATTCTTGCCTTTGCACTATGTACATTACACATTTTATCCGCGAACCAACGAATTCTCCGTTAGTTCGGCTCTATGCCAAAAGTCTCCCCGCGTGAACAATAAATAAGTAGCCACGCGAGTTATCCATTAAAAAATTATCGCTTTCCCAAAGTCCCGCCTCGATAAATCACTAATTACACATTTTCCGCGATCCGTGTCCCGCAGAAAACAACCCTGTTCAGCCCGAGGCAGAAAAACAAATGAATCCATGCCTTTTTTTAAAATCTCTTTTGCAATAAACAAACGCGATTGTGGAAAAGAAACAAGGAACGTTAATGGAACAAAAACAAAACGTTCGATCCGAAAGATTCTAAACGTAACTCTCCTGTTTCTGTTCCGTATTCTTAATAATACTTCCGGTAACTGCGGAAAATAGTGGCAATCTAATGGCCTTTTCCGACGGAACATTAGGGACCTTATTGACGCTGCAACTCTTGTTACTGCTGTGACGTCTCCAAAAGTCCGAATGATTGCTGCTGCAGTTGGTAGAACCCGTAGTATAAGTCCTCGTTCTGCTGCAAGTCTGCTTGTCCTTTCTTCTGTTGGCACCAAGACCGCAAAGTCTGAGAAAGCCTTCCCGGAATTTCGTCGACATGAGATTGTAGAGGATCGGATTTATCGCCGAATTTAGATACAGCATGACGCGACAGAGATAGAGAAGGCAGAAGTAGCCCTCGATTCCGAGTTTTACGATAGTCTTGGATGGAGTTACGAGTACCCAAAGCGTGAAAGCGCGAAACGGTAAGAGGCAAATGAAGAAGCACAGTACCACCGTCCCAAGCATGAGGACAACTTGCTTTCTGTATTTAAGCAAATTGTTCGCCGGTCCTCGACTTATCGCAGGATTAGCCATCAGGTGTCTCGCTATCACGGTGTAAAGAACGACGAGAATTATAAACGGTATTATGAAGAATACCACTATGGTCGTCAGGATGAATCCGACCATCCATGGAGTGTCAGCTTGCGTTTGGCAAACTGGAAACTCGAAACCATTATCGTCCTGCTCGATGAGATAGTCCACCATCGTTAGGATCGGGCTGTAATCACACGTACACGAATATTAGTCGGCAAACATCGGTGTGTAAACGTAATTTATTAGTAGACTCGAGACGTAGGGTTAGAGATTATGATTGGCTCTTGAATGCGAAAGGAACTATTGCAAAAAGCGCCAATTGACGATATATACAATAATTATTTTAGAAACAACGAAAACTGTATTATTTATTACGTATCGATGAAAATCGAAGATTCCAGGGTAACAAAGATACTTAAAAATTAGGCTTATCGGTTACATAAGTATATATAGCATGCGATAAAGGGCAGTGATACGTGCACAAAATATGTAATACTGTAACTTCTTCTTAATCATTAAATTTCCGCGGCCAATACCCAAGGATTACCATGAATTTATATCTTTAAAATACATCCTTATCCTCGTTGAAGTTGGTGCGAGCAACAACTTCCCTCGACTCGACACCAAGAAAATTGATGAGTTCTGGAAAGTATCTTTTTTCTTGATAATTTCGTTACGACATTCCGCGGCTAGTATTTGGCAAAAAATCTGTGGCTCAACACGCAGTCCTTTCATCGAATGGATTTTCGGCACAGTTTACCGGCCCCCTGGGAAGACCCCGATATTGGCGACGGCGAAATGAATAAAATACGACTAGAGACAGCTCTTGGACGGCGAGTGAGAGATAGCTACAGCAATAAGAGCTATTAAACCAGACGGGAAATTCCCGGGGATGTTGCTCTTTTTTTTCACGAACAATGTGTATCCCGAGGATCCATTGAAAAGA
The DNA here is from genome assembly GCA_964017225.1 of Netelia inedita. Classification (NCBI taxonomy): domain Eukaryota; kingdom Metazoa; phylum Arthropoda; class Insecta; order Hymenoptera; family Ichneumonidae; genus Netelia; species Netelia inedita. The sequence goes on along the minus strand of OZ024925.1, from coordinate 13,688,816 downwards.
TGGCGAGGAGACGTTCCCGAGTTGATACTCGAGATCTTCTACCCGACGTGCCTCCCAAGGGATTGGAAATGATAACGGGTTATATTTATAGCTCCCTCTTCCATGAGAAATTCTTTTAACCGAGTCAATTATTTTCAATTATTATCAATCATTAATATTTAGTTCTCTCTCGTGGCTCTCTTTAATATCCCGTTAATCAGAGCTCTTCGTCATAAAAAGTCCTCCTGTTGTTCATTGACTGTGCGCCTCGAGAGTCTCGTCGCGTTGAGGGTACTTCTGATGGTGCTTCTCTCGGAATTTCGTCGTTTACGCAAACCGCATAATTTTAAAAAACCAAGCCTAAACTTACTACTCATGAGATTGTAAAGAATTGGATTAACGGCGCTATTTAGATAAAACATAATGCGACAAAAATAAATGATATTGAGGAGGGTATCGTTGTCGATAGCGCGCACGTTCTCGACCGGTGCGAGAACTAGATAAAACGTTAGTGTATTGAATGGGGCGAGGCAGACGAAGAAACTGAAGACGACGGTCAGCAGCATGAGGACCACTTGTTTTCTCGCTCTCGCGTGATAATTTTCGCTGGTGCTCGAAGTGCTCGAGTGGTCGCGTATCAGATGTCTCACGATCACCGAATACAGTACGAGAAGTAGTAGCAGAGGCACGATGAAGAAGACCAGTACGAGCAAGAGGAAGAATGCCGTCGTGGCCGAAGTGTTTGCAAGCATTAAGCAAACCGGAATGTTCCGTGACTCGATATTTCCATCGTCGTTAACGTCGCTGTTCTTCATCGGCACTCTGACTACGCTATACTGCGGTACCCAGATCATTGGACTGCAATCAACCAAGAATTAAAACATTTTATTTTTTTTTCGAACCCCCACACAATTTTTTCTTTATTCTTCGTTAAACAATGGCCCTGGTCCGGTTGCAGTTCAATAATTCGAGTGGAATTTTATTTTTGGCGCTAACTTTCCTCCAGATATTGATCGTACTGCGATACGACGATATTTATTGGACTTGATGTGTTTTTAAATACAGGTGTGTGTGTCTAATATTTACATGCGATAGAGTAATTAAAAAATAAATAAAATGCGCTGTACAAGGCTATTTGGACAAGCTTCGTCTTTGGAGTAAGGCGTTGCATAATGAAGAATTTTTATTTGTTTTGCATCTGCCTCGATAGCCTCGTCCTTTATGCACGCCGAACTTTTTTCTTTGGTGCATACGAGAGAAATGCTCGTCGATCGCGACGTGCCCCAGTACACGAACGCATACGAGAATAAAGTTCGAATTGATTCACTAAACTGCAACCAGCCGGCTACTGGTTATCGAGAAAAACAAACAAAAAGGCAAAATACTCGCTTCGTTGAAAAATGTGTATTAAGCGTATACGATAATAAGCGCAGCGTGCATAAATTCACGTGTGACGGGTGAAGGCGAGTGACGTTATGTTGTCAAAAAATATGAACGTGTTTGTAGCGTGCAATGCGTTAGTTGGAGATTTCGTCACGAGAGCCGTGGCCCTCGATACTCTTGATATTTTCGAAAACAGGATAATCGTTAAAAAATGTGCATCTTGTAGATCATAATAAGCGGAACGTGCATAAATTCATGTGTGATAGATGGAGGCGAAAGAGGTTATGTGGTTATGTGTGTCGACCGTCTAAGTTGGAAATTTTCTCGCGAGAGGCGCGACCTTCGCTATTCAGTGGTTCACGCGAGTTCGACAATTTCGAAAACAGTATGTACGTTGCGAAAACGGAAGGAATATGGTGCAGCTTTGTGTCGAAGTCAGCCGGGGTTTAAAAGTTTCCACGGCGCAAATTCCCGAACGACTAATATAAAAGCGGCACGCGCCCACTTTTTCCTCACCACCTCTCGAGAACTTGTTCACTTGTGATCTCAAACTCGAGTGGTTTATTTTGGCTTTACGACCTCTGGTGAGTCTGGCTTGCATATGGAAGTATTTGCAATATTTGCATCGCAGAGAAAGCACGTTAGCGCCAAACTTCGGGTCTTAACCCAATTTTCCAAAATGCTTTGATGTTACATCGTGTATTTTTGTTTACCCTCATCACGATTCCTTTTTCTTTATAATCTTTTAATCGCCTTTACACAACAAAATCGTGTACATTTCGATATATAAGTCGATCCAACTTTTTTGAGGTTAACTTTTACCCGCGTTAATTGCCATTTCTTCCGCGGATGCGTCTCTCCCGATTTCAACTTCTCATTTATCACGCAAGGGGGCGGTAAAAGCACGTACGAAAATAATGGACAAATGGGGTTTCGCAAGAGCGTCGTCGCGGTTATTCCAGGATAAAAGGAAACTGGAGAAAGAGTTTCGCATCTCGGTTTCTGCGACTGTCGGAGCGATGGGCGTGGAGTCCAAAGGCGAGAGAGGAGCAAGAGCGAAAAGAACGCGAATGTGCCGAGCCAAAACATCGACATAGAAAGAGAGAAAGAGAGATAGAGACAAGAGCCCAAGAAGGAAGAGTGCTCTGTCTCGGACCTTCACGCGGTTGATTCCCACGCGGTGAAATAAAATATTGCACTTTTTTTTTCCTTCCGCACTTTACCACCGATCCTTTTGGGATACGAGTGTACGGAAACTGGGATTTTCCTCGTGCCATTCTCGCTATTTCAACAACTTTTCGCAAACGAGAAAGAGCGCGCGTGCGACAGAGAGAAAGAGAAAAAGAAAAAGAAAGAGGGAAGAGCTAGGGGGTGGTAGAAAGAGCTTCGGAGATGAAGAACCGTGGCGAAAAATAATATATTCTCCGTCACAGACGTTGAGTTTATATTTTCCTTTACATATTTATACGGCGTGACCGACTAATGTACGATCATAGAGTTAACGTTTTCACGAATATATGTAGCCTTATCGCGACTAATACATATATCTATATAGCTAATGGCGTCTTTACGGCTAATGGATTTAACGGCCCGCCTAAGCGTCTCGCGCATGCGCCCCTCTTTCCTCCGTTTGAAAAGAAAAGGATGGAAAGAAGGGACGAAAGGAGACGATATTTTGTTTCTTACGGAATCTTTATGGGAGATTCGTTTTTATGGGGTTGCATGAGATCGCTTCGTGCCGAAAGATATAGCCAAGTAGGTATTTACCCTCCGTGGCAGAATTGGGAACGGGGAAGAGGGTGGAAAGCAAGAGTCGGGGTCGGTAAAGGCGTCGAACATATTGAAGGAGCCCTAAACCACCCAAACCCCGTGGACTTTATGGGGTAAAAATCGAACCATATCGCTCACCCTCTTGCCCTCGATTTTCCTTTCGTCCTCCTTCTCGTGTCTTTTTTTCTTCCCTCCCCCGAAGAAATTGCGATTGCCCGACATATTCGGCCACTCACGTACACTTTTGTCCTATGGATTTCGCGTCACCGTTTTCATCGATATAGCGACATACATGACCTCGACGCGCTAGTTTTCTCCCGATACCAAGTAGGGGGATGCAATATTACGCGTCCTTGAAAAAAAAAGAAAAATCCGTACGGCTGTATTCAAAGATCGAAAGGAAGAAGAAGGGTGGGCGAAGTGCCGAGTGGCTGTCGTGTTTTTTTAGGCAACTCTCGGTGGATCGAGTGCTAGACCCTTATGGCTCGTTATTACAACTTTCTTTCTTCTCCGAGCTCTCGAGACGCGAAGTGATCTCCAAAAAAAAAAATCGGCATAAACCGCGATAAAGATCGCGAACGACGTTTACTTCGTGAATCTTTCGAGCCATTTTTGCAAAAACGAGTGTTCGAGCCGAAACCGGCTCGAACGGTTTTATCGCGCGAGACTCACGACTATAATCCTCGTCTTTTCCTCGTGTCTCGCTCGTAACATTTTTATATAGGTCAAGATGAGACCGGAAACATAATTTTTTTTTTCGTTCGCACGATTAATCGTGAAAGGTCAACGGTGACTCCCGCGAGTTTTATTGCTCGAATACGTTGACGTGATAACGGCAGAGGAGGAGAAGGGGGGATGGATGAACCACCACACTGTTTTTATCACCGAAACGATTTCGCGTTTTCGCAGAGAATAGGAAAAATCGTTGGTTCATAACTCGATGGGCGTTACCATATCGCGCGAACCGAGGCCACGCGCGTTCGGGCATTTCCTTTATCGGTTCGGAGATTTTGCTTGTTATTGTTGTTGTTTTTTTTTCATTTTTTTTTTCGTTACGTCTTCCTCTTCTTTTTTTTATAGGATTTCCTTCTTCCGAGGCCAAGCTGTTGGCCGAAAGCGAGTCTGGGGTTTGGGAAAACGATCGTGATTGATTCGTGGACCATAAACGATCCCTTGGCAAACTTTCGAAATGGCGTTACATTATCCTGAATTCTCGTTTTATTTTTATCCGACGAGTGTGACAAATCGGGGATTGCGAAAAAAATCTTAGTTCGTAGATGACGCGATGATTATTTAGCGATATTATTATTATTTTTGGTACTATTTTCTTTCTCTCTCTCATTCTCTCCCTTGTTCTTTTTCTCTCTCTTTCTCTCAAGGTGTCTCGCACTCGAGTCCAGTGTACTATAGAATTTCTTAGGGTAGGTGGTGAATGGGAGTTTGACACAGGAGAATGTCCGTGTGAAATGTGGTAGCGGGCGCCGTCTCGACGGCCCTCGAAAGCTATTTTATTCCAGACTTCGTCCAGACCTGTGACGACACGGTGGAACGACGAGGTTGAGAAAAATCGGGTCGAGCGTTGCCTATTATCTCGGCGGGTACGAGAGATGAAAAAACAAAACGAAGAAGCGAGAGAGATGGAGATAGAGAGCGAAAAAGGACGGAACATAATAATAAAAATAAGGAAAAAAACATAAGAGAGAAATAGTCGTCACGTTTCCGAGATTTTTATCCGTCCTTGTTGCAATTCCTCGAGGTGTCTCTTCTTCTCCTATCGATAATCTATCGTTCGTTTCCTTAATAAATGCACAACTTCGCCGCGTGCAATTGAAAGTTGAGCTTTTTCGATTTAATGGTCTCATTAAAAGTAAGCTAGAAGGGTGCTGACGATAAGCATTGTTCGCGGAATGTACCGGAAACGAAATGAAATTAATTATCCCCGCGAAGAGAGAAAGAGAGTGAGAGAGAGAGAGGTGGGTAAATAGGAGAGAAAAAGCGGATATTTTCCACGATGTTACAAGAAAAAAGCGATTCGTTAGAACCAATTCCGTTAGCTAATCGTATTTCCGGCCTCTCGAGGCTCGAGTGAAAAATCTTCCGTTTCACCGTCTTTCACTATACCACGATGAAACGCGTCAATCGCCTCGAATCCGTGAAACAAGCGAATGAAACAGCGTTTATCCTCGCGATCAATCGCGCGTTGATTGAAAAAAATGCCCTTTGTAGCAGTTGGCTAGTCCGATAAACGTTTCAACGTGGATTCAATCGTCGAGAGAAAATAATGTCGGAACGTACACCAACTGTAAAAGGAGAGTGATGGAGGTTTTGTCGGTGACCCGTGCATAGTTTTTCCAATACGTAGCTTGTCATTTTTCGATGTCGCGATTCTGTTTCATCCCCCCACCCCATCTCCTCGTGGCTATTCGCCAGGGAGAGAGAGAGAGAGAGAGTTCGAAAACTACGAACACGTCTGACCTGTTTGCTCGGACAAGTTTGCGGGGTTATAAGTTCCGTATGACGAACGATCGTAAGATTTTCATCCAAACTTTGCTATGCCCAGAGACGACGGGAGACCTCACGATTCTTCCGTGAGTGGATTAAACGCGAGAGGAAGAAATCCGTGGCCATTATCGCGTCAAATTTATGATTCGAGATGATCAATTGGACGTAATAACGATGATTAAGAGCTTTATCGCGGCTGAGCCATGCGACGTTCAGGAGGTAGCGCCTCTCGTGGCGAAAATTTCAATTAACGCGGTGCACCGCTACGAGGGCGCGCCGTATAGCTATAGCGCGCTGAGAGCGCCACCGCTCGACGGCGTCTCGAACGATCGAGGTAGACCGAGCGATCCACGATTTTGTATAATTTTGCAACACGCGCGTTCACGTTGTAGTCGACGTATCTACATCGGATAAAAGTCGAGACCGTGTCAGCTCGTGAGTGTATAACGGTAGGTACATTTACTCGGCTATGTAACGTTGATACGTACGTAGCTGCTCGAGTCGCGATGTAGTGCGGTACCTACGCCGTCATGTCGTTGCTACTGACACGAACAAAAGACTTTACCATATTAGCCGCCACCAGCGGCATTATAGAGATCCAATCTTGCTCTCGTCCTGGAGTGCAAACTCTCTGCGACGGGTTTACTCGTGGATATAGATGGAAAGAAACTCGTCGACTTTGGAAGAAGAACTCGGCAGCGTTGCGTTTTTCTTGTTGATACGTGACACGCTTCCGTTCCTATACTCCAATTTCTTTTTTTTCCCTATCTCTCTTATTCTTTCTTCGCTCGTTTTGAAGCGAACGATAACTTGGAACACACATGTATTATTAAGAGAAAATTTATAACGGAACGTAAGAACGAGTTGGCCCTCGCGTCTTACCCTCGGAATATTAAGTTTCTTGACGCGTTCCGCATATTCTGAATTTGATCGAGTGGTTGCTTATTTTTTTCTTTTTCGTGCGTCTTTTTTTCTCATTGCAGGCAGAGATATGGAATTTTCCTACGAGGACAAGGTAAATTCGTTTTACGTGGCTAGATGGAGGACCCTTGCCCCGATAGTCGGGGCAAATGGAGGAGATATCCTTTTTCCGATACGGTCAGGGTGCGCTGATCATTGGGGTAGAAAAATGCACCCGAGTGTTCCTGCTGATTAAATGGAGTGACTGCGGGAAATAGACCCTGCGCTTTTCTCTCTCCCTCTCTCTTTCTCTACGTTTTCCGTCTCCTTTTTCGTCTCACCAGTCCCGTTCGTATTCTCGATTCTTCCTCTCGTATCTACGTTGCCTCTCTCTTTTTCTTCTTCCGTATTTACGATATTGGTCGAATTCGGGGAACGTCACGGACATCGCAACGAGGGTGAACGATCCACGGGACTCTCGACAACGATGAATCTCTTTTCCCGCGTCTTTCTTTTCTTCCCTTTTCGTTAATTCCCACGAGGGTCCTCTCCTCTCCAGATTCGATAAGGGACGCAATTAAAGTTCTATTAAATCCGACAAAGGGAGCGATAAATTTCAATAGGGAAGAGGAAGAAATCTGGCCACGAAGGGAAACAAAGAAAAAAACAACGATCGTGAAAAGTTGGAAATTCGTCGTTCTCGAAGACTTCGAACGAATCGAATAAGCGAAAAATAAATAAATCTCCACCCAAGATCTTTTAATTTCTTCGAAACGCTGGAATGTCGTTGACAGTCAAGAGCGCAAATCGAAGATCGTCACGAAAAAATCGTGGTCGGGATGAGAAAAAAGTTGCGGGTGGAGGGAGGGAGAAGATGCGAATGGAGTGGGGAGGGAGGGAGGAAAAGTCGAAGCGGACTCTGACGGCGTCGACAGCGTGGAAACAGATGGTCCGAGATTCGCATCATCCTCACGCACCGAAAAAAGGCACCGGCAGCAATCTACTGCCTCGCCTCCGGCTCGCTTATTGCCGCCAGCCGGGCGAAGAGGGCCACTTCGTTCACTCCACCCCTCGTTCTACTCGCGTACACGCGCCCAAAACGAAACATCCGTTGCGTGCTTACGAGAGCGTAACGTCGATCTCAAATGTTGCGTTAAAAAAAGAAGGGAAAAGAGAAGAAAAAAAAACTCACCCCAAAAATATTTTTTCACCCGGAGAAAAATCTCAGCGTCATTTTTTTTCGTCGCGTCTCGTACTACACGACAATTTCCGCTTATTTATGGGAAAAATTGCAATTTTATTCGTATTTCGAAAAATAGAAATATGAAAGAACTATTTCTAGTCCAAATTTAATATTTGCGTTGCGACTAATGAAAATTTTGCTCGTCACTAAAGCGAGGCAAAATACGGCACAGAGATGGAAGAAGAACTGCACCGAGGGAATAATAAACGACGAATCTCATCGAATAAACATTTTTCCACGGTTTCAGGGGGTCGTCTATGTCCACCCCCATCTCGAATTTGCCGAACGGTCCAACCCTCACGCGCGCGCACGAGGTCATACACCGCGTCTGTCACGAGGGACGGGGAAATGCAATTTTTCCCACAAAAAGCTAATAATTTCCGTCATAAAAGGTCACGGGGTTCGTCAAAGGACGAATAGATAAGGGTGTCGCTCGAGGGAGGACAAGAAGATCGTTGCACAGGCTGTGGTCGTCGTTGGTGCTGCGTTGACCCAGAGACGGCGAGAGAGACGGAGAGACCCTTCTCATCTTCCCTCGTGATACGCTCGACACCCGCATCTCTTATAAACGCACATACGAGAAGAGTGATGCAGGGGTAGTTTCTTTTTCGTCCTTATCCAAAAGAAGAAGAGCATCTCGAGGTATCGAACAAAAGTTCGTCCATCTCGATGCGCCCTGCGGTCTATCACGGTGCTTGACCGTATCACTGGGCGCGCGACCACCCTTCGTTCCTCATATACCCCCTCGAAGATTGATCGATCGTTGCTTCGCACGATTTATTACACGAAGTTCGCCCAAAATTAGCCGTAAGGGATGAAAAAGATAGCCCTACCTGTCATAATTTTTCTCTCGTACGACGAGCTGTTTTTTTATATCTCATTTTTAACCCTCGGCAAGAAAAAAAAATCCAACCCCCTTAATGAAATTACAGTTTAAAATTGTTTTTATGGCAAATACAATTCGCGGGAGTTCTCCGTAAGGTTAAATATTGAGAAATAATTTCATTCGTTCTTTGTTCCCGTGTTTGCGAAGGGGGGGGGGGCTACGGCTCAAAATTAATTTCGCGTTTATTAAAGAACTACCTGCTCGTTAAGTATATTGAAATATCACTGTTGGTTAACACACAGCTGGCGTAGGCGTATGAGGTCGATCATGGAATAGGCGTAGAGTTTCTTCGGGTCTTTCTCGTTTGCCAGCACACGTTCACGCGATACTTCTCTCTTGAAAATTGTATACGCCAACTGGTGCTGTTCGCGAAACGTTTCTACCCCTTCCACCCCTCTTCACTCTCTCACTCTCGCACACACACGCGCCATCTCCTTGATTCTTGCTTTCCGTCGTTCTCGCAATTCTCGCAGTTTCTCTCAATTTTCCTGTTATACGAACCAGCCAACCCTCTTCAGGACTCACTTTCGCCAGACACAAGAGGGCGCTTTCAACCCTCGTTTTCTAGAAGTAAGAGGCGACCGTGCTTTTCCTCAGATCTACAACAGGGTCGTCTTTCTTTCCTTCTACCTCCCTCTCTCTCTCTCTCTCTCTCTCTCTCTCTCTCTCTCTCTACATATAGTTTGCAATTTACTCAATCGTCCCCTTGTGAATTAGTTTCGCGGACGAAATTGTTCGAGCATGACGCACATGCTACCGAATACGCACATTTACCTTTGACAGATCATTTAACCGAGAAAAAATAATGATATCATCCACCAATATCGATCATCGTTCAATCTATCACGATGACGATTCGCACGATTCGCGAAAATACATAGTTATTAGATTTCTGATGATTGTTACATACCACGAAATTCAACCTATCGGTTAACCATGAATGGAATTTTCAACGCTTATCAATCGTTCCATCGATTCTATATACTCGTGCAAAATTGAATATTCGCTAAATATCCTTCGACGTTTCATTCCCCTAGCGCAGTTTTAAGCCGGATTGCAAATTCACCGAGATGATGATGATGCATCGTTTTAGCTCGTTAATATGAACTATAATCATCGGAATTTCCGTCGGCCATTATCGATTAAATCGCTCTCGATTCGCAACGACCCGAGCAACTTCAACTTCGACATTAATTACTCGATTTGAAATTATCGCTCAAACCTCGCGTGCTTCGTCAACATTTTTAAAAGCAAAAATGGCACAGTTCTTGAAAAGAAAAAAAAACAATTTTTTTTACATAAAGAAACAATGAAAACAACCAAATTTTCAGAATTTTTTTTTACTCGTACGTTAAAAAAACGTCGAGTCTCGTTACGTGGGACGAAGATATGGGATTGCTCGTATGCAAAACTTATCCGGGCGATAAACTTCGCGTGCGACAACCCGGTTATTTTGTACCAGGATCGCGTACACGAAAAATATGACGTACAATCTCGTTTCTCGACTGTCTCTCTCTTTCTCTCTCTCAATCTCTTGCATTTTGTCTCTCTCTCTCTCTCTCTCTTGAATTCGTAGCGAAGCCACGTGCAACGCGTCATCGCGTACTCGCGTATCATCGTCTCTCGTTAATATACGACGTCGTTTTCCACGGTGCAAAACGGAGAGAGAGAGAGAGAGAGAGAGCGCACCGACGTTCGCGAGAGAACGAACGCGAGAGGATAGCCACCGTGAATTCTCGAGTTATCCCCAGGGATATATATCCTTCTCGTTAATTGAGATAAACGGCCGTATGCGCTATACACGCCCGTTGCTACCGCCGGCTACGCTCGTACGTACAATCAACTCCGCTTCTGACCGATATATCCATCGATTATGATATCGTGCCGTTGGAGAAGATCGATATCGGGCAGCGAAGAACGGAAGAGAAAACGTACGAGACTCGCGTTCCGGGAAATACCGCGAGTTCGTCAAGGACGTTCTACTATTCGCGTCATTTATTTCGCCGTAGAAACTCGATTGAAATATCATTTTTTTCACATTTTTCACTATTTTAACCGATCGAAAAGCCCAAAAATCCAAAAATTTTCACGTTTTTTGATTTTTTTATGGACAAATTTCGAAAAATCGGGAATAAAAATATGATATTCGTATTGTATGGAAAATTTCCGATTTCTCGACTACCATGTAAGGGTAGTTCGGTTGGAAATAAAAATTTCATCCCCTTCCAGTGACCCGGTACTTACCGGAAGTACGAAAGGGGGTGTGCACTCTTATAAGAGTGAATTCTTCTTTTTCTACACCTATCCAACGATATAACGATTTTAGTATCGCGGGCTGATCGTGCACCGCCACTTTCACCCCTATTTCCAATGCAAATAAACGAAACGATCCCCTATCACGAGAATACGATCGATTTTTATCGAACGGTAACGATGCACGAGTTACTTTCGATCATTTCGTGTTCGCGAATGATAAGAAAGAAAAAACTATACGTACAAAGTGAAAATATCGTTCACGAACAGGGCGATAAAAGGGGACCTATGCAGTATTTTAGATTCGAATCTACCCCCACTCTCCCCTCCCTCCTAGATAGTCGTAAAGTATAAAAAGTGTGAACTCGTGAATCGACGACCCTCTCGAGGCTTAAAAGGAGTAAAAAGGTTCTCGCGCGAAGGTCCTGAGCCACTTGAGCAGACGACTCTTTTTCAACCCTCTCGTGCCTTCTTCGTCCTTCGTACTTTTTTTTGGTCCTGCGGACTGAAAATATGGGCCATTGCCGGAATGTAGTAAAACGTATTTTTTTTCATTATTTTTCTATATAACACGTGGACACGAAAACGCGTATAAGGAATTCTACGTTAGGAGAAAAACGAAGGTACCGAAAACGTCGTATATTTCTCGTCGCATAGAAACGTCTTCGTGCTGTTCGCCGGTGGTCGAAGAAGACGACTGACGAAGACTTGTTACGAGAGAGTCGCGACGACGGTAGTCGCTCTCGTCTACGACAAGAGACAGAGAGAGAGGTGAATGAGAAAAATAGGCGAATGCACGAGTTACGGGGGCCGAACGTCGGACGATAAATTTATCAGGATCGTAGGTTCTCTCCTCCAGCGCACGACGAGAAGCCGAGACAACGCGTATTTTCGATCCACGAGCAACGTCATTTTCAATTACCGGCAGCGACATCGAAACCTTTTTATTTTTGTTTAATTATTTTTTTGTTTTTCAATTTAATTAATTTTCTTTATTATTAGCATTATTTTTTCATAAAAATGTCTGCACCAAAATACGATTTTATCATTAAATGTCTTGCGCGGGCAAATATAATAGAGTCGAAACGAGGGGAGCGCGCTGTGGAGAACAATAAAAAATATAAATATATATATATATGTATATATAATGACAATAATAATAATAATAATGATAAACGAGACTGAGATTTAGTCGAGCCGAGATATTCGCTAAAAGTTTTCGTCGATTGGAGATAAGTTGATGAAAGCGGTACTGGAGTTGAAACACCCGTACTAAAGCCAAGCGAGAGAGAGAGAGAGAGAGGGAGACGTGCTGTATTTTCATGTTTTGTAGCAAATTTGCCGTTGGAGACAATTCCAACAGAGGCGCTACGAAATTAATCTAAAAAAAGCGAATAGTGCGAATAAAGAGAAGAGAGAGAGAGCAAGGGAAGAAATTAACGTCGGAGAATCGGAGTTAATTACGTTCTGAGTGAAGTGAGCTTCGGTCGCGGAAAATTTTTTAATCATCTTACCTGGTACAGAAGGCGGCCGCGACCCACGCAAGGAGACAGAGAAAAGTTGCCCTCGCTTTCGTGCACACATAGCTAAAACAGACGGATAAAATTTTAAATTGGATTGGACGAGACAGAGAGCGAGAGAGAGATAGAGATAGAGATTGAGACAGTGAGATAGCGAGAGAGAGAGAGAGAGAGAGAGAGAGAGAGAGGGAGATAGAAAAGGGTACCCAACTCTCGCGGACGTCCACAAGTCCCCGAACGAACGTACACGAGGTCGATAAAATTTGCATCGAATCGAAAAGCTCCGCGCGTGCACGTCGCAACATGGACCAGCTGGTTCGCAAAGAGACACGATTTTTTCTTTTTGTACTTTTTTCTCTCTTTCTTTTATTTTTATTTTATTTTTGTATTTTATCAAAGGGTCGATACAAAAACGAATTCCCCGAAATCGAATTAATTCGATACGACGGGTGGATATTGTTTAAAAAATAAATGCAAACGTTTGAAAGTGGTTCGTGGTACGAGCAGTATTGTTTTTTGTTTTTTTCTTTTTTCGTTGTTTTTTTTCTCGGAAACTCACCCTGCTCTCAGCGGCTCGCAAATGGCGTAATAACGCTCGAAACTGATCGCCAAAATCGTGAGTACCGAGGCGTGAGCGACCGTCAATTCGACGAAGGGTACCGCCTTACCTGTAACAGAACAAAAAATTGAATTGCAAAATTTCATTAGTTAAAAACAGTGTCGTTGCGTGAAAAATATACGAAGCTTTTTCATTCATCCCCCTCGGACTTATAATTATCGGCCAGCCAACCGCGTAATCAGCCGCTTTTACTTTGCGAGATTGCGTCCTCGTCGTTCTTTTTTTTCTCTCTCTCCCTTTTTTTTTCTCTTAATTAACGCGTAGCTACGAATCAAGGCTTCAAAGAAACCGTCGGATATTTCGATCTCGTAATTATACGCGTATTCTTGGGAATTTTGCATAAAACGCGAGTGAGAGACGGTGGAGGGAAGTTTGCGGAACGAAGGAAAAATCCTTTCTCCGGAGGAAAAAGGAGAACATTGAAATAATAGAGTCAACATTGTGCCTGTGTTTATCGAGATTTTGTGTATACAGAAGTTGAGAGAATGTGTGTCGGTGTGTATGAGAGAAAGAGAGAGAGAGAGAGAGAGCGCGTGGGAGGGTAAAAATATACTCGGCGAAAGAAATTACAACGGAGGAAAGAGAGAATCGTGGTACAATAAAGCTGCATGACACCCTGGGCACCATTATTCTCCCGGTTTTCCTACGTAGCAAAACGCTCTTACGTTCACGACTAGTTCACTTCCGCCTTATGCTTGATGATATTTCCTTTGCGAGCGACTAGGGTTCTATATATACGTAGAGCGAAAGTATCTCGCGGAATCGGTCGGAATCCGCGAATTCTTTCACCCCGTATCTCACGTTCAATTTCGTCTTCGTTTGTCCCCTCGCGAGTGCCATTTTCTACTTCGTTGTCGAAACGTTCTCTTGGTACACCCCGAATGAACGAACGAAACGTAACCGGTTATGGGAAGATTTATTGTTTCGTAGTTTTTCTTTTTCCGTCAACAAACATCGTTACTTCCTGTTTCCACCATTCGGCGCTACGCGCGCCATTGCCCGCCGATCGAAAAGCGTTAACCGTAACGATTCACGACGCCAGTTGCAACTCGAGAATTTCTGAAGAGCGCGACCGCGAGTAGGTACGTATTAAAAAGTTTTGGCTCGCGTGCGTCGACGAAAGAGAAACTGGCTAATGAGCCAAGTTGTCAGTCGCAACGTAGCTGTAAACGGTAACGACGAATGTCCCAAGTGTAGTGCACGTACGTACGTCTCGATTCCACGGTCCAGTCGTCACGGCGATCCTCGTAACGATTAATCGGGCACGAAGGAAATACAACGTTTCGAATCGAGCGAGCTCGGATAAAATCGCGTACTCTTTCGTATTTGCACGATCACAGCGTTACGTACGAGCGTGGTACACGCGTCGGTCGAGCTTGCCAACTATACGTCCGGCACGAAAAGAGGGAGAAGAAAATGTCCTGGAAAAGTTTGACGATATATTCGATTCGACTCGAAGACTTCGTTTACTTCAATTGACGTCAGTTATGATACTGATGAATGGCTTTTTATGAAAATACCGACGACGAGACGCCCGAGTATAAAGCGTTATATATATAGAGAGAGAGGGCGAGGGAGAGAGGGAGCGAGAGGGTGGGAAGAAGAATCTTCGGAGCGAAATATCGTACGATGCAGAAGATTCTTACTCGATGAAAAATCTCAAGAGTGGTTAGAAAGTATTTGCGTCATAGCGAGAGAAGATTTCCTCCCTTATGGAACGCGACCCTCTTATTCGAAAATGTCCTTCTACCTCGGTCCTTCCTCCAACCTGCCACGCATATACGTTCCTGATGACCGTGGACTTTTTTTTTCTCGCAAGTTTGACGACGCATACGCGTATCGTCTCTCTGTCTTTGTCACTCTCACTGTCGTTAGATAGCGTCGAGAGAGTTATTCAAAAGTCGTTACGCGACGTCCCCATGGACGTCGATTACGCGCACGGGCATGACGTCGCGAAAGTCTTGCCAAAGGGTCGTGGAGAAAATCATACATTACGATACACAGGAAAGATATATATATATATATTTCCTCGTCGTCAAGTTCCATCCGGATTATAACGAGACGAGACACTCGCCGAGTAAGAGAGGGGGATGATCTATCGCCATCTACCAAATTGTAAATTGAAAGATTAAGGCAAGTCTTTCCGGCGGATCGTCGAGCGAGGAGCACCCTTGGTATTTCGTCAACGAGACTCGTCCTCTTCGCGTCTCGAATATCTCGCTTGTTTTTTTAACCCCTCCCCCACCCCTTCTTATTCGCAATTTTCTCGAAAAATTCTCAAAGTAAATTTTTCTAAATAAAGTAATTTTTCGAAAAAAGAAAGATAAAACAGAGAGATTTTAAGGAATTAACCAGGTCACGAAGAGCGATACGTTCGATGATATCTCTTCGAGTTATTCCCGGATGTTACTCGACTTGCACTTAAACCCCGACGAACGTAAATACGTACAACTGTCACGAGTTAAAAGTCGCAAGCTCGCATCTACCCACCCTCGTCGTCGTCGTCGTAGTCGTCGTCGTCTTATTCTATTTCGCTTTCGATATCTACACGAGAGCTAGGATTTTCTTATTTCCCACCGAAATTTCTCGGTCCAACGAATTTCTGGGTCACGAAGAACGCGAGAGTACCTATAGTGTGTCTGTGTATATATAGTCCGCGTGCATGTTACGAGGGGTATAATATTGGTAGTTCGAGATCGAACGAGAATTCTCGCTTCTTTCGGTGAAAAAGCTCTCGCGCGCGTTTTTATAGACCGCGAGCGCGGTTGTCGTCTACGACAATTTTACACACGCCGACGAGTATAAATTTTCTTATCGGATAAGAGAGAGAGAGAGAGAGAGAGAGAATTAAGAGATAGAGAGAAAGAGAGAGAGAGAGAGATAGAGAAGTGCGCCGAACCGTGTGATAACGATACGGGAAAGTTCTCGCTCGCGATTTCCTTATGCCATCGCGTTTCCTCATCCTCGCGTTTTTTTTTTACTCCGTGAATCTCTCTCGCATTTTGTTCGTAGAATCTCGTCGTCGATACGCGTCGCTTTTCAACCCCCGACTCATTTTTACCGCGAGATATTTTTTTCTTCTTCTTTTTCTGTTTTTCCTTCGCCCTTTCAGGAATCTTTGCTCGTTCGAGGAACGCGAGACATCTCAGGAGCGATCTCGATTGCGCTACGGAACGATGTAACTTCCGGGATCTCTTCTTCGGTCTCAAAGCGATCGTATGACGCGCGAAACTTATCACCCGTAAAAATAATTCCCCGCGAGAGAGAAGATATCCACCCCCCACCCCTAGTCCCGTTCGAGCGTCGTTATAATATCTCGGATTTCCGGCTGGTCGCGGAACTACGTCACGGAATTTTGTTCCCTTTCAACCCCCAGCCCTTGATACAACCCCCGAGACTCGACAGCTCTGTATCCTTTTTTTTTTAATTATAATTCCGAGGGTTGATTAAATTTATCAAAATAATTGTCGTTTCGATTTTTAATCGACTCTCGTTGGTGTTGTTATTTTTTTTAATTTGCATCGAGAAAAAAGACTCGATCACGATTTCTTCTCGAAGGAGGAATTTTTTTTATCCTCGTTCTTCGAGCTTTCTCCCCCTCTTGGTCGTCGCGCAAAGTACTTAGACGCACGCACACATATCTACATGTATATATATATATATATATACGCATCTATCGTCCGGTATGCTCGCTTATACCAGGCGTACTACTTATTGTATTTCCTCCTACGAAGGTTAAAGAGAATTGGATGGAAGCCGGCTAGGACAAGAAGGTTCCGCGCTACCGGCGGCGAAGCCGCATTAAATGCCCCGACACGTATAGCCTAAGAGCAACGGTAATTCGTCGCGGGGGGTAGTAGTTCACCCACTCGGTTCAACCCCCGGCGCCTCGCTCGCTCGCTAAACTCGCCCTCGCCTCATCCCTCCCTCTTGCCCTTCGCTATACATGAAACGAAGCTATGGACCTCGGTCTTTCGCGACAACACTTTTTCTTCTCACTTTTGTTTTTCTCTCTTTCTCTCTCGCTATCTCTCTCAGTCGCTCTTTCGTCTCTTTCACCAAGGGCTTATTTCGTTCTAGCTCTTTTTCTCGTTTCTCGTGTACATCGAAAACGATAGGCCAGTGATCGCTTTTCCGAAGGCAATCTCGTCGGATCAGCCCGTGTAGGACGATGATACGTCTCGTTATTTACACCGAGCGAAAGTCTCAATATTCCTATGAAAATAAAATTATTTCGTTCGCTATATTATTATCATTTTTACGATTGCAATTTTCGTTTAAAATATAAAAAATAATAAATAAATTAAACAAATGAAAAATATATAAATAAATTCAAAATACAAATAAATAAAAGAATTTAAAAATTGGACAAATTAATCAATATATTAATAAATAAATTGTACGATTAAATAAATAAATGTATCGAGAGAGAGAGAGAGAGAGAGAGAGAGAGAAATAGAGCGAGACGTAGAGAGGGAGGAGGGAGGGCGTGACGTCGCAATATCGTCGGCACGTTTGACTCAACAGCTCCCCCACTTGTTTCGTCAATGTTCCTTTTTTTTGCTCCCTTTCGTACTGGATTACAGTATATCATCATCCGGTGTGTCGCGGCAATATCAACCAACACGGATTCGTTCTCTCGTGTATGAGCCCGTGCTGGCGCGCCCGGAGGGCCAGTCGGACAACTCGTGAGTGGTTATATTCTCTCGATCCGGAGGGCTCGCCCGGAGGGATTATCCACTTCTCTCTCTCTCTCTCTCTCTCTCTCTCTCTCTCTCTCTCTCTCTCTCTCTCTCTCTCTCCCTCACTCTTCTCAATCCGCGCCAACGTCTATTTCGTCGCGTCAATCATATTTTCTCCAACTGACAGTGATGACAATTAGCGAAAACAAACGTTCTCGTTAATCGTGCGGTGAAACACGTTAGAAGAAAATAAGAAAACAAAGTTAAACGAACGTTAATCTTTCAAAATTTGTCGTCACGACTACACCGGGACAGTAATACCAAATTAACACGACTCCGAAGTCGCGAATAATAATAATAATAATCATAATAATTAATCGCGCCTTTCTCGTAATGAGACGCGTCTCGACAGTGCGAAAGACGCCGGCAGGTTGGCGGGGGGCGGGGGGGGGGGCGAGTCGAGTCTATTGCAAAGTTTTCTCTCGTTAGCCATTCGCGAAAGTCTTTTTTTTCCCCCTTCTTTTGTTTCTTCTTTTTTTCCTTTGTTTTTCCCTCGAGCTCGCAATTTCTTTCTCGTTGCCGCGCTCAGCGAGAGGTTTTTTACGTAAACAGAAAATGCATTCCGGGCCATGTCTCGCATTCAAATGCAAATTTTGCAACGTGTACAACCGCGGTTTATTGCGACTCGTCGTACGTGCGTTAGGATATTATACCAATGTTATAAATATATCTATATCTATCTATCTATATATATATATATATATTCACATATGTATGTATGTATATTTGTGTGTACATAAGCCAACCACTCGTATTGTGTGTTTTATATTACGACAGCAATAAGATACGCGAAGGTCCGGCGAGTTCAATTCTATTATTTTCACAACGCAAATACCCCGTAAATCGGCGTACTTTACGGTCCGGTCGTATAAACGACTTTACACACGTGACCTCCACCCCTTCCCCACCTTCCGCCCTTACTACTCTCCTCTCTTCGCCCAAAATTCCAAACCCACCGCGTATCAATCCTTTGTAATCGCGTTCCCGTGTAAACTATTCGGAAATTTTCGATAATTCGCGATGAAGCACGAGAGGTGTTCGACGAGTTGGCCGTTTTATAAGGGGAATTAAATGAACACACGTTGAATATAGGCGCGATAAGCCATTTCACACGGTAGATACAAAGGGCTCGATCGTTCCCATTTTTCCATACGCATTTTTCTGGGTCATATCGGTAATAACGATTAATCGTACGGTTCGCGAAAATAACGATAATTTTTCTTCGATTTTGTTCGATTTGAAAATGAAGGGTGGAGGAATAGAGGATGAATTAATAATCGTAATAGTCAATCCCGTTGATTTTTATAATAAAAATATATGAAAAAAAAATAAAAAATAAAAAAAACAATCGTTCGAAGAGACGAACGATCAAAATTTCAAACAAACGTCACAATTATTGAAATAACGTCCGGGAAAACGCGATGAAAATCGTATAAGCTCGATAATACAGAGGGATTCCTCGATTCCCAGAGAGAATTGATGAATAAGCGTGTCCGGGAGAATTCCGGGTCGGCCGTTATATTCCAATTGCCAGGTTGTATATCTTTCGGTCTAACTGGTAATTGGAAAATCGGTTTAACGTTGCTTTAACGTATGACGCATGAATTCACTCGACAAAAAGCGTCTATATCGTCGTCATTCTCTCTCTCTCTCTATCTCTCTCTCTCACACACACACACACACACTTTTTCATTTACCTCTCGTCGACTAGTCGTTATAGCTCGCACGCAGTGACGCCTGAATGGAGAAAACAATTTATTCCATGGGTTTGCCGAGAAATATTTATTCAAGAGCTCTCTCGCGTGGTACAAACTGGGAAAGCGATTTATCGCGCGGTAAGTATCCCGAACGGTTTGTGACGCTAACGATAAGCGTATATCTATATAGTCCGCGTGCTAACCGCAGCTTGCGTTAACGCGCTATAAGCGTATAATACGAGATTTACTCGATGTAGAAGCTTCGAGACGAGATCTAGCGACTCGTGACGTCCATCGACTCGACGAACGACGCGGAATTCGATAAATAATTGTAAACAAACGAAAGGGTCGAAAAGAACGTTATAAAAAAGCCTTTAATTTACAATCGAGGTTGAAAATATTAGGGTCAAATGTCAATTTCGTCGATAAATAAAAAAAACGAGATTGTTTTATAAAAGGACGTTGCTTTTGTGCAACGCCACGAAATTGCTCGATTTTATGGTTCGTACGTGTGGGGACCTTGCTATGGGAGAAACGGTAAAATCATCGAAACCACCGAGTTTTACAACTTAATCCATTACAAAATTGTCCGGGACATGGAGTAACCGCACGTACAGCGGTAGCTCTCTCTCCATGTATATATGAAGTAACGTACTCGCGGCACGTGAAGGCTCAAAGGTAGCGATGGACTTCGTCACAATTACATGGCAGGTACCAACTTGCAATTTTCGAGCTCGCAATAACAATCGTCGACGAATTAAACTGCCCATGAAAAAATGAAAGAAAAAATTAGGTCGCAGTGGTATTAATAATTTCCTCCTCGAAATCAAGAGTAATGCGTTATATTTATTTTGTGATTTTTACGAACTTTCTTCTTTCGTTCTTGATTCATTTTACTGCTACGGAAATTCGCGTAATTATATACAGAGTACTAGCGTCGGTACGAGCACAACGGTTTTTTAAAAATTATTCTGCGATGAAAATTGGCCGAGATATTAAATCTCAAAGTTGAAAAATTTGAAACATAACCTAAAAAATGCGGTGCGTTCCGTTCAGGACGTTTTTTTTACGGATCGTTGCTATTTTTGTAGATTTTGACGATATAATTGTTAATAAACGATGGGTGTGTTTAAACTTTTAAATTTTGCTAATTAATATCTCGGCCAATTTTCATCACAGGACGATTTAAAAAAATCCCTCTTGTTTATACCGACGCCAACTATCTGAATATTGTCAGTATCTTCATAATTGCTTAACACTCTGTATATACCCGAATTCGTAGAATGGAAGAATCGCGTCAGCTTGTGGCGCGAAGACGCGAATTGATTCCGACATCGATTTCACCCCCGCGCCTCTCGATCGACCCTCGATTTCGAGCCAGGACATTGGACATACATATATACATACGCGAATATCCCCGAGTAATCTCAGTTACTTTACGATCCTGTCTACAGTCCCAACCGAGAAGCAAAATCCGCGCTGTCAGTTGAAAATTTTCAATCAAATGCATCGACATATACATTCCTCGGGGTCGTTTGACGAAACGTCCCAATTTCGGTACATTATTGCTACCGAAGATCCTGACGATCGGTTCCAAGTCTAGACGGTCGTGGCTATTCGAGAAATATGCGACGACGAAAATCTCGTCGCGGTTGCCAATTTCGTTGAGTATTTTTCTATGCGTTCTCTGCGATATACATATATATATGCAACCTGTTTTTTTTCGACCCGATGGAATTTACAGGAAAAGGAAATTTCAATTGTCACTTTCTTCTTTTCGCAATCTATCCGCTCTGCGTATAAAACTTATCGTACTTTTTCCCTAGTTTCGATGAAACGGAAGACCTGGAAATAAACGTTGGAACGAAACCCAGAGGCTCGGCAATAATAAGTCGCCGGGTATTAAATTATTTTTGTAGGTCGAAGCCGTACGTATCGTTTAACCCAAGACGACCTGAGCGCAATTTCGTCGACTGAGAAAGAAACCCCGCAAAACTTTAGACCGATCTACGACTCGAATTTCAATGAAAGAATGACCTCGTGCGCGTGCGCATAAAATCGAAACTACCCTCTTTCTTCGTCCTCGAAAAATCACGAATATTCAAGGGTAAAAAAGTCAACGAGCTTCTGTGTCGATTATTCGCGACTTTTTCCGACCATTCGTTCTTTTTTCGGCCATATTTCTTAGCCAAAGCGACAGTCTTCGATAGAGATTTTTGCAAACAAAAAAAAACAATCTTTTTCATCTTCGTCACCCAGTTTTGCTATTTTATTACTTTTATACGGAAGTCGATGAGAATATTTATATCCGCAATTGGTTCGCATTTGATACTTTGTTCGAGGGATAATCCTTTATCGTCGTCGATGAAAGAGTTTCGCGAAAATACGGATAAATCCGTGAAAACGAGGGGAAAACGCGAGGGCAAACATCGTGCTCGTCGACGATCCGACAAGATTCGAACGACGGATCGGTCGTTGTAATTTTCGTGCGGAAAACTCGACAGACGATATTTCCCGGGATCGTTTGAAAAATCACGTATTAAGTATGACCTTTTGTTGTTTTTTTTTTGTAATTTCCTTTTTTTCCCTTCTTTTTAGCATTGTTCCAGAATCGATCGGCCCTTCGGACTTTATTTTCGAACGGCTCTTCGAGCTTTATTCTCAAAGGGCACTGCTTCGAGTTTTATCGTCGTACTGAAAATATCGAATAAATATTGAAAATATCACAAGTTTACAAAGGGCCAGTTCCTAGTACTCGATAGAATACCCATAGGGCGCGCGCGCGTTTATTTGACGTATTTTACTTTAGCAACGATTCTCGTTCATTTTTACCCTGTTCATTTTTCCGAGTATATACAAGCGAAAAAGAAGAAAAGACAGAAAAATGTACAAACAACAAACGTCAGAATTCCCATTAAGAAGGGGATCCGCCGTGGCACGAGAAAGTGAAAAATGCTGAAAAATTGTAAGGTATTTGCTTTCACATTATTATTTATTTTCATCGAATACGTACCCGTGTGTTTAAATAAAGAAGAAATAAAAAAAGAGGAACGCGATCGCGTATTTCTATGCGAATTACAGTACAGCGAGGTAAATTTTATATTTTTTTTGCGGATAGAGACGGTGGAGGGGTGAAAGAGTGTCGAGGGGCTGGTTGCGATCATTATCAAAAGAAAGAAAAAGAAAATGATAAAGGGGTAAAAAAAAATATCTCGAGACGTAAAAGTTGCATATAGCGTCCATGGGCAATCGGCCGACCGTCGCTATCTTTATACACGCGGAAGGTTGACATTAGCATTGGGTGGGCATATAGTATAAGCGCACTGATAGAGCCCGCTTGACGCCTTTATTATCTATTTGGGTTAGCGTAAACGTCGAGTTCGCGGCATGCTTCGTTTAACTCGCAAACGTGTAAACTCTCGCTCATTTCTTCACTCCACCCCCCCCCCCCTTCCCTCCCCATCCCCCTTTCCACCCACTCCTTCCAACCAAATCTCTTTCTCCGTACTTACTTTTCCCACCGTTGTCTTTCACGTATTACGTTCGAACGTACGAAAAAGTTCGCCAAGTTTATTTTTAAAATGCGCGATCTTTCCAGCCGGAAGAGTCCAATAAATTTGGGGCAAACGGTAGGTAGGTATTTATAATAATACCGAGAGCGAAATATTTTCATGAATTTAACGGGCGCCAAATGAAATTAATCGCGTATCGTGTTATAAAAATTAAACGTTTTTTCTTCACGAGTACGTTGTTCTGCTTTGTTTTCTTTAACCCCTCCCCCCTTTTTTTAGTAACGACGAAAGACAAGAAAAAAAAAGAAAATTCAGAATCGAGTTATGAGAAAAAAAAACGTCGTACCGACTTTCGTTCCTGTACGGTGGAAAAAGTCGTTACTCGCGTGACGAGCTAACCGTCGGGTATCGAGACATCCCACGTCGTTCGTGAAAATTTCGTCTAATCTAATCTAACGCCTTGTACTCCGTACCGAAACGCCGGTTTGCACCGATTTGACAGCTGAGTGGCGTCCGACTATTAGTGGAGTCGAGAGTAGAGTGAGACAACGCGTTTGAGCTATGTGTGTACGCAAATAAACATCGTTGGCAATGGGGACATCGAGGGAGGAGGGGGGTGGCGTGAAGCGTGGTACAGCGAGGGATGCGAAAAGAGCGAGAGGGAGGAGGAGGGAGGATCTTATACGAGGAACCCGATGAGTACGACTCCGAAAATTACTGAATCGAGTAACCAATTGTATTTCAATGGCAACGACGACTTTGTCTTTTCGTACAATGAAAAGATCGCCGTAGCTCGGTAAGAGAATTTTTGGTATGGGGGTTTATGCGCCGTTTCCCTCGTTCGAAACGAACGACGAATATAACGGGTGACCTATTTGTGAAAGGGGTGAAAATATGCGAAACGACCCATTTTCGAGTAACAAAGGATCCGCCAGGTGACCCCTTTGAACGGAATAAAGACGTATAGCGGGTGAGCCATTTGAAAGAAACGGACGATATACCGGGTGTCCTCTTTCGAAAGAGACGATTAATGTAACGTGTGACGTGATCGATGAAAGGGACGTTAAATACGTCGAATTGATTATTCGAAAGGAGCAGTGTGTCCGCTTAGGGATTCGGTCGAAATACGTGGATAAATATACCGGGTGTCCGACGTGAAAGAATGGAAAAGAATATTTTTTTTTAGAACGTTCGGTTGTTCCCCAATATGGAAAAGCGAGCGGTACTTGTCCGAATAATTGCAAGAGGAATTGATTAATCGGAGTCGAGAGACGCGAGATGAGATTCGTAAATTACGGATGCACGACGATCGGCTAAATCGTTCTTTGGTAAATATGCAACTGTGATAATATCCCACGTGGATGTCCCCTGCCCCAGCGGCGTTTCCGCAATTGAACAGTCGCGAATTATTAAAGCCCGAGTTCCTAAAACCCGTTGGCCGCAGGGGATATCCGCGAGAGGGTGTATAAAACTGTGCGTATATTCATTACGTATATTCATTTTGTTCCTCGGGCTCGGTCGGTTTTGGGTATTTTTTTTGCTCTTTTTCTTTTCAATTATTAATTCTCAACCGTTTCATCGAAATCGATAAAACACGATTTGCAATGCGTGTTGCGACCTCTCGGCGAAACAAATAGCCTACCTGTTGCTACAAATTTAACGCGTGACGCACACGCGAGATTATCGTCGAGGGTGTGTATCCGCGGGGATCGATAAATAAAGAATAAAATGAGCGTCGTAAAATGAGTAATGGGGCACGGGTCAATTTATGGACGGCAGTAACGAGCGCGAGCTACGTTGTTTTCATTTATTCACGATTTTTTTGTTCTTTTTTGTTTTCTTTCATTTTTGCTTTTTTTTTATATCGCTCACGCGAACTTCGTAATATGATATTAATGACGTTGCAGGTGGAAAATTAATTATCCACCGGGAATGATAGTTTCGGCGTTAATATCGTCGGAACAAGGGGGAGGATATTATCGCGGACAAAATCCCGATGAAATAATTACTATGGAGCACGTGGTACGTGTCGTTAATGGTAGAGTTTGATAACGGTTCATGGCGCACATTTAACGCAGTACAGTCAAAGTTAGCTACGCGTCTCGCTTTGGTCGTTTGTCTGTTTTTGGTAATAAGCAGCTAAGTTTTTTTAAAATTATTTTTGTTTTGTTTTATATAAACATATATATATATATATATATATATATATACGTGTGTTTTAGAGCAAAACGTCTTATACGCAGCTAGGAGTCCAAGGACGATAATGTCCTTGACACGAATGCTTCTGTATATTCTTATGTACAACAATATTGACTCCATTATATCCTTTCTTTACGGTTCGATGCGAAAGGAACAAAAATTCTCGGGGAAAAAAACATTTTTTTTCGGTTCACCGTCCCCTGGAATGTTGGGAAATCAACCTCACCCCCTTCACTGCTTTGCGAGCGTTCGAAAAAATTTCCGACCACCCTCTCTGCCATCTTTCTTCTATATTCAACCGTATATATATGTATTGTCTTCTTTTTCTTCTTCTTCCTTCATCCAGTCATCCGTTAAGTCGAAAAATCCATTTTTCATATTCTCTCTCTCTCTTTTCGACCCTAAAAATCCGTGCGTGTCAGACGATAACGTATAGACGGTGTAGGTCATCGTACGTTGGATAAAAACTTGTTTGCTTTTGATACGTCGTGTCGTGGCGACAATGGAGAAACATGCCGGCAAATATTTTTATTTTATTCGATTTAAATTTACTTTCGGTATTCGGGGTGAGAATTTTGGCTCGAGATTTTTGTTTTAGTCGATCGATGCGTAAGGGTTGTTCCAGGCTCGGGCAAGGAAGGACGTATAATTAGGGGAGAACGCGTGGGATGTTAATACGTCAGAAATAATTGGATCTCTTCCTCTCTCTCTCTCTCTCTCTTTGTGTTTCGTTACTGCTGACGCGAATCGTCCCATCTCCCCGTCGACGCGTCTCAATTTTGCTAAGAGCCGCCCCACAGCCCCATTATCGCGCACACGAATCGCAACAAAACTTTGCCCAAGATCGTTTTCCGTCGGGCAACGACTCCTTTCTCGTAACTCATGCGAGCCACTAATTTTCTTATCGCGTCGAGAATCTTTGATTCCGTCATATTCGTTAAAGGGATGAGCGAATCTTAAATAAAACACCCCCAAAAAAATAACAACAACTTTTTGAAAAATATCAAAATTCACTCACTCGTTTCCCGTTCTAAATTAAATATTTCATTTTTGAAACAACGAGATACCCCTCGCAAATCATCTCGAAATAACAATTTTTCCAATCTTTCCAACGAGAAATTGTCATTAACATGAGAAAAAAAAGAACAAACAATAATTTACCAAAAATCATTATTTTTAGTTCGTAACAGGCGAATATTACGTGCCCACCCTCGATATATTTCATTTACAATTCTGTACACGTGACAAACCGAGGGTTGAAATTAGTCCGACTCGATTTAATTCGCACGGTAGAAGTTCGGGGTTGACGATCAAATGAGTTTCGGGTTGATGGTTGTCGCGCGACGATACCAACTGTGCGCGATAGACGCGAACATTTTCACCCTAATGCCCCCTTCCCTGTTCACGTACTCCGGGGTACATTTCGCATATCGTCAAATTGCGTGTATCGGCATTTCGGGGACGAACCAATTTCCCGTGTTTTCGGTTCTCCTGACGATTCGGCTAGTCATAGGTACGGTGGAGAGGGGTGGGGGCGTGGGGGTTGGGTTGGGGATTCCTCGTTGGATGTACTTAACAGCGCGCACCGCTACCCCTATTGAAATTCTTGCCACCCCAACGATCATTGCCACTTCGTACCCGTGTTCGAACGACATTCTATATGATTTACGAGCTTATAACCGCGTCTCGCTAACCACGCACGATCGCATCGCGAGAGGATCGATAACGCCCCGCGTGCATCTACGAAGCGTTGATAATGGGCCGAGCGTCATAGTTGGACGGTTTATTGCATTTTCGTGGCTAACGGGCCGTGCCATTATCCGCCGTTATCGCGTCAAAAATTTTCCCCGTTCGTAAGAAAGAAAAGAAACGAGTACAAATACAAAAATTTCACGAGGGTGATTTTTTTTTATCTTGAAATTTAGTTTCATCCGACGATGGCCGATTTGTCATAATCCGCCGTGGCGATTTATGAATACGAGTACTACGGTGGATCAGCAAATTTTCTCGCTTACGTCGTACGTTATCTCTCTCTCTCTCTCTCTCTCTCTGCTTCTCCTCGAAGGAAATTATAGCCCCTTTTTTTATTCGCGACGGACGATTTACGTTTTAATGACGACACTTTTGGGGGCCGAGAGTCAAAGGAGCCGCCTGTTCTCTCGCCGGGAGGAAGTTTCGCGGTTGGCTGTAACTTTGCACGCTACTATTACTAACCACAGAGTGTGTGTGTGTGTGTGTGAGAGAGAGACAGAAGCATCGGAGCAAACAGCTTCAGAGTCAACAGTACCGGAGTTTGTTGGCAAGAGTTACTTCTGGTACGAGAAAGAAGGAACGAGCTAGAGAGAGAGAGAGAGAGAGAAAGACAGAGAGATAAGTGGGTGTTGTGTTATAGAGAAGGCGGGGGCGATGACCCAAAAGACAGAGAGAGCTACATACATTTAACTATATACACATACACAGTACGTTGAAGCACTTTACGCATCGCGAGGAATGATCAATGGGTGATATGTTTGTCTAGTCCCCAAGAGCCCTTTGGCACGAGGAGGAGGAACACATCACGCAGTCAACCCTCGATCCGACACATTCGCCTATATTCATACGTACACACGCTATACGTATACATTGAGTTATCAAAGAGTGAAATTGAGAGAATACGTCGAAACAAAAAATTGACCCTTAAAAAGAAACTCCACGATAACAATATAACGATAAGAAAAATAATCTAACCAAAATCGATTAATCAAACTCAAAATTCTAGCCAACGTTTCCCTCTTACTTTCTTATCGCCAAGAATATTTGCCAGACGTATTTTCTTCAACGAAATATCTTTAAAAAAGAATTGTAACATTTCTGTAATTTGAAGTTTCAATTTTTTACAAAAAAAAAAAAGAAAATAACTATATTTTTAATGATTTCCTTTTCAATTTGTGCACGTCTTCGTCCCACGTTGCACGGCGACAGGCTGAATGCAGCCCACGCTCTTGATTCGTTCGTACACTGTGAAAATCGAGTATGTCGAGAGAAAAATAAAGAAAAAAATAATAATATATAAAAAAATAAGCAGACGAGATTTTCCAAGCGAGACGACACTCGTGAGATTCAACCGTTGACTTTACGTGGGAAGACCTCTTGGGTCGAGTGCACCGGAGCGAATGAACACACACACATATAAACACACATATATATACATATATATATAATGTCAAGGTTTTACGGGGGTTGAAAAGGATCTCGAATCACGGAAAAGCCGTGGGGTATGTTTCGTCGCAAGTGCATTCGCGAATAGCGAAGCTTGCACACGAGTCCTGTGTGCATCGTAGCTTCCGTCTGCATAGCTATATATATTTATACACGGCTATGGTGTTTCTTACTCGTGATAAGAGAAGTGGTAAGGTTGGTATGAATCGCATATGTAGGTGGCAGGACGGTAGGCAGCCAGTGAGAGAGAGAGAGAGAGAGAGTGAGAGAGAGAGAGAGAGAGAAAAGTGACTCGAAGTCTGGGGAGATGAAAACGTGCGGCGCGATAATGGAAGCTGGCGCCCGGCCAAAACTGGCCAAGTGAGACGCGTCTCGAAGACCCCACGCGGTGGCGAGACAAGAGCGAAGAGAGTCGCGCAAGGATCTGGACCTCGGTGCGCGCTCGATCCCGCGGAGACCGCGGTTAGGAAATGCGAGGGAGAACCTCGCTGTAGTTTCCGTTGCTCGAGAGCAAAAGAGAGAGAGAGAGAGAGAGTAAAGCCCTGACCGGTGATTCGATGTACCAATTTACTCGTTTACCTCAAATCTTTTTATCCGTATCGCAAAAATATTCGAGATTTTATAACGATTTTCGATAAAATTTTATGTTTTTTTTCCTTTTCTTTCGTTTATTGATGAACTTTTTTTAGAATTCGAGGTCGATACTGCGTTTACTTTTTCGCAAAATAAATATCGGATTTTTCCGATGGTCGGTAGGAAGTGATTGAATAATTTTGTTTTTATTATCATGTGAAAGAGTTCCGGGAAAAATCTTTCGGCTTTTTCATTGTTCGCTTGCTTTTTTTCTTTTTTTTTCTCGTTGTTTTTCTTCCCTCGACGAGAATCCGGCAACATCTGGCTGTGTTTTCTCACGTTTTTCGTCGCGCGCACGAGCCGACGCGCCTTTTGGTCTTTAGCGAGCTTTTACAAACTACGAGTACCCGGACGAAACGAGGCTCGTGCGGTTACGGTTATTTTTCTTTTCGCTCTCTCTCTCTCTCTCTCTCTCTCTCTTTTTTTGTGTTTACCGATGAAAAAAGTTTGTTAATCGGGTAGTGACAGCCGGTGGTTGTTTGGTATTTAGCAAGAAAGAAATAGTGACAGAAGGGTGAGGGGGGGGGCTCTCGAATAGCTCGGGAAACGATTTGGAGTTGAAGAAGTTCGGGCAAAGTTTTTACTGGAACGTGGAAGAAACCCGGCCCGATTTGGCGAGCACCGAGAAAAAAAAAGTTTGAAAAAAATGTTAAATTAAAGAAATTTTCTAATTTTTGTTTATATTTTCTTCATTTAATACGAAAAAAAAGAATCGTTCCTCCATAAAAAAAAAGTCGTTAATAAATAAAATTTCGTTCGAGCACGTGGTGATAAAAACCACGTGGGAATTGATCTCGAGTCGTTAATGTATAATTAACGAATGAAAAATTTCGCAGGTTGTCGCGAGAGTCGAAGGAGAGGTGTGCGAGTGATCGCGAGACGACAGCTGATAACTCGTTCATTTTTCACGATCAGTGGCGAACGAACGGCCGCGTGGTCTTAGCGTCGACGCGGAAACGCGACGACGCATATCACACCGGAGTAATTTACGATTATGTCTCGTTGGAGACGCGAGCGTACCAAAGCCCGGGTGGGTGCAGGGGGTGGAGAAAGGAGAAAAGAGTAAAAGAGCAAAAGAGCCTTAGAGGCGTCGCGCGTCCTCGTCATTTTTCGGCGCTTTTCCCGGTTCGCAACGCGAGAGACGCTCCGCGCACTTTGCCAAGCACCGTTGAACACGCTCGGTTTAATTAAAGACGTTACGTTATATATAAACTCGGATGGAATCGAGAGACACGACGATAACTTTATCTCGCTCTCGTGCTTCCTACGTCTTTCGTCGTACGTTCTCTCGGGCACACGGGCGTATATACAGTCGCACGTACAGTTGTAACGAACAACGAGAGGAGAACCTTCTCTACGAGATATGCGAACGTCGTTTAACCCGCCGCGCCAGTACCGGATAACCATCTTTCGCTGGAGGAAAAGTAAACTGGAGCCAACGCAACGAAAGAGATAGAGATAGAGAGAGAGAGAGAGAGAGAGAGAGAGAGAGCCAGGAGACGAATTTTACGAGTTGGTTAAGTAAGTGTCGGACTTTTTGGCTACGAAAAATCGCCGGTCGATTCTTTCTCGAGCGGAAATTTGATCGGGCTGAGATTTGGCCTGGATCAAGCGTCTCTTGTTTCGAACGCGGCCTTGATCGGACTAATAATAAGGCCCGGGTCGAGGGTGAAATGATATATCGGATATGACCCTGATCCGGTAGCGAATCTGGTTTTGATTTCAGACGGATCAGGGTTGAGTATGGATTACAGAATGACATTGGATTTATCGGAATAGCTCGAATAGAACGGCTGCGAGAGGAGTTTGAAAAATGTCGAAATTAATAGAAAGGTGAAAAGAGGGAAATGTATGGAACAATGGGCAAAAAATAATGATCCGACTTTAAAAATGAGATATTTCGAAGCTTGAATAACTAGGAATAGAATGCGCGTAAAACCGATTAGTCAGACTATTTTTCAAAAAAGTTATGGACGTTTTTAGTCATGATCGTTTTTGGAAAAAATTCGTAATTTTGTAAAAAGTTCGATAAAAGTTTAATATCTCCATCAATTTTTAGAAAAGTGTATACAAATTTATCTTCTTTGTAACAATGAAATATCAAACTTTTACAATCGTTGAGATTTTAATTATTGCGACTCTACTTTCACGAAGTCGTTGAAAATCCGAGTAAATCGCACACGTGTGGTATTTAATGAACTGTTTTATCAATCGTCAATGACTGCTCCTACGTGCGTACACAGCTTCAGATGTTGATACACGTATTGGGCGTGGGCGATAATTTAGGGGATGGAATTTAATTCCGCTTGTTCGGCCGTAAAATATATGCGCGATCAATACGAATTCAATCGAGTACCATCAATGTTATTTTAATCCGTTCCCCCATACGCAAAACTACGAAAGTTAATTTCATTCAACTTGGACACAATGGCGTTCACGGAATTGCTAATACCACTGATTGTACGCCCGAGGGGGGAGGCTGTGATAAATATATAGTGTATGTATTTTCATACAAACAGTGAATTTGCTATTTTGCCAGTTACTCTTCTTCATTGTTTATCCTGATTCGTCTCTCATCGTTCCTCGGTAAAAATCGATTTAATAGAATTCGATCGATTAGAATTTTCGATAATAAAGCTGAATAATATTTGCCTTGAATCAAAATTTGATCGAAGAATTAAATTTTATTTTTCATAAAATAAACATTGACGATTCGTCATTTTTCAAATTTTTTCGTAATTCGCGCGGTCGCTCGAGATATTTTGATAAATTTTCAATAAAATCGTACGAGACGTTAACGGACGCATTATTTATAAACTTATTACAGTTGTCTCGGTTGCCACGTAAGTTAAACAGTTAGGACCGTGCGAAACGAATTCGTTATAATTCGAACGATAATTCCGGCTTTCCGTGATCGCCATGTGAAACTTTCGCGGCGGTCTGCCGTGTGACAAGTCCCGGTCCGGCATGGAACTTGCATGAAATACAACTAATTGGATCATTAATTATACGAGTCGGTGCGGGATAAAACTTTTCTACCGTACCGAAGAAACACACTACACACGCATATGCGTTTAATGCTTGTATGTAACGTTCTAAAATCGTCTATCGGACGTTATAAATGGCACGATTCCAAATGCTATACGCAAGTAGCTTAGAGCGAGTGAGACGACGAGAGGATCAAGAGCCGGGATGAATAGACGTGCGCGAGCTCGTGTTTAATTCCTCGTTTTGCGTTTTGGACATTACGCCATACGGATAATTCGACGTTAATTGCACGTGGTACACACGTCGTTAAATTGTGCTCGAGCCGATCTATTAAGATTCGCTTTGATTTTATAAAAATCGTTTTCGGAGATTCGTCAGACATTTAAAAAGCAAACATTCATAAATAAAAGAATGGAAATATAAAGAAACAAAGAAATATAAATAAAAAAATAAAATGCGCGATTAGGCTCGTTGGAGGATCGGATTAAAAAAAAAGTTTTCTCTCGACGTCGCGATCGTTCGATGACTTCGGCTTTTATCAACGTTTTTCGACAGTCAACGGTCGAGCAAATCGGTATCGTCGATATCGAGAAAATCATTTTTTTTCTCGACTTGGCGTCTGCGTCACGTCACGTCACACGTCGCTTTGGCTTGTCCGAAGAATCCGCGAGAAGCGTCACGCTGTCGCGAGCGTCGCAAGACCTGCCAAGCGTTCGAAACGTCTTCTCTCTCTTCGGACATGTTGCCGAAAATATCGTTCCTATAAACGCAAAATAAAACTCACGAGGCACTCGTCCCCGTTAACGACGCCACGAAATTTTACGAAGTAAAATGAACGTGGCGTTTATTCTTTTTTTTTCCTCCTGCAAATTAAGAAAATAAATAAACAAACAAATAAATAAATAAAATGTTAAAAATAATGACATCGTGAGCGTACTTTGGCGCACCCCCACGAAACATAAATTGGTATCGATCGCGGACTTTCCGTAGATTACGCATATTGCATTGTATCGGGATAAAGCTCCGAACGAGGGAGAAAGGACGAAAGAAAAAAAAAGAAGGCACGAATGGGCGGAAGATTCGATACGGTGAGGCGGACCACCCACGTATTTCGGATATTTCTCTCTCGATCTCGCTCTCGCGTTGCCCGTACCAGAGACTTTTTTTTCTTCTCTCTCTCTCGCTCTTTTTCTCTACCGACTGGTCTCTGTTTATCTGTTATTCGTCGCGAAAGAATAAGTCGATAGGGAGAGTCGAAAAGGCGCCTTTATCGTTCTCTCTCTCTCTCTGTCTCTTTGTCTTTCTCTATACGTGTATACATATTGCGTCAGAGGGTCGAGTATGTGTACGAGGAGACGGTGAAAACGGTACACAAATTAAAGTGCTGTCCGTACTCACACATGTGTTCTCCCAGTGGCCAGACTTGAGGTCCTGAGTTGACCTCGACGAGGACCGTCGGGGCGCAGATCACGAGGACGCAGAGGTCAGCCGCGCTGAGGTTCACCAGAAAGATGTTCGTGCTATTTCTCATGTCTTTGCCGCGTAGCACGACCAACGGAACCTGGACGGTCGAAAATAAATGAATAATTATTAATCTTGATAAAGAAATTGATAATTTTTATTTTGAGCCTTTCTTTTTTCTCTCTCTCTCTCTCGACAATGATAAATTACCATTAAATTTCCGAGGATACCGAGTACCATTACGGCGATGCATACGACCATCGACGTTATGCGAATGTAGGGCGGCAACATGTACGCAGTTGAGGTCGTGTTCTCTGGCTCGATTACCGAAACTGTAAAAAAAAAATTGTTTTTTCTTCTTTTCGATCTTTTATTTGTTACGGATATTCGTGTCGATCGTTGATGAGACGCCTTCCGCAATAAGATAACGAGAAAACGATCGATACGTGCTCGTTGGTATAATCGATTATTGGTTCGAAGTCGATGTGCCAAGGCCGCGCCAAGAACGAGAAAAGAATTCGAGACTATCTCGTCCTTATATGGAAAGGCATTCATACTTTCTGACATGGAGTCGCGACGACTTCTAAATTTCGTAAGAAAAGCCGCGTGACTGTGCTCGAATGAGAGATTTTATTACGCTGCTTCGACATTTTTTCGTTAAAATTTTTGTTTTATTTAATTTTTTTAATTGTTTACAAATATTTACCGGAAAATCCATCGAGAGTGCTGCTGCCGACGATGGTCGTGTAGTACGAGGTGTTCAGCTCGAGAGCCGTCGAGGACATGGTCGATAACATTTTGACTTAATTTGGACTCCTCGAAAATTCACTTTTTGTTTTATTTTGTTTTTGCACTTTCGAGCACAAAAACCGAAGATTGAAAAAAATGGACACGAATGTATCTCGAAGACCTTTATTTAGGATTTAACGAACGATATTTAAACTTTGACGCGATATTTAATTCATCCTTTCGTTTATATTTTTAATACGTTTTTTTTTCTTTCAGCACCAAATTTTTCGATATAATATTGTATTCTTCCGAGATTTTAGTTCCACGAATTTTCGCGCACCGCTCGACGCTCTTGCGTTATCTCCCGTGACAATTAACACGACGAGAATTCTCGATCTTCGTGACATTTCGAAGTTTTTAGTTCGCGGGCAGTCCGCAAATCGCCAAAAATTTGTTCACGTTGATGGTGCTGCCCTCTCGCGAATAGACTTCATTTTTGCACGGGCCACTGGAACTCGTTAGACTCAATTCTGAGGTTTTCCGTAATCTGAAACAAAAAAGAAACCAAAAAACATAAAAAATGTAGAAAAATAAAAGAAAATTTTATTTTTATTCCGCTCAAGTCTTTTTTTTTATTCACTCATCGATATTGTGTTTCGTCACGATAGCGATAAGATTTTGATCTTCAATAATCCAAAATTTATAGATAGATCGAATCCGTGCTAATGCTCGTTAAGCCGTGTAAATCGGTAATCGCCGAGGGGCACAATGTTTCTAAAACTCCGAACGCCCGCCGGTAAAACCAACATTAATTATAACAAGGGCAGCTGACGACTCGATAAGCTTCGTCGAGATGAGCTCGCATATATATATATATATATATATATATATATATATACAGCTAATCTATCGGTTCTACGAAAATTCTCCCGCGTATATTTCCCAAGGGCGCCACGAATCCAGGCTCGACACAGCTTTTCATTAACGACGAAACAAACGATATCGTCCATAGACATTTTACGATATGCAACGCTTTTATAAATATAAATTAATTTTATTACTTGAAAAAAAAAAAAAAAAAAAAAAAAACACACAGAATTCGTGAAAGATCGATAAGTCAACCGGT
The DNA here is from genome assembly GCA_964017225.1 of Netelia inedita. Taxonomy (NCBI): domain Eukaryota; kingdom Metazoa; phylum Arthropoda; class Insecta; order Hymenoptera; family Ichneumonidae; genus Netelia; species Netelia inedita. Next base: position 13,653,476 of record OZ024925.1, on the reverse strand, counting down.
TCGAAATTTCGCGTCGCGATAATTTACCGCTCGACTCTTCGTCCAAACGGCTTTTCTTAATAAATACGTTATCCGACTGTTATAAATTATTTTTTTCTCCCTCCTCCCCTCCTCCTCTCCCCCATCTTCTTCCCCAACCCAACAACTACTTTCCGTTACACGCGCCCCTTCGTTGCCAGCACGGAGAAAACGAAGTAGCGATGCGGTTAATTAATCGTCAAGTCGTCTCGGAGTCTCTCCGCGGAAAGCGGTTCGGTAACGTTATAAACGAGCGATCGTAACTCAAAGTCCCGGTCGAGAATGTGGGTGGTGTGAGGGATCTCGCGCGCGCGAGAAACACACAGAGGGAGTGAGAAAGTAGGGGCGGGCGGGGGGGAAGTACGAGGGGTTGGAGAATTGAAACCCGACTGTAATTTGTTTGGATAGACGATAGCCGTTCCCGGTTCCCAATCGCGGCTTCCCTTTGCTTTCGGCCTATTGATATCTAGACGCTTGTCCGTATTGTCGTGCACGATAATATTGTCCACGTGTAGATCGATCTTAGGGTAATCGATACATTAGGATTATCGCTCGCACATCTATGTCTCTTAATGATACTTAATAATATTAATGATAATAATAATAATAATAATGGATTTTAAAGTTTAAGGGTTAAAAGAATTTTGATCGGGAAATCAAATTATTTTGAAATGATAATAACGTATAATGAAAGAATAAATAAAAAGTTAATAAAAAATCGATACACGGTCGTGATAATAAATTTGAAATATTGGAATTGATAAGATTCGTTTAAAAAATTGAATTGTATTATACGGAAGAAGGATCGTCGCGAAACGATTGAAATTCAATTTTTGTAATATCGCGTCATTTTTTTTCTGTTTTTGCTCGTTTCCCCCTCAAACGAGTCGTCGCGTGATAATTAATTTTCGCGAACTCGACGTTCAACGACTGCAAACAAGAAAGTATTTTTATCCGCGCATCCCCACGTCCGGGGACCCCGGGATCTCTCCCTCTCTCTCTCTCTCTCTCTCGGAGTTTCTGTCCCTGTTTCAAATTGACACTTTCGTTTAACGTCAATTAACCCCCTGCAACCGACACCGAGGCGAATTTTAAGCGGCGTTCTTAAGCCACGCCGCGCGTCCACTCCTCGCGGTCATTTAGACACGCACCCGGAATCTGGGTCAATTAGTCGCGAATTATTCGAACGCTTTTTACGCCGTGAGGACGCCGATGCGTTTCACGCGTCTTTCGAGCATCGTATCGCTTTTCGTTTTTCTTAATCGTTGTTTCTCTTCTCAATTTCATCCTCTTTCTCTCTAGTTTGATGTAAATAAGCAAAATGAGAGACAAGGAGGGGTAGGGGGATGAAAATTTCAAAAATTTCATTTTTTTTTTCATTTTGCATAAATTGAAAAAAATTGCGTAACGCCACGATGTGTATGACGTCAAGGATGAGATACGAGATGAGAGAGACGTAGAAAGAGAAAGAGGAGACTCGTCTCGCGGAGCAATTACCCTCACCGACAACCCCTCTCGAGATGCTCTTCACGCGCTTAAAATATTTCAAGGGCTGCATAACTCTCTCTCTCTGTCTCTCTCTGTCTCTCTCTCTCTCGCTTTCTCTCGAGAATGCCACGGGCAAAAGCTTCACTGTTCATCCTTCTTTTTCCTTTTTTTTTGTAATATGCGTCACTAACACGATGCCAAACGAGAGAAGAGCTTCGTTTTTGTTTTTGGCACGTGAACTCGAGCGGTAAAGCGTAAACGTAATAACGATAGAAAAAAAGAACGTTACGGGATACGAGATAATTTTCAGTCCGAAGTAAATTTAGCGGGAGGAAAGGGTAAGTGGGTGATCATTGGTAAAGCGATTATTTGCTAATCAATTTTAGATCGCGAGCGGCGTGTCTATGATCCTTTTAACGATAGGTACGTAGACCCGGGCACGTACCGCATGAGAATTTCCCATCTGAGTCACGAGGAAAACTGAGGGCAGTGAAAGAGTGAGAGAGAGAGAAAACGATGAAACTTTAACGCTCGGCACGCGGTAATCTCTTCTTCCGCTCCATAAACCGGGCAAAGTCCTCAAGCAACGAGATAGACAGAGTGAGACTCATTGCTATACCAAAAAAATGAAGAGTTTACGAGCTATTAAAATAAAAATGTCCGAAACAAGATACGACCGATAATACTCACGCGCGCTCGACTTTTAACCGTGAAATATTAAATTTTTTTGCAAATTAGGAAATTATCAAAATAAAAAAATCCTTTAGGACTTATAAAATTTAATAAATTATGGAATTATGAGAATTATTCATAAGTTATAAAATTTCGCGGATTATAAAAACAAATTTTTCATTACGACGGTGAAGGAAAAATGTTTTTCTTTCTCAAATTTGTATTTCGCCTCTCGGCACACGACGAGATCCGAGAAAATAATTATATCCTTGTGCAGCGAGCGTTAAAAAGAATAATATAAAAATGCGTCGCACACGTGACATTTACGTGCGTTAATCCTGTAACGCGCCGTTGAATTAATTTTCATAATTATCCAAAAACCCACCTTTTCGCGTTATTCCTCGTCCTCGAGCATCACGACAGTTTCACAGTCCTCGTGGCGCGTACTTTTTATCATCAATGGATTTGGCGACGATGCACGTTGACACTTGTAACATCGATGCACTTTGCTCGCAAGAAACTTTTTTATTCCTATTCTTTCAACCCCCAATTACCCTTCTCATTCAATATTCGACATCGAACAAAAATTGCACTCGGACAAAATCGACAATTCGATTTAAATTTCGATTAAATTTCACGATTAAAAAAATTGTATCTGGTCCACGCGCGATTTCTAAGCGACGGTAAAGGTAACAACGATCTATAACAGCCTATAATAATTTTAAATACCAAATCGTCAGAAACTTTACACCGAGTGAACAAATTTTGCAATTTTTTTCATCAACAAATTGTAATGAAATTTTTTTAAAATAAATACGACAATTAATGGAACCGTTATTTAGAGACGCTTTTTTATGTCTTTACATATATATCTTCATTTATATGTATATATATATATATACATAACTAATACAACTATAGAGACGTATATACAGATATACGAAGTTCTCGAGACATGTCCGTTTGGCCAGCGCTAAGGAACTTGAACCGTAGCGCGCGAATAGTGACGGTACACTGAATTCTCGTTCTCGGACGCACAGGATCACTGCACAGCGAGAGTGAGGCGAGCGCGCGGGGCGGCACAACGAGAGGTTTGCTTTGAATCGTCCGGTCCCGCGAGGTCTCGTCCGTGTGGAAGCGAGAGAGGAAAGACCTCGCGCAAGCGCCCCCGCTTCTCCACCTGTTTGACGAAACGAAATGCCCGTGAGACACACTGTATTTTACTCTCTCTCTCTCTCTATATATATATATATATAAATGAATGGACCAACACGCGGGGTAAACCGCGTCGCGTTGCAACTCGCGGTAAGGGACGTCGCGGGTTTTTCGGAAGTTTGCGAATTCGAGAAATCCCGCGACATCCCCTCCTGCTGTCTCGCACCGTCTCGCTCGTAAACGATCTCGCTGGAAACTTTTTTTCTTTTACTTGGTCGCCTCGCTAATCGGCCTACTTGTAACTCGTTTTCTGATAATTCGCGATAAGACGAATTTTGTTGGATCTCTGCTTTACCCTCTCCACTGCTTTGACCGATTCGACGCGATATCTGGGTTAGTCAGAGGCCGGAAAGTCGAAGATTCGCGTTGTTGAGATCGTTTTTTTTTGTTTTTAAGATTTATCGAGGACTTTTCGTTCGTCCACGTAATCGACGCCTGTCCGGTCGTAGCTTTGATCATTCTTTGACGTTTGATACGTCACACGCGTATACGCGAGCTTTATAATTCGGCAAGCTTTCTCGTGGATTCTTGTTTATAGAAAATCGTGGCAGACATCGGTCTCGCAGCGATGTAACGAATTTTACCGCTCGTTCTCTCGTATTTTACGGGGGAGATCTCGCGTTATATCTCCTTCATTCTACTCGTAAGGTTTATTTTCTTTTCTCGATTTTTTGTTTGTTTTTAGTCTTTTTGTTTTTTTTTTATTTCGGCTCGTTTAACATCGAGCGTTCTTTTTTTTATTTTTTATTAAAGACCTTTCTCCATTGGTTGTTCGACGCACCTGTATCTCATAGGAAAATGGAAAAAATGCGACCGTCCGGGGCAAAAATCGTCTCGGCGACTTTTGGCTATTTTGCAAAAGTTTGAGGGGTGGGGGCAGGAAATTTTCCCAGCTGAAATTTCGTTGATCGACCGGTGGAACGAATTTTGACGGTTTTAATTATCGAACGCGACTACTGCGACGTTCTCTCTATTTTCGATACGAGGTTTATGATGGTTTTATTTCCGTACGACATTACGAACTTTGTGTCACAGCTATCGTCCGTGAATGTATACATATGGCTGAATATTTTACGAGCAAGGAAATTGTTGAATCGATAAAGCTCGAGTTTATTTAGAAACGGAAATACATTTTCACGGCAAGTGCCGGAACGTGGAACATTTCTCTATGGAGCCACTAATGACATCTGCTACGTCTCGTGACGTAATAAAAAAAGAAAAAATTTTTTTTTTTAAATTGAAATTAAAAAGAAGTAGGGAAGAAACGAAAGAATGAAAGGGGATGGCGAGAAAACGATTCAAAAGTATATAAAAGCTGGTGGGAAGACGGAAGAATGCAAGAGAGACTGGTGACTGGTAGTCGAGATGAGAGGGAACGTCGAATGCTTTTTCCCAGCGATGCATTATTCAAGATATCGAGAAAACTGTTCTGTCGCCTTTCCCCCGGTTGCTCACACTCTACAAGAGTCCTTTGCACGCTCCAACAATTCAGCCTTTTTTTATTTTTTGAATGATCGGTTCTCAAGTACTTCTACCTCTCTCTCTCTCTCTCTCTCTATCACTCTTTATATAAACTGTGAAATTATTCTCGTATCAACGACTGGATAACGTCGCATCGAGAACGATCGTCGTCTCCCGTGTGTGATTTTTTTTTAATAAATAAATAAATACAAAATAAATAATTTCAATAGAAATTTCGACGGTAAACGATGAAATGGCTGTTTATAAATGTTAAAAAATAAATGTACGAAAATAAAAGGAAATGAAATTAAAGAATTTCGAAAAATAACAAAAACATAAAAATTTTGGAAATCCCATAAAAGTCGACGAAAGATCGTGAATCGCGTCGTTTCGTGCAATTTAAATAGAAAGATTACGACGTAATTTTCCTTGAAGTGTAGACGTGACGAAATTTTCTACGTCGTCGTTAAGTAGAATTCAATCGAGAGACGTATCGCTCGTAACCCCTCGAAGCCCTTCCCGAAACTCCAACCAGGAGTCGCGAAACTGGGCCAAGTTTACGGTAATCGTATTTCCGGTAACTCGGCCTCTATTATGCTCGCCCGACGGCGTCGTCGACGAACGTAAAACTCCAGTCTGTCCGTGCTAGACGATAAGATTCTTTTTTTTCTTTTTTTTCTTCTTTAGAATTCAAAGAGAACATCGGCGTTGATTATTTTTTTCGTGTAAAATCCGGCACGATGACGTTTTTACGTCGAAGAATTTATAGGGATTTCACGCTGACGCGAGGTCGGCAGCGTGACGAGACGCTCAAACTTGATTTAGTCGAGAAACAATTTTTTAGTAAAAAAATTACAAACAAATTTCGTTACTGTAAAAAATCTCTCTCGTCGCGTTAGAAAAAATGTAAAATAAACTTCAACTCCATTTTTCTAAACAAAGTCGTCAAATTTGTCCTATTTTACAACGACCATCATCCTCCATCGTGGAAAAATTGAAAGTCCCATCAATTTTTTCATATAACTCAAAAAATAATCAATTTTCTTGGAAAAATAATTTTTTTTAAATCTCGTAAATAAATCCGTCGATCCCGACGTTATTATTTCGAGATCATCGTATTCCGTCACGGTTGTCAAAGGGCGGATTTTTTTATTTCGCCTCTATCTTCAATTTCCAGCGACAAAAAATAATAACGTAGAGCGCGCCGGTAGATGGACTTCCGCCATAAAACGTCGCGGGAAGAAAAAGCGATGAGCGTAAATCTCGTAATGCCATCGGGCCCATCGACGGAGGGAGGGAAAAGGATATGGAATACGCGTATATAGAAGATAAAGAGTTCATCCAGATGTTTCGCTTCGCGGCAAAAACCTTTCTTGCTTGGTAAAACGTTCGTTTAACCGATTTGGCCGGTAGGCGGCAGCGCGCGCGCTCGTCACGCGGATATTCGGTGATATTTATGAAACGGTTTTCCGGGGCAGGCGGAATCGTCCCGAGTTTAGCGCCGGTGAATTACTTGCGCGGGTCTTCTTCTTTCCACTTCCCTCCTGCGAAGTTAAACCCTCGCGGATATATTTATAAATCTACATATCGGTCGGAAGATTTATATAAGAAAGCCTGTTCTTCCTCTTCTTCTTCTTCTACTTCTTCTTCTTTTATCCGACTTTCTCTCTCTTTCTCATACTCTTCACACTTTTTACCCCGGCTCATTTTTTTTTAAATAAAACACTAGTTGATTTTCTTCTCTTCCCTTTTTTTTCTCACCAGGATTTTGGGGGACGTGCGTGTTTAGGCTTTAGTGATTTAGCGCTTGACTCTGCAACGAGAAAAAAAAAGAAAAATCGAGTCCGACGAGCTCGGATGTTTATACGTCCCTCAACCCCTACTCCCCCCCCTCTTTTTCCCTATTTTTATCGATCAAATTTATGAGTTAAAATGCGTTCTTTTTTTACGAAATTTTCGTGGTGAAAGTATCTTGTATCTTTTCGAATTTTGAAATTGTTATCAACAATTTTATATCTCGCAACTGTGATCGAAATTTTTCTTTCGATTTAAATATTAAGTCACACGATGCGTAGTGATGTCGAGTCGGATGAATAATGGTCCGACACGAGAGAGATAGACGCGTATTCGAGGAATTTTTGTTGGGACGAAACGAATTGCGCGTTCTCCGAGATGACGACGACGTCGACGAGAGAACTGGTGCGGGGCAGGCTTATCGTCGCTCTTTCGTCTAGGAAAAACAAAAGGCATGAATTTTCGAGGAAGTCTCATCTCCGGCTAAAGCTGCGGAGAGTCATCGTCGCGCCTCGCGTTTCGGCTTTCAAAAGTGCCTGTTGCTGTTGGTCCAAAGCCAGGCTGAGTAATACGCGGGGTGTGGCGTGAGGCGATAGCATAATTCAACCGGGGGACACAAATATCTTTTTTTTTCTTCGCGTCGACTCGCTCGCGAACGTTAGCCTCCGGTTTCTCGTTTTACGTACGAGAAATCTCTCAGGCACGATTCGATATCAACGCAGTTGTTTAAAAAGAGACGTCGACCTAACGAACATTTTTCTTAATTTTTCTCTCTCCCTTTCGCCGTCGTATCAACATCAACCCGAGACGGACGAGTATTCATCGTGTTTCGTGTTAATTTAAACGACGCGACGATACACTACGAAACATTTGTCTAACAAACCATCGTCGAGGGTGAACACACCAAAAAACAAATGTTACCCTAATTTATTTCATTCTCAAACGATAGATCGATGTATTTATTTCGCATCGAGGAATTTTAATCCAATCGGAATGCGTTCGATCAAACGAATGCCTCCTCACTGTCGATCGTCTCGATTCAACGCGAGTAACAGAGGAGTTAGTTCGATTTACTTTCGTATCGTCGGCGAGGCAATTTTATTTTCACGAAGAAGCCCTTTACGAGATACGCATACCGATGTGAAATCGCGCTCGATAAACGTTGATTGGATCGTTTTAGTGAAATGTTGTTTAAAAAAAAACACATTTTTTTTATGTTCACTCTTTTTCAAGTACGTCATACGTTGCGGTATGTATTGGCTCGCGAACGTGACGGGCATTTTCTCCCGGAGAACGATTGACTTCCACCTACGTCGGGGAACCATCGTATACCGCACACGGTGGTGTGATAGCGAGGGCGATAGTGAAGGGAGGATAGGGGGGGGGGAGATCGCGAGGTATACCGCAACGTGTAGCAGCTTCGGCGCGCAACAAGCGGACGTATCAGTACGATGACCGGTGCGTAGGCCAGCCCCATTATCGGTTATTAGGGGTGAACGAGCCCTGCCCTGGTCATTCCTTCGATCGATTCACAATGACCGATGATTGAAGCTCAATTGATCTCCCGGCACCTTCGCTTCGCAGCCATAATTTCCAGACTTTTCTCGGTGCGAAAATGTGCCGACTGTCACGAAAGACTGTCGGCCAATTGCTCATTTTTTCGCTCGATTTTTTTTTTGAATTTTTGCAGGGTTTTTTATTTTTTGGAATTTTGGAGGGAACGATTATTCATAAGATTATTAAATGTAGGGGTCGGAGGGAGAATTGAGACGAGATAAGAAGTGGGATAAAAATTTGCGGAAGAAATTTTCTTGAAGCAAAAAAAAGGAGAAGAAATAAAAACCGAGTTCGGTTTTGCGGAGCGTGCAAACACGTTCACGGCGTTCGGTATTATTAAGGAGAACGATGGGCTCTCGTATGATAATTTCCGGTTACTGACGGGCATCAACAAAAGATGATTTATGACCCGTGGTTGCTTTACTTCTACCACGCTCATTAATCACCCGGTGGTCCTGGAAGCGCTCGGTCGGACCTGTCCCGCTTATTTGTGAGTCGGTCCATTGTCTTTGACCATAGGTACCTGCTTTATATTGACACAATAGAGCACCTTGCGTCTGGTCAAATCGACATTTTGTAAAATATACTTTTCACCCTTTATCCCTGCGATCGTTTGAAATAGTTTGCCACGAAGAATTGATGGAATATTGTTTAATTCTGTATATACAATTTTTATATATTAATTATATTTTTTGATTAATTATTACATTTTTCGAGACGAGGTTTATTTTTCTGATGCATAATTTTCCACTTTGATCCAAAGGCCTGTTATGTTTGTAAAGTTCGCTAATTCAGACTATGAAAACTATAGTTTGACTTCAAGACTGAGCCACTCAAATGTGTTTAATGTAATAGACATTTTCGTCAAAGATTACTTTGAAATATTGAACGCTTGAATTGGAAAGTTGATGTAATAATATGTGCATTAGTTTAGGTAATTGAATGTGCAACAATTAGTACAGCGGAGTATCTAAAATTCACTAATTCCTAAGTTTCACGGAGTCACGTGGCTTCGGCTAATTGTAATTAACAAGTATAAAATAAAATCACCTAAGTAGCCACATCGTTTCAACGAGGTTAAAACTTCTTGAACATTTACAATAGTAGATTGGTGTAATTTCCACGAGTCCTATAAAGCCACGTGTCCAACCCATTGCGTCCGATGCATCGTGGGTAGCGCGACAATCCAATAAATCTTAACTTCCAGAAACACCCAGGAGTTTGTGTAAAGTCCAGTTTCATGTACCTTCCACGTTAAATCCGTATTCGAATAATGTACATTCGTACCGAGCCAAAGGTCGCGCAAAGTTGAATCATGTCACAAAAGGGATGCGTCCATTTCCGATTCCGGAATAATTCATCGAGGTATGTCGGTCTAGATATTGAATCGATCGAATATGAATTCTGGGCCAATCGAACGTAACTGGAATTGAATCAGTTCTAGTAAATTGCAAAATGAATGGAAATAATTGATAATAAATAAAAATATATAGTGTAAAGGATCATATCGAACCTTCTAAAAGTTATTTTTATTGTTTTATCGCCGCAGTCGTGTTATTTCGAGAGGATTGCAATTTTCCGTGACTCCTAATTTTCGCGTGCGGTAGCGGTAGCCAGCGCTATTAAACCGCAGAAGGTCTTTCGCGCTCAATCATATTACCGACCGTGTTCTAGATTATCCTTGGAAGCGATAGCTGGACGGAATAGAAACCAGCGATACAGTTGGCAAGCGCGATTTCCACGAGACTCACCGAGCGTTTTATTCTTGGTCATTACGCTCTTGCCTCAATAACCATCAGTAGGTACGATATCTACCACGCTTGTTTACCCGCTGGGACGCGAGAAAGAGAGAGAGAGAGCTCTCGTAAATATATACATCCTGAGCACGCACCGAATGGATTATTGTGAGAGAAGTTGGAACGCAGTGCTCCTGGTGGCGAAATTAAGAACTATAATAATACATGAAACATAATAATTTTTTGATTACTTTACTTCGTGATTTTTTGACTCGTCGAACAAATTTCAAAAAATACTATTTCTTCGTAATTTTATAAAAATTCAAAAACCATCGAATGCATATGCGGACCACTACTGCGTTACACAGTTAGTGCGGAATTTGGTCACCAGGAGCGCTGTGGTCAATTTCGTTAGCCCTAATTACCGGTTCGCTGATTCTCGAAAATAATGGAGAGGCGGTTCACCCTCCAGAGAGAGAGAGAGAGACCCGATGGAACGAAACAATGCCTGTCTATGAAAATTACCGTTACGCCAAATATGAACACAAGCGGTACAGGTATAAACGTACAGGTTCTCGAAAAATCCCTTTTTCTATTATTGTGTATCGAAGTCAACTTGGGACCTGCTATAAGTTTCGGCAGTCATTCGATAATCGTTGTTCAAAGAGGAATGTTGGTGTTAGAGTAGTAATTTTTAAATATCGACGAAAACCACGACGAACGTCGTTAGCCAGTACACAGACCATCCAACGACGGATTTTTTTCCTCATCAGTGAATCATTTTCGATCGAGTAAGTTTACATCACGTTTCAAAAAAAAGAAAACAAAAAACAACGTTATCTCAGTTCCGAAGTTAAGAATCGGAGGCTTGCGCGAGAATCGGGCCATTTAACAGGAATTTATTTTACGAATTACAGACTCTTCGAGCGATCCCGAAGCTACGAGGAAAAAAAAAAGAAATAATACGTTTTGCGTACCGATCGGATCGTCGCGAATCGTGATTGATCGATGTTTGTTCGATTCGCCGATTAGTCGGGCGCATCGTCGTTTCGCGAGGAAATTATCGGTGAGTGATTATTGTGCTTGTGGCGTCGAGCGAGCAACGAGAATTTTAAGACGTTCGTGAGAAAGAAGGAAACGATCGGTGGTGTGCAATAAAAATACAAAAAAAAGAAGAAAATCGATCGAAATAAATCGAAACGATCGACGAAGAGATCGAGTGTCGTACGTTTATAAAATGATTTCGGGTGGTGGTATGGAAACGTCCGAAATGACCGTTACCTCAGACTCGTCGTGTCCTTACGTGGAAATTGTCGAGCAGCCGGCGAGCAAAGCGCTGCGTTTTCGTTACAAGTGCGAGGGTAGATCGGCCGGTAGTATACCAGGCGCCAACAGTACACCGGAGGTCAAGACATGTCCGACGATAAGGATAGTTGGGTATCAAGGTCGAGGTGTCGTCGTAGTATCCTGCGTAACCAAGGATCATCCTTATCGGCCTCATCCTCACAGTCTCGTCGGCAAGGACACGTGCAAGACCGGTGTCTGCCGCATGGAGATAACACCGGACAATCCATTAGTGAGTTTCACGAATCTTGGTATACAGTGCGTCAAGAAAAAGGACATTGCCGAAGCGTTGCGCGTACGTCAAGAGATTCGCGTCGATCCGTTTCGAACGGGTTTCGAACACGCGCTACAGCCTACCGATATCGATTTAAATTCGGTAAGATTGTGCTTTCAAGTGTTCATCGAGGGTAGAGATGGAAAGATAAATCTGCCGTTGAGACCGGTGGTGTCCGAGCCGATTTACGATAAGAAAGCGATATGCGATCTGATGATATGTAAAATGAGTCATTACAGTGCGACCGTCGCCGGTGGTATGGAAATGGTGATACTGTGCGAGAAGGTCGCGAAGGACAATATACAAGTGAAATTTTTCGAGAAAAGGGACGGTGTCGAGGTATGGGAGGGTTACGGTGACTTCAAATCGATCCACGTGCACAAACAGGTAGCCATAGCTTTCCGTACGCCCAGTTATCGGCATCGGCAAGTGGATGAACCGGTTCAGGTTTACGTACAGCTGAGACGACCGACCGACGGTGGCACGAGCGAACCGTTGCCTTTCAAGCTGTTACCACTGGGTGCCGACGATCACGATTTTTTGCGAAAAAAACGTCGCAAGTTCGAGGAGAGTCCACGCGCTCTCGTCTTACGGCACATACAGGCCGATGCGGAGAGACAGGGTGCGTTATTGAATGAACCACCTACCGAGTACAATTTCGATCCCCTGAAACTCGAAGCGAGGGTACGTTCTTTTCCCGTTGGTACGGGAATTTCGGCTCCGGGCGTCCCGTCGCTTTACGGCACGGTTCGAAATCCAAGTCTCTTACCGGTCAGTCCGCTCGTGGACGTACCGTCTTACGGGGAACAGGCTTCGCCCGTTGGCCAAACCTCGCCACCGATGGGTTATGCCCATTACGAGGTGCCGTACGCGCTGAATCAACAGAGAAACGCGAGCGAACCGTTCGAAGCGGCTCACAACAATCAAGGATGTCCTCAGCAGCAATCGGTATTGAACGTTCATCAAGTCGGTGCTTCTCATTGCGCTGGTTACTGTCAACAACAACAGGCCCAACACCGACAGCAGGATCTCGTCCTGCAGAAAATCTCAATGAATCAACATATGGCCCAGCGTAACAACAACAATCATGCCGAACTCGATGGGGGGATCGGTAACGCGAGTCTGATGGACGTTAACGCGCAACAGCACAGCTTCGACGCGAGTCTCAATCAGTTGGATTCCGCGGAACTCGCGGCCTTCGGCATCGCGCTTTCGGAAACGCTCTCGAGCGGACTCTCGATAACCGATCATCCGGTTAAAATGGAACCGAGCAGGGCAGCCTCGAGCACGATGCCCGTGAGCGTCGGGGCGGCCGCTTCCTGGTGTGACATGTAGCGATACAGTTTTTTTTATCGGTACGGTCTCGAGGACACTCGGTACAATCGACCGTGGTTGACTGGAGCAACGATATAGCTTTATGCGTATTTTTCTTATAGCTTTTGTTTTCACGATCCGTCGTTCGTTCGTCTACTTTGTAAATTGGCCCGTCGTCGCGACAACGACGGTTATTATCTATTATTATAATAACGTATATAAATGACTTTAGCTTCTAGGGTTCTTACGTAAATTATAATATGACATTGAATATATATTTTTTCCTTTTTTTTTAATAAACGTAACCTCGTTCATTTATCGTTTCGACACTTTTACTTACCTGCATTGCGTAGAATAATTCCGGAAAAATGGCCCCGAGCCCCCGATAATAATCCTTCGTTAAATTTGACAAAAATGACGAAAAGAAAAATACTACGCTTATTTTCTGTTTTAGTATCCAACGTAGTAGCCGATCGGCGCGATTAATAATCTCGGACGTGAGATAGCTATCGGATAAATTCGTCCGGGAATGGCGTATCGGCGTTTAACTCTGAGAACGTGTCTCTTTATTTTATCGTTGACGATCGGCTGCTTAGCGAACGCGTCGAGTAAGAATCTTCGTCGTAGCGGTGTTTACGTTGACAACGGCGAGGATCAGACGATGATTCATCAATTTCAATCGGAGAGGGAGAAGATCGCGCTACAACGCGAGATACTGAGACTTCTCGGACTTCCGGCGAGGCCGAAGAGCCAAAAATCGAGACCACCGTTGATCAAGCGTTCGGCCCCGAAATTTTTACTCAACATATACGAGATGAATGCGTTCGAGGATGAGCCCAATAAGAGACGTAACGAGAGCGAAGTTTCGACGGAATTTTATCTGACGAAGCCGTATATGCGGACGATTAATCGTAGCGACGTCATAATTACGTTTTCGGCACAGCAGAAGCATCAAGGAGCCGGTGGCAAGCCCGACAGAGTCAAGAGGATCTGGTTCGACGTAGGTGCTGTCACGAAGTACGAGCGCGCGACATCTGCCGAATTGCGTCTGTATCGCGGTCCGGACGCGAAAAATCGCAAAAATCGAGGTGCATTCGCGATCACGGTTTATCGAGTGTTAAGAACGAAAGACGGCGAGAGAGAGATGCAGTACGTCGATACGGCAAATACGACTGCGGGACAAGAGGGTTGGATCACCCTAAACGTGACCGAATCGTTGATTCATTGGATGCAAAATCCACACGAGAACAAAGGTCTCTATCTGTCGGTGAATCCGATCGATCGTACGGCGCGCGAGACGAGACCCGAGGACATCGGTATCGTTGGTTTCAAGGGCGATGCCGAGCGTCAGCCCTTCATGGCCGGTTTCTTCGAGAGCTCGTACGCCACCAAGCTCCGTTTTACCGATCCGACGCCGATACTCGACGACCTTGATATCGATTCGACGAGAAATCGTCGTAGCGACGCTACCGACGTGCGAGATTTATTGAAAAATCATTATAACGGAAAACCGGTTGAAACGTCGACGAGACCGTGCAGAATTCACACGTTATACGTCAGTTTCAAGGATCTTCAGTGGCAAGATTGGATAATAGCACCGGAAGGATACGACGCTTATTATTGCGGCGGGGAGTGCAAATTTCCTTTAAACAGTCATATGAACGCGACGAATCACGCGATCGTTCAAACCCTCGTACATCTCTCGCATCCATCCAAAGTACCGAAACCCTGTTGCGCACCGACCAAATTATCCGCTATATCGGTACTCTATTTTCTCGACGAGAACAACGTCGTGCTGAAAAAATATAAGAACATGGTCGTGCGAGGTTGCGGTTGTCATTGAGAACAAAACAAAAAAGAACGCTAAGGCGTCGTTTGCGAAATATTCGAAGATCGGTAACGCAAACACGTTCGATCGATCGTTATTGATGTGAGAAAAACAACATTTACCTACTCGTATTAATTATTTTAACCGTTGATGAACGCATCGATTCGGTGTCTTTTTGCTTTGGAAATACTAGTTTCTTTTTTATCTACTGCGTGAGAAGAAGTAAAAAGAAGAAAAATAAGAAAAAAAAAGAAATGCGCGTTACTGCCCGGTTTCTTATCTGACGACCTTCGAACACAAATCTGCCTTGTTTCGAGTCGTATGGGGATTTTCTTGTCGCGCGTTTCGATGGCGAAATGGCACAATCTCGGCACCAGGTGGTTAATGAGACACCTTCGATTGCCGTAAATGTAAATAAGCGCGAGCGCGGTCTAAAAAGATTAAATATTGAATTAATTCACGAGCCAAGCGTATATTTATTTGCACGCTCGCGGCATTATTAATGGACCGACGGAATTGTGGATTTCTCCTTAGTGACAAAAGGAAAGCAAAAAGAAAAAAATTTGAAAAAAGGGCGTAACCACTTTGCAGTCGTTCGCGTTGATATCAAACGCTCTAATTCTTACGCTGAGCGAATCAAGAATTAATGCGAGAAAAAGAGAGGAGCTCTTTATTAGGAAATAGTGCGTAACAAACCGATTTTCTTCATAAATCTCTAGTACCGATCATTTCGTCGTTTCGAGAAAAACAAAATGTCAAAAAACTCAAATTCCCGCAACTAACGATGACTTATCGAGCGTATAATTTTTAAATTAAACGTGTCCCCGCAAAATCTTACTTATGGCGTTATTACCGATCGTGCGCATGCGCTCGTCACGATACAAAGTTACGAAAGCGCGCCCGCGAGCATCGCCGGTCGAGTCTCCGGTATGACGCAGGGAGATCGACAGCTAACAAAAGCGATTATGCAAATTGCTTCGCAGGTTTAATTATGAGCGAAGTAAGAGGAGGAAAAGGAATTGTGCGCGATCAACGATCTTAATTGAATGCCTACCCTTGAGTTATAACGAAGGATTTCTTAATCAACGACTTAAGATTCTCCGATACAAGAACAAATTAATAATTATTCTTATACAATGTACCTGCTCGTTACAATCTTATTGTTATATTGTTATTGTTTATTTTTTAATTATTTACAATAAATTATGAAGTAAAATAAGGGAAGAAGACGTTAATTAAACGACGCTTCTTGTCTCTCTTTCTCATTTTCGATTCGAGGGTGTGCATGTCGATCTCAATTGTGAATTATCCGATCGGACTAGCCTACTGACCGAGCTCTGTCAGTAAACATCACATTCATAGTCGTATGGAAATCGTTGCTCGATCGTGCGCGTAAGATTGTTAACGGAGGAAGACGGAGAGAGAGAGAGAGAGAGAGAAAGAAAAAAGAGAGCAAATATAAATCATAAATACAATGTACGATTGTATCCATAATTTGTCGACTTCTACCTCGTTTCTATTTATTAACTACGCTATAGAACCAATAAAAATTAATTGTATCGTATCGCAGCGTCGATTTCCAAATGGTATAATTATTTAGCGTTTCGATATAGAACGCCCCTTATGTAAAATAACGCGTTTCACAACCAGAATTGAGCTCATCGCAACTCGAACGGATCGTATACGTAATAACTGTACCTTGTCTTAACGAGCTTACCGCGCTAAGTACGTTAGGAGCGGTTCTCATAAGTCTAATGTCAAGTGCAAGACGTAACAAAATAATTACTCGTTATTATTTCATTACGACGGATTTCCACCCTCCCGCGCGACACCTCGTGTAATTATCGTAACGTTAATGATTTTTCGAACGAATCGTTTTCTTGAATCAGCTCAACGTTACGCAAGCTTCGAGCTTTAATTGTCTCGATGATCGATTGATAAGTCCGTATTGATTAATCGCATGATTAATCGAGATTGAAAACAAAAATGAACTGTTGATGAATTTATCGACCGGGGTGGGGGGTGGAATGATAAGGGTCGAATTGTGCAAAAACGCTTACGTGAGAACGACTGGAACCTACGACCTCGGATAAAACCCTAGAAGTACATGATGCACGTCACTAGTGGCTTCCCTATAAAGCACCGATTTTTCAATACCAAGGTTCGCACATCGAGGAGAAAGCTCAGTGAGAAAGGAACTCTTGGACGATTGATAAATACGTTTCACGTATTTCGATTCAGAGACTACGATAAAACCGTCGAAGATAAAATCATTGATTTACGGATAAAATCGAGAACCAGTGAATCTTTTTTTTATGCGAGAGTGTCGCAAATCGTATGAGTCGATTCGATCGTGGTGTGGAAAATCGGTTGGAGTAAAGAGAGAAGAGAACAAAAAAAAGATTCGATAAATCAAGATCGCTAGGTCGATAATCATGGCGACAGGCACCGTTTGGCTAGCTTTTATCGGTATCTTGGCCGCTTGCACCTGTGGTGTACGTACCGAGTGCCCCAATCGCGTACAAATATCCGTTTTGATCGCCGTTCACGACGATCCTGGATGCAGGACGATATCATCGAAGGGCGTCCTTCTTGCCGAGGCTGCCAGATTTTTGGCCGACGCTCACAACAACAAGACCAATGGCTTCAAAATCGGTAATTTTCATTCTTACGTTAAATTTGTTATTTTTTTCGATATTTTGATATTTTTAATCAAATTTAATTATCACGGTTTAAAAGACAGTGGATAATAAATTAGTGATTTTATCGTTTTATTTCTTCGATCAAAAGAATAAACCGTGTTATTTGATTTTTGGAAATTTCAGAAGTGTCCGTTATGGACACTTGCGCGAGTATCACAGGCGCTGTCAAGTCAGCGATGAAAGCTCTCGTCTGGGCCGATATAAATTGCGTTCAGCCACCGAACTATTTGGGTGATTTGCTCGTTACAAGCATTATTTATCCTACGATTCCAGGAATAAACGATCGATTGAAAAAAATGTTTTATCCTCTTCCGCTTTTAGGAGTGATCGGTCCCGATACGGTCTCGAACATCGAAGCGGTGCACAAGATAACATCGGTATTGGGCATACCGCACATTGTCAAAAAGCCATTGAACTCGCCTTATCTTCATCATCTTGCCCCGGAGTCCAATAATTTTGTCGCACAGGTTAACGATCTATGACGATTTTTATCTAAAAAAAAACACAAAAATTAAAAAAAAAATTCTCCACTATAATCAACAAAAATTCATTTTCCAGAGTATTTTGCGAGTCGTAGAGGCTCTCAGGTGGAAATCGTTCACCCTCGTAGCTGACGGTGACGATCAAAACGAGGACGATGTACAAAGTATCGCGAAAAAATTGACGACTAGTGCGATCGAGGCTGGACTGTGCGTGTTGATCCACGACAATGACGACGATCTAACGTCACAGATCGTTCACATCGGCAAGCCGATCGACGGTTTCTTCAAAGCAACGTCAAACGCGACGATCCTGATCGCGAGCGAGGGAAATCTCGAGGATTATTTAAATCGCGTCAATTCGTCGAATACGATCCTCTTATTGGAGGACGCGAGGTACGTGAATAATATTCATCGTTTCTCGATATGCCTATTTTCTTTTTTCCCTCTATCTCTCTCTCTCTCTCTCTTTTACTTGCCATATTTTTAATTAACGCTCGCATTCGCATTAAATATTCATAAATACGCGTGCAACCGATATCTCACTCGACATTCTTGCCTCGCGTTATCTAATCGTGCCTCGATTACTTACGTATTCAAGGTATTTCGTTATGTTGATTAATCGTTTTTTCCAACCCCACTTCACTCGCCCCCCCCCTCTCCCGCGTCTCTCACCCTCACGGCGGGAATTACGAATCACTCGCGTGTGTGTCGTTCGATTATAATTCTAACGTCGGGAAGTACGAGGGTAATACGATATTTCTGTAACGAGGAGATACTCGGAGCGGGGTATAACGCGGAGGGATTTAACAAGCGTGCGTTAACGCTGAATCGTCGAGCGAGAAAGGACGTTCGTCATAAATAATGCCGGTGACGACGATATATACCGGACATTTTCCGATAATTACAACAATTATGATAAAAAGAATCTTAACGACTACGAGGAGGAGGAGAGAGAGAGAGAGAGAGAGAGAGAGAAAAAAGAGAGCTCGCATTCTCGTCGTGACGAGAGAATGAGACACGATGAAATGGTCGATCGAAATCGATTTTTTTGAAATAATTGAAATAGTTCCTTAACAAAAAAAAATTATTTTGTTTTTTTACGAGTTTAAACAATTTTATTATTTATTTTGTTATTAAATCGTTGTATTTTTATATCGTACAGAAACGATTTTACCGGCCTTGAGGAGAGGGTGGAGAAATCTCGGTGGTGGAACGGTGACGAGGGTGTCGGTAGATACGACGAGGAGGAACTACGAGACGTAAGATGGCTCGAAGACGCGATGTCGATCTACACAATGGGACTCGACACACTATGGTGAGAATTCAATTCGATTCACGACAGGATAATCTAGAAGAAGAAAAAAGGAAGAAGGAAATAAGAAGAAAAAAATAACGTAGATGATCCCTGATCCACCTCAACCTTCGTAACGGACTTTTATTATGATTGTCAATTAACGGTGCTCGGTAACGAGCTTCTCGACGATCATCGTCATCTTCGTTATCCTCTACACGATTCATCGACGCGATATAAACTATTAACTCGCTCGACTTCAACATTAATCAATTCCGCTCGAATTACAATTTTATTACATACGCCTCGAGTCTTGGCGTATAATTCGCTACCGATCGCGCACGTCCGTGCCGCGTTATAACGGCTCGGCCAACGTTTAATTCGATAATCGGTAAGAAAGAAAAAGAAGACCAAAAGAAAAAAGGAAAAGGCTAGAAATAAGACACGACGAGTTACGCGTGTACGTGTCGTCCGAGCCACGATATAATTTATTTACTTGATTTATACGTAAAGAAACTCGTTTTGATTAAAAATGAAAAATACATGAGCCACCCATCGTTATTGCGCAAAACATCAGTCATATATCGACCCGAGGCGTTTTTCCGTTAGAAGAAACGTTGCGATTATTCTATTCGACGATGAATTTTTTGAATTAAAATGAAATATCGATAAAAAAATGACAAAATTAAAAAAATTAAAATTAAAATAAAAAATTGTTCATTTTATCGCAGTAAGAAGAAAAAATGCAGGAATCAGGTGAATCCGGCGGATTGGAATAAAATCCTGTCGAATATAATGACCGTACACAACATGGAGATACAGACGGCGATGAAGATAATGGATCTCGCGATAAAGAACAAGAATGGAATGTTGGAGAAATTGGGACACGTAAATGTCGAGAGGCATCGAGCGACGATCAGCTGGGGACAATCGATGGACGACGACGACGACGACGACGACGACGACGACGACGACGACGAGAATTCTTCCAACGCGAACGGCGGCACGTTGCCCGAAAGTTTTATTCAAATTTTGTCGCAGGAGAGGGGGAAGAGGATAGGATGCGCGACGACGAGCAAGGAAATAAAAATGTTGCACGCGGAGGACGACGAGGAGGCATCGAGGATTTTGCTCGTGACGGAGGTCGACGAGAGCGAATGGTGGACGATGGTGAGACGAAACAATTTTTTTTCTTTTTTAACATTAAAAAAAATGATTTTTCCTTAATTTTAAAAAATTCATATTTTTTTTCGAAATTCACGAGATCAGGCCTCTTTTTTTAATTTCTGGGAACGCTCCAGGTTGGAACGGTGAGCGGGGTCGGTGTTGCGATGTTCTCCGTTGGTATACTCGCGGTTTACATCGTTTACACGAATATACGGGGTCCTCGTTCGGGCAAGGGCAAGGGACGCCTCGAGAGAGACACGAGCTTGAGGAGGGTCAGCAGCGAGCGCGAGCCACCCTCGGTAGCCAGACCTCAGAGAATGCCACGGGGACCTCAGAGGCGAGACAGCAATCGAAGCATCAGGAGCAACATGTCGGACAAGAGTGTCTGAAAGAACGCGTTACCTTATTTCAATTCTATTTAATTCGTAATTAACCAATCGATCGATCAATCGATAAATCCATCAATGGTGTGATAACGATCGATCACTTTTATATACAATTTTTTTTGAATCTGTCAATCACCGTGTTATCGTGTGAAAAGGAAAGAAACAAAACAGTAGGCTAGAACGATAGTTTCGAGAAATATCAAAAGAGGTTAATTGTTTATATCGCGTCTGATATTAAAGGGCTGCGTACGTCTGGACGATAACGAACTTTTTTTTTCTTATTTTTTCATACAATAGATTTGTTTAATACGATCGAAAATTATAGAGTACGTTCGAGACGTGTAATTTCCGTAAACATTTCTACTTAACATAATTTATTTTCCATAGAATAATAAAATAGAAAGAAAGAAAAAAAAACAGAAAATTAATCCGTTATAAAAATATTGTTTTTTAATCAAATAATCGTCGAGCTATTTAGATGTATGCAGTCCTTAACAGATTCGAATCGGGACACGCAGAATCGTTTCGCAGGATCCTGTCAAGTGTGTCGAGGAGTATATAAATATGTAAATATTAACGATCCGTGCAGAACTGATCAATCGAACGAAACGCATACCGTTCTTTGGGCACCGTTAAGGTTAAAAGCGTATCAGTTTTTCTAATGATATTGCTCAAGGGACACTTATCGGAGCATATTTTATTCGAAAATTAATTATCGCATCGTGTCGTGGGCAGAAGTCCAATGTTTCACCGCGATTCGTATAAACTTTCCAAGATTTTTTCCGCATGACGCAATATCGCGTTACAGTTACGTTACGCGTAGATGGAGGACATCGAGATTACATTAATTGAAAAATTACATTGTTGATCGGTATGAAGTTCATGCACGGCGATTAATGCAAGAGATCACTAAGCGATGTCGATCTCGATCGTTCCCTCGATCCGAGAGATATAAATCAAAAAGTTTTTATTCAAAATAAAAATTTCGAACGATATTTCCTCGTCCTCGTCCAACGTGATTAATGCTAATTCAGTTTATAAGAGATAAATAAAATTATTCAGACAAAACCCAACGGTTATCATTTTCTTCCACGAATTAAAAACAAAAAACCAGAAAAAAAAGATTTTTTGAAAAAACTAAATACGTCTAATAATATTTATTTTTTTAATCACTTCGAAATCAATCAACTATATTTTGTTCGTCGCGGAGTAAGCGAAACTCGAGCCAATTGCGATGGTCGATTGATGTTAAAAAAAAAAGAAAAAAAAGAAATAGCGTCGACGACGAGGCGGAAGTTGGCCTATGTAAAAAAAAATCATGCGTATGGCGTGCGTACGATATAAAGTTACCGCGGATGTGACGGATTAACGAACGTAATGGGGTTACACCTAACTGGATGGATCGTAGGCCATTGTTCTCGCCACTTGAACCAATCATACGAGCAATCAGGCCTTGCGTAACGGGCAAAATATGCACTTCACCCAACGGTCATTATTACTCCGAATCACAGACCGTCGCTACTCTCGCATCTCGTCCATCCGAAGCGTCTCTCGGCCGATCGAGATTGCTCTCGTCGATGATTTAAGGTCAATTAAACAAAAAAAAAAGAAGAAAATGAAAAAAAACAACAAAAATGTTTCAATTCGAAAAAATAAATTTCTCATAAACTCGTACCGTTGAGGCGTACGTCGCACGTCGTCGTTACTATGCGCGTATGCCTACCGATAAAATCAAGGATTAACATTTTCAAGTTATTGCCCTTTCGCTGGAACGAATTAAAAAAGAAAAAAAAAAGAAAAAAGAAAAACGAGAAAATATCGTCGATGTTTATCGCGCGTGCATAATAACCGTTACATCGACTGGGTTTGCTGGAAGGCGAGTTACGTTAATATTTTCAAGAACCACAGGGCTATCGAGAAACGTGGATAAGAAAATTAATTGAAACGATCGGCCGATCCGTTTCTCGTTTTTTATGACGATGACTGCTCCTCGTCTCGAGAATAATTTCGTTATTTAAACGCTTGGTGATTGTAACGAAACACGATTGCGATAAATGATACATCCGGTGACTGTCGCGTTTATATTCGCGAAATCATTAAGGAAAGAGAGAGAGAGAGAGCGATAGAAAGATCGATAGACAAAGAGAAAAGTAGGTCGAGTCATCGGGAGGACGTTGCGAATGAAAAATCGACGCAGCGCTTGAAACGATTGTGAAAAATCGTTTGTCGATTTTTTCTGATTTTCTTTTTTTTTATAGAAATTTTTTTTCTTGTAGAAGACGAAGACTGTGGCTCCCTTCTCGCGGTTGATTATGATATACGCTATTTCTGATAAAGGAATGTAGCCAAGTGGCGTAATAATAAATTATGTATTTTACAACGCTCGTAACTTTCTATATCGCACTTCGTGCATGTCCTTTCCCAAGTAGTTTTACTCACAAACCGCCGTTGATATCGAGTGAATAATAGTCGCAAAGGCGTAATCCCCTAACCGTTGTTCTTATTGAACGAATGAACGAAAGACATCAAAATTTATGGATTTAAAAACGAGATGAAAATTGTGACGATTGATTTTAACGATTTGCCGTAAACGATTTATCGATAACGAGCTATACGGAAAATCCGAACGATCGTTTCGTCTTTGATTTCGACGTCACAAAAATTTGCAATTCTTTTTTGCATTTTTCTGAACTTTCTGCAAATTTTGGAGTACAATTGAACAATTTTTCAATCTTCGACAATCTTAAAGTCGATCGTCGCTTTAAATGATCGGCATTATTTCTTTGTCATCGCGCTCCTCGCTTCCCGACGAAGCAAAGTCGAAGAATAGGAAATACGAGAAAAAAGTAACGAGGAAATACCGATTTCATCTTTCTATTTTTCCTCAAAGTAAGAAAAAAATATATATACATTTATAATTCCCGCTAAAACTTCGAGGAAAATGAATCTGATGTGTCGTACCGAGATTTTGTCGATCCCTGAAAGGTTCGTTTCGCACGCAGGAACACGCGTGTAACGGGGAAATAAGAAATTCACTTGGTCGCACGGGGGATTTCCCATCCTCTCCGTGCGAACACGAACGACGACTCGTCCTAACGAGCGAGTCTACTCGTGAGTCATCGAGTGCGTGCCAAGAGTGATATTTACGTGCGTCGATCGGCTCGATCGTATCCCGGGAATATACGAACCCGCGAGAACCACTGTAATGAAGAAAAGAAGAAGAAAAAGAAGTGAACAAAAACGACAACAACTAAATTCTCAGGTGGTTCCCGAGATCAATATTGTGATAGGATAATTACGATTTGTGCCACGAATTTCGTAAGTCGTACCAGCGATTTTGTTTTCATTCCGACACAATATGGACGCTTGGCGTGACGAAGAGGAGGGACGAAGGAGAGAAAATTGAGTCGCGAGTAGCGCGCGTGGCGCAATTATTTCTATCGCAAGACAAACTTTCGTACCGCATTAAAACGACAGGTGAAATCCACGGTGCTCTTGCGTCTGATGGCCGTGTTCGACAACTCTGCGGATACGGTCTCTCGACGATTTTACTGGAAGTCCGAGTGTTTCAACGAAGAGTTAATGGACCCTCTCTCAGCCTCTCCCCCTTCCTTCCGTCTCTCTCTCGCTCGTCGCAGCTTCCTCAATTTCACGGGACACTCGACGCGATAAACGAGAATCGATCTTATGGGAATGCATATACTTCGAGAGATTGATCAAATTGTGATCGTAATCATCGATATTGTAACGAAAAATTGAATTAATTGGAAAAATAAAAATTAATCGAAATACGTGAAATTAATCATTTTAAATCAAATCCAATTGAATTCAATTGCAGTATTTTATTTAAATGTCTTTGATAACGTACGTATAAAATTTGATAAAGTAAAATTGACACATTCACAGATCGTGCTTGATTAATCGGTTGGATAAATTTGTTGAGGTATTACGATCGAAATTGTAGTTTGAATTTATCGATGTAATCGAGCTAATTTGTCTACTTTGTTATTCGTAAATCGATCGTTCGAATAGATTGGAGCGAAAAGAACGAGTGGAAAAATGATTTATGAAGTTGTCGTTAAAGCATTGAAACTCTCGAACGAACCTCTCGAGTTTTCAAACTCCACGAAAACGCTCGTAAAAATTATCGTGAGAACTAACGAGGAGGAATGTCCCAATCGGTTCGAGGAATTCGCTCTCGTCAATGAGGATCGTGAATAACGATGATAATAAAAAAATATAATAATAATAATAATAGATATGACGATGCAGACGCGAGCTACGTCTCGTTCGACATTGGTCAATTGAATGATTGAACCATTTTACCGATGACTATTCATGTACGGGGTTCCCTATCGTTCGTTATATATCTTTTTTTATTTCTTCTTTCAATCATCGAATTCGAGAGAATCTCTTCACGCGTGCACAATATTGCTACTCTCAAGGCTGTCCTTTCGTGATTTCTACACTGCGGGACTTGAACTAATAAAAACATTACTTTTTCACGCCTCGAGAAATTCGATTTGGTCCAGACACTCAATTCTCCCACCAACATACTTATACATGTATAATTAAAAAAAAATCAACGATCGACCACCTCTATATAATATATCACAAATCTGGTTGGCCTTGAGGGTATTGGGTCAATTGTCGATACAAAAGTCGGGACGCCTCGCGTGTCGATCAAAAAAAAATGGCGAAAAAAAATGTTTTCACCAGATTAAAAAGTATTATTATCGTTAGATAAAATAATTTTCATGTTTTAATACGAAAAGCTGCGACTTAAAAAGAAAAACATTCTTTATAGAGAGATAAACAACGCAAACTATTCGCAGCTGTGACAAAATTTGTGGTACGTCGAAAATAACAGCGGGCGATCGAAGACTAGAGGAAAAGTTTTGTGAACGAGGCTACCGACGTCGATCCGTAAGTCACGACACAATGATCGTAAATTAGAAAAACTATTTACATAAAGTGTCGTAATTTTTTCATAACGATCATCGACCGATATCGATACCGATCGCTCTTAGTTTTCGGTAGACGGATAATAATACGTATACGCACGGAGTGAAGCAAATGGTCGGAGGAGCGGGTAGGTAGAGAAGGGCAAACCCGACGAACACAATCCAGGGTCCTCCAAGCGAGTTCTCATATAAAAGCTCGTGGCGCGTCAACGGGAGGAAGCATTCTCGCGCGGCGATCGCTTCGCGGTTCAACAACGAAACGAATAAAGTCACGCCGTCGAGATTATTCGGATCGCGTGGGTAATCGCAGTGTTAAATCGAATTAATTAATCATCCCCTGGAAAAAGGTGTCGTAACGATCCAAATCGGATATTACAATCGAATATCGAATATCGTTAAATCGATAAAAATCGAATTATTTTTTCACGTGCGGAGAGTGCGAGAAAAGTGCAACTTGAAATCGGCGCGAGGGTTCGATCATCGATTTTCAACGTAGTGTGAAGTGCGTTTTTTTTTTCGACGTAGCGTCGAGTGTCCGTGAAGGAGAGAAACGATTTTCGAAATAAAAAAAAAGAGGTAGAGAGAGAGGCAAATCGTGCAGGTGCAGTGATTTTATCGATTGGAAATAATCCTATCGTTTTCAATCATCGTTGAATATTTGGAATAGATCGAAACGACCAGCGGGATTTTGATCGAACGGAGGAATTGGAAAAAAATTGCAAAAGGTGGATTTTATAATTAATCGATAATAATTAAGAAAAATAAGAAACGAGAGAATTCGCGTTGGAGAATTTCCGATCGTTTGGCAATATCGATCGTAGCGTGATTAATATTCTCATTCGATCTAACCCACGATCTCGCAAATAATAATAACAACAACAACAACAATAATAATAATAATAATAATAATAATAAATTATATACAAATATATATGAGCAACTTTCATATCTCCCACTCGTTCAACAAGATTCCGATTTCGCCCTCTCGTACCAGCGAAATTCGCGAGGCAAAAACCCGGTACGAGTCAACACGTAGCGCGATCGTTACGATCGTGAGTTTTATGAGCCGCGACGAGAGTCCCGAGAATCGCCAATGAAAAACGCGGAAAGTCGAGAACTCGGGGAAATACGTCGAAAGAGAGGTTCAACGAACCAAACTTACGCGTCGGTAGAACACGAAGAGTTGACGATCTTATCGACCAAACCGATTTTTTTTAGCCACGTGTGTTAGAAACCGCGACCGGTTGACTACGTTCGACTCTACCGTTAAATCGTCGACTCATCGACGTATTTAAATGACTTATTGTCAATCAAGCTGACGCTTGCTTGTGCGATTTTCCACGTGAGAGAGAGAGAGACAGAGAGAGAGAGAGAGAGAGAGAGCGACCGATCGTCTGGTATCGCGGCTAGCGGTGTTCTCGCCGTATTGCGTCACACGAATACGCAGACCAACGCAATTTCTCGCTAAACATAAATCTGAGGAAAGATCGAGCTCGCACGTGAAGAAATCTTCGCCGAGTTCGTTGCACTCGCGGAACGCTATTTTTTTCCTTTTTCTTTCTTTCTTTCTTTTCTTTTTCACACATTGCGACATTATTTCAGCATTATTTTCGTTGTTAACGCGCGACTAATCTCGCTTTCTCTTTCTCGTATTTATCGTCGACGCGCGAGTTAATCGGGCAAAGTTTGGTGAAACTATTCGTCACTTTATCGAAGGGGAAATCAAATTTTAGCCACGCGCGAACGATATCTCGAGGCTCATGAGCGAAACTGGACCGAGAAGCGTTCAACTCGGTCGCCGAAATTTCATGATGAGTGATACCGGTTTTTCTACACGGATCCGGTCAAACGTCCGCCTACCTCTCTACCGAACCGTACAAGATTTTTTTATTATGAAATTCGCATCGAGATCTCGACCGCTCAACCGTGAAATTTTCGTGAATTTGATTAATTCATCAAAATAACATAAATTGGTAGAAAATAAAAATAAAAATAATAATAATAATTAACAATAATCTGTTACTCTTAGATGGGTTCGCTTCAGCAGCAGTCGATTCTCAAGGGCAAGAGAGTGGCGATGAGCAATCAAGACGCTCTCGTTCATGAATTATTCGACGAAGTAACGTCGTCGAATTTGGAAAAAACGGCGATAATTAGCGAGGACGAGGACGGCAAGGAGAGGTCGATGTCGTACGCCGAGCTCGACTCGGCGAGCAACAAGATCGCCAGGACGTTGAGAAAAATTTGCAAACCGCGCGACGACGTCGATTCGATCGTCGCCGTGTCGATGAAACCGTCGCTCGGTTTACCACTGACGTTGCTCTCGATCTTGAAATCCGGATTGGCGTATTTGCCATTGGACGCCGAATTTCCCTCGTCTAGGGTCAAGCACATAATGCAAGAGGCCGCTCCTTTGATCGTCATAATCGACGAAAATGGTACGAAATTTCGATAAGCTTGAAATCTTTTGTGATCAATTTTTAGATTTTTTCTTTACTTTTTTTTTCAATCATTGAACGTTAATTTCCGTCTTGAGACTTTCGTTCACCGGAAGATCCTTGAAGCTAAATGTGAGTCGTACGAGCACGGCCCAATGAGGTCGTCCGCGAACTAAAGAGACAAAAAAAAAGCGATAAAAAAATCTTTCCGTAAAACGTGGAAAAGCAATGTTAATCTCACTTTTACATGTAAAAAGTGTATGTACGCGTATACGTAAAATATCCAATTTCGTATAATGCGCGATCGGCTTCGGGTTTGTGGTAGCTTAAATGGAGATAAAGGAATATGATTAGACTCCTTTCTCGATAGGTAAACCTCGTCTACGGACGCGAATAATGTTCGAATGTAAAACAAGAAAAATATATATATATATATAAGAATTTACAACGCGATTTTCTGAAAATAGGTGACACATCGGGATACGAGGACACGCCGTTCATCACGTTCGAGGAGCTTTGGGGGGAGGCCAAAGATGAAAAGGACGATTCACTCGCGATCGACAAACGTCCCGAGCAATTAGCGATCGTTCTTTACACGTCGGGCAGTACCGGAATACCGAAAGGTGCGTCGAGAATCGAGTTTTGTAATATTTTGTAAAAAAAAAAAAATTTTCCCCAAATTTGACTTTGAATTTTTTGAAACGTTAAAATAGGGGTGAGATTACCTCATGCCACCCTGTTGAATCGACTCCAGTGGCAATGGCGCGAACTACCTTACGAGAATGACGAGGAACGTTGCGTGTTCAAGACCGCGCTGACTTTTGTCGACAGTGCGCCGGAAATTTGGGGACCGCTTCTTCAAGGACGAACGATCGTGGTCGTACCACGTCGAGTCACCAAGGACCCTGCGAAATTCGTTCAAGTACTGGAGAAACATCGAGTAAGTCGAACGATTTTTTATTTCCTGGTATAAAAAAAAATTAAACAAAAAAATTGGGTGTCTCAGCGAGAAATATACCGGGTGGTCTATAGATATAGAGATAAACGATATAACGGGTGTCTTTTTTTACGAGATAAAAAATTAACCAACGTGTGTCTTTCGATAGAAGAAAGAAATTTCAAAAATACATCGAGTGTCCCGGGAGCAAATCTTGCCTAAAAAATCGCATTAACTCGAAACTATTTTTACAGATTCGTCGTTTGGTGCTAGTACCGTCGCTTCTTCGATCGATGCTCATGTATCTGAGTCTTCGGGTGAGCAATTGTCTGTTTCTTGTGTTACAAAATTTGTAAAAGTGGCGAAATTTTCATCAAATTGAAAATTTTTTTGTTCTTCGATCAACGTTTAAATCGTTTGCGCAGGACAAGATCGACGTACTGTCGCGTCTCAAACTTTGGATCTGCTCCGGCGAATCGCTACCGCAGTCTCTCGCGGAGCAATTTTTCGCGAGATTCAATGGCGGTAAACACGTGTTGGCGAATTTTTACGGCAGCACCGAAGTCATGGGCGACGTGACGTATCATCTCTTGACGAGCGCGAATCAAGTCGAGAATTTTGATAAAGTGCCGATCGGACGACCCCTCGACAATTGCATCGTTTATCTCGTCAACAAGGAGATGTGTCTGGTGCCCCAGGGTGAAGTCGGTGAATTGGTGGTCGCGGGAAGAAATTTGGCAGCGGGCTATATTCGCGGAAGAGACCCGCACAAATTTATCAACAATCCTCACGCGATCGAGCCAGGTAAGTCGCTATAAATTACCGTTCGAAGGATGCATCCTTATTTTATTAAAAAATAACGCGATCATTATTATTTTCGTATCGTTTTTTAAAAATAATTTTTCTAAAAAAGCGCAGAAAAAAAATGTTTGCCCGAGGTGAGAACGCCATCCCTTCCCTCGCTTAATAATCGGCACAAGGTTTTCCTAGCAAAAAAGAGACCTGTTATTTACTCATTAATTTGAATAATGCTCCATGGCGCAAGGACGCATCGAGTTCTTACTCTTTATTTTTTTTTTATTTTTTTTTAAACGATTCGCGGCATTGAGCGTGGCAGCTTGATTGCTCCGACTCTCTCCTGACTTTGAAACTTTGTATTCGTACGGATATCTCAACTATTCGCGCGAAGGTGGTCGTTATCGTATCGAGAAGAGATCCTCTTCGAGAAAATGATCTTAAGCAACGAGAATGCGGATATTGCCCGACGATTATGCGTCTAATGTTCGTCTCGATCGAAGAAACGAAAAGAAAAAAACGATCGCGATCTTCGATCCCGTCGCAAGACAAATCGTAAATTGAGTCAACAGACGTGGAATAATCTGTCCGTTGGACATTTTTGTTACAACGAGGATACATCGTACTTCGTGACGTTGAAATATTTCTTACTGCTAAACTGTCGATTCCCTCGTGTGCAATAATTGGACGATAACATTGTCCGACTGATTGAAATTCCATCGGTCGAGCGATCGGCTACGTTTAAACAGAGGAAACGATTCTTTTACGTCCCTGTAGACTTTCCCCACGGGTTTTTACTCGTGCTTGTCACTTAAGACACCGTTTAACGTTTTTGTCGCTCGCTCGATTTCTCGTGAAACGGAGGCAATTCGCACAATATACAGGTAGCTGGGCAACTCGCGCGAATTGCCAGCGGCGCGATCGAGCATTCTTCGTCATCATTCCGATCGTCGTTTTTTGTACAAGCTCTCGTGCGGAATAAATGGGAAATACGATGAATTAATCATCGTTTTCACACTTTTTACAGTTTATTTTATTTTTATTTTATTATTATTATTTTTTTACTTTTTAATTTCTTATCTCTCGACCGTTTTTTTCTTCTTTCAAGAATACTCGACGATCTATCGTACCGGCGATTACGCGAGAATCGTCAAGGGCATCGTCGTTTACGAAGGACGTACCGACGCACAGATTAAGATACGAGGACATCGAGTCGATCTTGCGGAAGTCGAGAGGTCGGTGGCCGTTGCGCCAGGTGTCGACAAGGCGGTCGTACTGTGCTACAGACCTGGTGAACTTTCGCAGGTATGGGAAAATCGGTTAATTATCCATGCGAGAATAATTTCGCAGTTAAGATTGTCACATTGTCTCGTGACAATAATTAACGTCACGGTTAAACAATGCTGGGACCTGTGCGATGAAATATTATTTCCCAACATTTTTTTTGTCCAATTAACTTTTGTTTTCTAGCTAATTATAAATTTGCCTGGGACATGCGATTTCTTTTTATACGATCAAAAATCTATAATTATCGATTAAAATTTTGAAACGTGTAAATTTTCGTTCGAAATTCAAATAAAAATTAAATTTTTTCCATTATCAGGCACTTATCGCATTCGTGACAGCCAAGAAAGAGACATCGATATCCGGTCTTCAAACCGAGGATTATTTGCAAAGCAGATTGCCACCTTATATGATTCCTCAAGTGATAGTGATCGAGACGATTCCTCTTCTGGTTAACGGAAAGATCGACAGACAGGAATTGTTACGACAGTACGAAGCTTCGCGTCTCGTCGGTTCGTACTTAAAAATTTCCTGAATTTAATTCGATCGTACGAATTTATCGGTTTGAATTAAAAATTTTAATTTTCATCATTATTAATACAGAAAACGAAGAGACGATCGAGTGCGATTACAACGGGGTGCCCGAGCATCAGCTCGAAAAAGCAAAAATCCTGTTTCCTACCGTAGCCACGGTGATCGGCAAGAGTGGACGTTCGATCGTTAACATAAATGCCAATTTTTACGAACTCGGTGGCAATTCGTTGAACTCGATCTATACCGTTACCAAACTACAGGATCAAGGATACGAAATAAGCATAACGGATTTTATAGCGGCGAACAACATGGCGACGATTTTGGAAAATATGACGGCGAGCGGCGACTCGAACGGTCCCGAGGAAATTATGAACGAGCAGCGTTACGTCACGGAAGCACTCAATCATTCTCACAAGGAACAGGTCATAGAGTACGTCGACCCGCGAAAGCAATTGTTTCCTTTTTAAAAAAAATACGAAATACAAAAAAAAATAATTAAATCAATTAACACAATGTAATGAAAATAATTTAAAAAAATACGATTGATTAATGAATAAAATTTTAATTTCAGAATAATAACCGACAGTTTTTACACGAAGGCCGATTTGGAAAGATGGCTACTTCCGGATCTTCACAGAAACGATTATACGGAACTGATGGGAAAACTTTGGGACGCCCTCGTGGAAAAAGGTTTCTGCTTCGTCGTTAAATCGTCCGAGTCGGACGACAGAGTGTTGGCGGTCTCGTTGAATTTCGACGCACACGACGAACCGGAAGTCACGGTCGATTCGAAACTCACGATAATATTCGAATTTCTCGAGAGCCTCGAGGGTCCGTTGCGCGATGGTAAATTGCCGCAGGGAAAAGGAAAAATATTTCATACTTTCATGATGGGCACGAACAATCAATTGACCTCTGCGGAAAATGTCATAATGATGAAGGTCATGGAGGACGAGTGTCTCAGGCTCGCCAAGAGAAAACAATTTTTCGGCATTTTCACGACCAACACGAGTCCGTTGACGCAACAGCTCGGTACGGATATTTACAATTACGAGATTCTCCTCGATTATCAAGTAAACAAGTACGTAGCGCCGGACGGTACGAAACCATTCGGCAACGCGCCCGACGATCAGCGAGCTCTTTGTTCGTGGAAAACGATCGTCGAGCACTGAAGCACGACGACGCAATGGCGGCCACAACGATCGATCGAATTAACATCCAACGCGATACGATCGTCGACCGCTTCGCTTGTAAATACTTTGTAAATAGAAACGAAAAATTGACTCCGTTTGCCTGAACCGAGGAAAAGAAACAGAATGAATTTTCATCGAGAAACATAAGAGTAAAAAAAGAGAAAAACAAAGAAAAAATACATTGATATATATACAAAAAAAATATACGTTGATAATAGTGATATTTCTCATTGCTGTCAGTGAGACCGCGTGATAATAGTTGATTATTTTTATTTTTTTGTTCCGTAATCGACTCGTTTCGTGCACGTTACCGAGGACTTTTATCGTATACCGATCGGCGTCCTACGAGCGAGAAACCGTAAATAATAAATCGTTGTTTAACTGTATCGATTAGAAATATTTATTTGCAAAATAAAATGCGACGAGTCGAGGTCGTCGATGGCGACGGGTGACTTCGTTCTCTTTGAAATACGAGTTATTGTCGTTATTATTATTATTATTATTCGCAGCTGCTATTGCCACCTGCGTGTCACCATCTCCGTTCTCGTTCTCGTCGGTGCATTATCGCGAACGTTCAAACGTAATCCTCTATTCATACTTTTGCCCTGACACGTTTAATATAAACGCTCGTGGGGAAAAATTGTTGCTAAAAAAAAACGAAAAAAAAATCGTTTTTCCGTCACGATTCTTCTTTTTTCACGAATATAACGTCGTTCGCGAGATTGTCCGGATGTTCGACGAAGCTGTAAACGTAATAGCCGCGTTTCTCCATAAAATCGATCATGTAACTTCGACTCTTTTTACCGTGAATATATTCGACCGAAAGAGTCTGAAAAGAAAAATAATTGTCAAAATTTTTGTAAAACGAGCGACGATGGAAGAATTCTTGGAAACAAATTATTTAATGTACCTTGATATCGACTCGATCGAACGGTATTGTCTCGAGTACTTCCATCTCGCTACCCTCGACGTCGAGACTGAAATAATCCACGGTTTTCGCACCGAGGGCGATGATGTAAGAGACCAAAGGAAAACATTGTACGGTCACGTGCTGTCCCTCGTATGCGACGTCCATGCTATTTCGTTGAGTTTTCATTTCTGTATTATCGGGCTCGTGAATACGTCCGATATTTCGTGCCATTAGAAAGGAAACCTGATATACGAGATGATAAAATTAATATCAATTTCGATAAAAATACAGACAAAAAATTGTTAACAAAAATGGTAAAGAAAAATTGAATAGAGCGAAAAAAAAGATTTAAAAATTGAAAAATTTGAAAATTTTGATGAAAAACGTGGAAAGGAAGTGGAGAAACAAAATTTGAGAAACATCCTCACGTTCATGGGATGCGGCTTTATGCTGAGACACGTGGGCGACATGTGCGCCTTACGATTTTTGTTGAGCATTTTCGTGAAGTTGATCGGATCTGCCTCGATAAGTATGCCAGACCATCCGAGATATCTCTCTAGTACCAGCGTGTTGCTCCTCGTTTCGCCGTCGTAAGCACCGCATTCTATGAAAAATCCATTCGTCTGACGGATGACAAGTTTACGAAATTTAATTTGTACCATTGCGTCTCTCGTTCCCTCACATTCTCTCTCTCTCTCTCTCTCTCGAGTTCACAGGGCCTGTCGTTTCAACGTTGATAAAAATTGACCCACTTACTTTGTTCTCGAAAATGTCCATAATCGCTCTTGCCTGACCCATCGAGGGATCGCGAACTTCCGGATTTTGTAAAACGTACGAGGCGGTCAATTCCGATTTTTTGATGAGCCACGCGTCGCGAATTTCCGTCGCGAGTTTATCGTCGAACATGGAAACGTTTTGATCGTTGTACCACTTTTGGTCACCGGAAAAATTGTACCATCTTCGTAAAACTACGAAAACGATCGAAATTGAATTTTGATTCGATAAAAGAATAAATAAAAATTCTTATTTTCTTTTCACACGTCGTTTAATCACCTTCGTCGTATATTTCCTCCACAGCGTCGTCTTTGTAAGTATCTCGGATCGGCGCGATCGGTAACGATCGACGAAAATATCGATCGGCTACGATGAACGTCGTCGTGAATCCGAGCAACGCAACGGCGAACCATTTGTATCGTCGCGAGAGCTTGAAACAGGCGAACGAAATAAAAAGAAGCCATCTAAAAAAAAACCTCGACAACGATATAAGACTAAGTCTAACATAAAAGTAGCTTCCTCGTCGCGGTCGTAAACGATTGATAGCGCGCTTAGTTCGCCCGCTTTGTCAGCAATAAAAAAGAATAAAGAAAAACGAAGAAACATCCAAACAGAAAGCGCACGAACGAATAAAAATTTTTTTTTTTAATCATAACGTTCACGTTGATATTCACCCAAAAAAATATCGAAAAGAAACGTTTCGAGTTTCGAAAAAGACGCGAGATCATCTCTTTTGTTCATCGAATCGCCATGATTTTCTCGATCGGCCTGATTTTCGTTGAATTCCAGGCAAGCAAGAGAAATAAACACACCGAAAAAAGAAGAAGAAGAAGAAGAAAAAAGAAAAGCAATCTTTAGACGTTCGCGGGTTACGAGAGAAACGTTACTGAGCGCGTTCGGCCAATCGAGATTCGTTAAGACCCTGCCCGCGTTTAAATCTAAAAATAGCGCGCCGTCAACGAGACGCTAAGTAAATCTAATACCTTGACTTTGCCCCCGAGTCTCATCGTTGTAACGCGAAAATTAGCTTTTCACCAAAATTCAAATCTCCCGCTCTTTCGCTCGCGTACGTTCGTCGTCCGTTTCCGCCAACTATGGCGGCGAAAAATTCTCTACGAGTCGAGAATACAATGGCGTAGGGTGAGCACGAAAACGTTAGAAAAAAATGCACTACCGCGCGATCCTCACGAACGCTGTCTCGCTTCACGAGCGACGAGTTTCTTCTCGCTCCCGAAACGTTCGCGAGGAAACACCCGGCAAGTGACACGATTCGTGCGTCTGTGTTGGTGGAACGTCGACGGTAAGAGAGAGAGAGTGGGGCGGAAGAAGCGCGAAACCAACGAGGGAACGTATGCGGGTTTCGGGGGATTTTTTATACATTTTTTGTTTTTTATTCATTGGCTCGAACCACCACGTGGCCTTCTGGGTGAATGCGCTCTGAAATTCTCGTCTCGAGACTTTTATACATATATAATACAGTACAATCTCTCGAATTGGAATGGAGACGAGCATTTCCGTCGCAAAAGGCCGCCAGTCAGGCTTTCTTTTTAATCTCGTAGGAACGGGTTCGCAAGTAATTAGCGGTATGACTGATAAGCCGAATTCTTATTACTTTTGTCGAAGCTGGGCCGTGCCAGGTGTTTAGGAACGGGAGAACGAACCACGCGCTCGTTTTTCTCGAACTCACGTGGTACGTCACGTGACCCTGAGCGCACGACAAAATGGCGGACGGGGGATTCGAATACAATAACCGTTACCGGGTTTATTGCCGTCGTTTATCAAGTCAAATTAAAGTCAACGTGTATAGCGAGATAAGAGATTCGGGTCGTTCTTATTATTTTTGATAATGTTGAATCGTATATCAAACGTCATTGGGCCAGACCGTGGATTCGATCCACTCGGCGTAGTGCGAGACCCTCGTGTAAACACCCGGAAGCTCGGGAGATGCGCACAATTTTCCAAAACTCGTGATACCGACGATCTCGTAGAGGCAATTGTTGCGATGGAGGGATTGAAGAGGACCTCCTGAATCGCCCTGACAAGTGTCCTTCCTCCAGCCGCCATTTTGATCACCGGCGCAGAGCATGCTGGGCACTATGCCACGAGGCACCGACGTCGTTACGTTGTGCAACAAGGCGCAGCGAAGATTGTCGATAACTTCGAGTCTTGCCTTGATCAAAACGTCGCTAAGATCATCGCCTGTGAATGATAGGAAATATTAACGACGATTGGGAACGAGACAATCGTCTTGGCGCGAAAACGAAGAAATGAGGTTAGGTGGGAACCAACAGTCGCTCGTGCTCGGTCGGTAAATCGGCGGGAAATTCAAAATTTCAAACTTCGAACGTTTCAACCGATCGGAATTTGATTGTCCGATTGGTTTTGATTATTACCGATTTCTGTCGAGCCCCATCCCGTGACCCAGGCTCGCGACGGGGCTTTGCCGAATTGGGAATGAAGACAAGCTGGTTTTACGTTGGAATCGAAGCTCACCTTCCTTGCCAATTTTAATAACGCTATATCCGCGTACAGACTTGGGGGTTTGTAAGCGGGGTGTCTCCTTATACTCTCGATTCTTATCAATCGGCCAGACTTCTTATCGCTGAGACGTATAGAGCCCAGCAGCGCCGCGACTGGTTGTCCCCTGGTAAAATCGGTCATTAGAATAAAACAAAGCATGTCCTAACTACGTTCTCGATCATAATTCTTATCGACTCTCACAGTGAACCGTGGGTGCAGTGCGCAGCGGTCAAGATCCACCGATCGGAAATCAAACTGCCGCCGCAATAATAACCGATCGTTCCATTTTCCAGTAACCAACCGATCGCTGCCATGTGAGGAAATTCACCCGATTCGGCTATCTCACCTCCGGAAATCAATGGATTGATCAAAGGTTTGCAATCGGTGGAAATCGGTATCGGTCGTGATGCTGACAATGGCAAGATCCACATGGTTTGCCCAACGGCTTGGGCATATTGATCGCATTCTAAAATTTATTAAAAATATTCTAAACGATACGAAAAATCGAATTCATTTAGAACTGAACAATAAATAACACGTACTCTCTTCCGATTTCCATCGATATTTGTCATTTTTGTAAAATCTCTTATCTTCGTCCTTGTCCGCGACACTAGCTTCGTCGATGGATAAATCCAACCGATTTTTTCTACTTTCGAGCCGCGGCGTATCGTATCCATCGGGCGTAGCAAAAACTGCCAAAATCCACATTGACAACATCAACACCTCGCTGAATCGAAACATATCGCGTACTTTCGTGAAATATTTGCGTATAAATTATACAAGTCAAGAAATCGGGTCAACACCGTACGAAAGTAAATGCGAGACTGACTCGAACCGATTCAACGACGAAATAAAAATGGCACAATCCTAGAGTCGATCGAATAATTACGAAAAAATTATCATTTTCAAGAAACACCGTCGAAATATTTAATCGCTTATCGACGTTCGATCGTTTTACAATTTCTAACAATATTCGTCGATAAAGAAAATCTCTTCGTTATCAACAGAGGCGTTACTATTCGTCGATAAAATAAAAAACATCGAATTTCCTCTTTTACCAACTGAAAATCATACAGTGATCTTTCAAAATGTCGAATCCCTTCCTAAAAAAAACCGTGCGCAAACAGTTTTTCATTTCCATCAGTCTTCCATCGAATAATCATCAGGGGAGGAGCTCTCTCAGACTCGTTAGTTATTAATATATTAACGAGAAAAAAATCGATCGATCGTTTAACACAGCTGTTAGCTGACAGTCAGCTGTGTCTCGTCTGCCTCTCGGTCACGTGATACTCTAGATCCGTGGCTCGCATATAGATCTTGCGAGCGGTCTGTCACCAACATGGCCGCGTTGAGTTGTAAATCGCGCGACGGTCCGTCGGACGAGCTGTCCGAATCGCCGGTATTCACCAACGTGACGACGGAAAATATTCACGAACAGGACACTTCGGGAATCCCATTGGAATCCTCGTGGACGTTTTACCTCGACAAGTGAGTCGTCGTTAACGATATGAAAATTGACACGTCGAGCCAACGATAACATTGCACTAACACTTCGAACTCTGCTTTTCTTCAAACTTGACTAATTTCATCGATTCCGTTGTTAATCGTTAAATAACGATTTTTTTATCGCTGGTACTGTCGTAACGCTTCTTTAAATAATAAAATGGATAAACTAACTCGTTTATCTTCTGCTAATAAGACACGAGAAAATATTTTTCACGGTCCAAACGTCGATGCTTTTACAGAAAAAAAAACGAATAATAATAATAATAATAACAATATGACGTCTTTAAGCGGGAATAAATAGATAGAGTAACCTTCAGGGAGTCGAGATCATCGCGTATTAGACGTATGCGTGTGTCATAGGTGCTGGATATATATATTTTTTCACGGAAATAAAAACGAATAAATTTTATAAAAATAATTATATAACTTTAAAAACGTCATATTTTCTCATATTAATATTAATATTTGACGTTAATACAAATATGTGTTATTTCGAAAAATGTATGTAAATATGTTTATCTTATTGACGTATTTGACGCGGATGAGATATAAAGAGTTTGATATTTATTGTAAATTATGATCTAATGTCCGATAGAGCTGTTCCCGGGACAACGGCGGAAGAGTACAAGGCTAAGTTGAAGAAGATTTACACCGTAAGCACCGTTCAAGGTTTTTGGGCCGTTTACAACAATATACCAAAGGCGAACGAGCTGCAGGTTGATATATTTAACAAAATTAATGAGTAATTTCAAAAATTTTGAAAAAAAAAAAACAAACAAACATAATTAAACAATGCTCGATCGCAATTTTCAGATTAAGTACAGTTATCATCTTATGAGGGATGAAAGACTTCCGTTGTGGGAAGAGGCGGCTAATCAAAATGGTGGCACTTGGAGGTTAAAATGTCATAAAAACGACACGGTACGTTTTTTTTTACATTTTTTCAACCATTTTTTCGACATTATTTTCACAATTTTTGAACAATTTTCAGGAAAGTGTTTGGAAGGAAGTCGTTCTCGCTGCAATTGGCGAGCAATTTAGCGACTGCGTCGCCAACGGAGATGAAATTTGCGGTATTACCGTCTCCATTAGAGATCGCGACGATCTCGTGCAGGTAAAAATAAAAAAGAAAGAAAGAAAGTAAAAGAAAAAAAGAAGAAAAGCAAACGGGAAAATAGAAATAGAAAGCCCATAATTCACGTGTCACTCGCGAGCTAAAAATGGAACGTTATTCTCATCAGATCTGGAACGTAAACGTGAATCTTGCGAACGAAGCGACGATCCTACAAAAGGTTCATCGACTCTTACCCGAAGTCAACTTTCAGGCTGAATTTTACAAACGTGAGTTTCCAATAATCGTCGCGTATCGATTCGCGTGGAAGCGGTCATTAACGATTTTTTTTACGTTAATTTTACAGCCCATCAGTCACACCACGCGTACATGCGTCACTGATCCGTGGAATTGAAGAGAAAAAGGGAGAGAGAGAGAGAGAGAGAGAAACAAAAATTGGAAAAACGTGAATATTCAACGTTATCTTTATTCACACGTCGAACGAGCGACGTCGTGAGAATAATCGCACAAATTTCCAAAAAATTGCCACGCGCCGAATCTTTTCGAGTGCCTCGAGGCAAGAGTTTTATATTTAACCTTATTCGACGATCTTTCCGTAATTATGTATCGCCATATGACGTATACGTCGTTTTGTACGTCAACGTTTGTCGCTTTGAAAAATTTAAATACATATCTTTAAGTAATCGTACGATTTTTTTCCTTTTTTCGACGATCGACGATTTTTGGAGAGTAAAAACGATCTGTCTCTTGAAAATTTGTATGTTTTTGAA
Organism: Netelia inedita; assembly: GCA_964017225.1. Taxonomy (NCBI): domain Eukaryota; kingdom Metazoa; phylum Arthropoda; class Insecta; order Hymenoptera; family Ichneumonidae; genus Netelia; species Netelia inedita. Next base: position 13,613,050 of record OZ024925.1, on the reverse strand, counting down.
ATTTTTAATCGCGTAACTCGCTCGTAAATCTCGAAAATCGAAAAACGATCGCGAATATTTCGGGCGCAACGAATTATTAATATCGATAACGCGCATAATGTTCGAAACGAGACGTGAGATATGGAAACGAAATTATTGGTTAAGATCAATGAAAAAACGATAAATCAAATAAATTTCGAGGTCGTGATGTAAACATCGCCTAATCAACTTACACTTTCTTCGATCAACGAAATTCTTCGATATTATGAATTATGCAGATCGATTTTTCTGCAACTCGCGGCGTATTTCGTGAACGATTTCCAAGGATTTTGTGCGGAAATCGTGCCGATTCGCCGATACGTACGCACTGTTTTGACAACGCCAGATTCTCGTCGCGGATACGTCTTTCGTAAATCTGGTTCTCTGATTAATGATTAACCCGTTTCATCTCCTTTTTTTTTTCATTTCTCATTCTCGGCCTCCTCTCGATCTCGTATCCGAGGAATTTCAACCGGTCGTCCTCTATTCACCGTGCATCTCATTCTCATTTTTGTTTTTCTCCGCGATCTCGACGCCGAATTACTTTTTTTTTCTTTTTCGCGTCGCGACGATCTGACGCCAATGTAAAATGGCAAAAAAAAGGATTTTTTGAAAAAAGACGGACACTAACGGGTAGGTAAAGAAATATGCAGTTCATTCGAGCCAGATTGAATTATGACGAATTATTATTCAACCGAATAAAGCGAAATTGTCGTTTTGATTGGAATAACCAAATTCTTTTTTTTTCGTTTTTTTTTTCTCTGGAGGAATGTTGTCCCGTTTTGTCACCATTCTTTGACCCGGACGCGACGACACGTGGACGTTATAAATTTAAATGTTTCCGTCGAATAATCGTCGACTCATACTTCTTTTTTTAATTTTTTTAATCAAAGAAAAATCATCAAACCGCTTCTGTATCCGACGTCGTTCACCGTGATTCCCCCAATTAGGTATAAAACACCGATTTCTCGGTAAAATGCGATCGCGACGATTTTACAATTTTTCTGATTGTCGAACGAGCTCGCTAGTTAATGAATTTATGAATTTTATTAATAATCCGTGCGTCATATTTATAAAATTAATCTTTTCCGTGGGTAAACATTTTTTTTCTTCTTCCGGCGACGTCTTTTTTTATGGAAATAAAAAAATTGTGTTTTTTTAAACGAAGAGAAAAAAATGTTTATAAAATAAAAACGGAACGTCGCGCGAAGAAAATGTTCAGTAAGTCACGATCTACCGACGAGCAAAAACCGCCGGTACGTACACATTTCGTATAATCCCGTCTTAAGACCGTGGCGCCAAAACGCTAGACAAGTTCTCGATTAATTATACGATTTATTAATTCAAGATTCCTGTTTTCCCGTAGCTCAGAGCCGAATTCCTCGCGACCATCGTATAAACGCCAGAGTTCGCGCGTCACTATGATTTTTTTCTCTCTCTCTTTTCATTTTTTTCTACATTTTTTATCAGCCAGATGGTCAAAATCCGAAAAAACCCCGAGCGAACCTCCTTTTCGAAAAAAAAAAGAAACAGAAAAAAGGCGATAAGTCGAGACGGGAAGAAAGTGCGAGAGTTCCGGCTCGGCAAAAAATGATTCAACGATCCCGATGATAACAGATCCTGATTTACAAGAAATTATTCCCGAATGACAAATGCGAAGTTGACTCTCCGCTACTGTATTTCGATAACCAGGCGGCTAGCAGCGATCGTCACCGACCAAAAATCAGCAAAATCGATTAATCTCCAACGAAACAAAAAAAATCTCATAGAACAAAACAACATTGGCTGGATTAGAAATAACGGTGAATTTTCAACTTTTAATCGTCGTATGTTTGAATACATCTCGAGTTAGCCGACCGATCGCAAAACACGAATCTTAGAGAGAGAGTAGAAAAATAAAAGAATCAAAAAAAAAAGAAAGAAAGAAAAATGTTGATGATTCTTCGCACGTTTTCATCAATCAAATCCTTCGGGGATTATAAGATATTTGCATGAAATTTTTCGGTCGAATATTCGTCGCGAACAAGAGCGACTACGATCTACATTATACATGTATATTACATGAACGGAGACCGTGAAACCGGATGGCGCCGGTGGACCAATGATTAACAGCGATTCTTGATTCGTGAAGTGGTCCCAGGCGCAACTAGCGACAGCGGGGCCTTACCCCCACTCTCTCGGGCGACGCTTTGACGTCAGTCCTCCGCGGGACGGTGGTGGGAGAGAGCCAAGCGCGACTAGACCCAAAAGTTTTCTCCGTCGGCCAAAAAATCAAAACAGATTTTTATTCAGGAATCTCGTATACGTTAAAACCGTATTAACATTGTATAGTTGACATTGGGTGACCAATTGGCGTCCATCGTGGCGAATCCGTTGAAACATTGTTGATGTATTTGTTCTTATTATTTATCTACGACTTTTTCTCACACTAAGAGCGATGGAATACGTGAAATTATTATTTTCCGTCGGGAATACGTGGTTGACTTTTTGCGTTACGCTTTTGGTTTTATGGAGGGGTTTCGTTGAAATATGGTAGCAAGTTTTTTAGTTTTTTGTGTGGTTATATATAGCTCTGCAAGAAGATCATTTACCCTTTGGAGCGAAGCGTAAACGAGTTAACTTCTAACGCATTTGTACTTTATTGCTGTCATAAGACGCAATAAAGATCCTCCGTGCTCTTTCGTCGTCTCTTGTTTCTCTTATGTATCACTGTCGCGTCCTTGAATGACCTTGTTGTGGCCGTTCTCATGTTGCTAGGCAATTAAAAATTCCGCATTGATATCTTTATCACGCTGTTTTGTTTGTTTTTGTTAAGTTACAGCACGCCGAGGGGATTAACTGTTTTTACGAATATTTTACTAGCTTGATAAGCAGGAGGGAAAAAACAATGAAAGGAAAAAAAAAGATTAGTTGGATGAACTAATTAATCGGTTGAACTAATTAATTCATTGGCTGTAGTCATTTTTAGTCGAAATTACTTGATTAACTCAACTTATTAGTTAATACCAGATTAGTTTGTTAACTTAATTTATTAGTTAGAACCGAATTAGTTGGACGGCCCAAATAATTAATTAGATCTTTTTATTAATTGGGTTAACGATCGTTTAATCCAACTAATAAATCGGTTTATCTCAATCTAACTTATTTTATCCGTGTATTATATTACATTATATCCTCGTTGCATCGCGCGCATTAAATCCTATTCTCGTCCGATGACAAAATCGAGAACTGCCCTTGGACAACAAAACTGGAAGCGAATATTGCAAGGGCATTGGCTGCGATGAAAATGGTGGTTTTATGCACGTCCGCGTAGCCTCGAATGCGACTGCGTCGTTAGAGGTGACGCGATCGGCACTCGACTCTCATCTATATATCTATTTAATAGATACCGGTTTTTCTACCGCGTGTCATCCTCGACATGCAAATTTTCATTGGTAAAAGCGCAGTTTCGTTTCCATTTTACTGTTTCCCTTTTGTTTCATCGGATCGTTAAATATATTCAACGTTGACCGTTCTAGGACGTATCGCTTTACATTCTTACTACCGATCGTGACTACGATTTTTTCCTATTCCAACTTTTACACGCGATCGTTAATTTTTGCCTGCTAATTTAACGATTCGATGAATTCTTGAATGCGATATCGAAACTTTCGCCGATTTTTGCGATCGTTGACGATCGGCATGGTGCAAAAAGAATTTTAAAAAAAGCACAAAATTGTCAAGATCGAAGCGGTCATTGATCGTCGATCGTTGAGTCATCGATAAATACGCGCGCGAGTATAATAACGTTCGATTACGGTCAGGGATTTCCAAGCGTCTTGTTCAAGGAGCCTGTGCACCTGCCTCCTCGAAGTATCTCTCGAGATACGAGAGCACTACGACGAAGCAAATCCGTACATCCACCCGGGACACGAGAGGGAGATACGAGAGACGATTAATCTTGACCTACTGCGACTGGTTTCGGACAAATTTGGGGGGAAGTTTCAATCGAAAGCATCTCGCATCACGAATTATTTCAAGATTTTTCTGCACCGACGCGGCGTGAGATATAAATTTTTTTTATTACTTTTTTTTCTCTCTCTCATGTTATATTTTTATTATTTTATATACGTCGCCTTTTACAACGTCGAGACGCGTTAACAACACGACGGAATTTAGTTTCTCCGGGGTGGGGGAAGGTAACGTTTTTTTTTGGCTCGTTGTTTTTGACGAACCGAGATGATTGTAATTTTAACATATAACTTGACCTACCCACACTGACCAAAATTTAGTCTTTTTTTCCGTATTTTTGGGACCGTTTTCCTACAAAACAGTCGTAATTTAGCAGACACTTTTTTTCATACCTCGAAGTGTTAAGACCAGTCGCATAAACATTGTGACCGGTGGTCGATCGGTAAACAGAGTAGAATATAACGTATTTTTTACGATACCCTCGAGTCAAAGTAACGATGAATTAAATGGATAATTGAATTAATTTTAATGATCGAAAAATTAACGAAAATTCACGAGTATTCGAGGAAACTTATGAAATTGCCTAATTTTAGGATTTCGTAACGTAGGTAACGGTAGAGAGAGAGAGAGAGAGATGAGAGGGAAAAAGAGCGAAAATCGATAAAATTTGAATTTTCAATCGATCGTAAGATCGGATATCTAAAAATGTATGCCGACATTTGTCGTACGAATCGCTAAAAATTGTCGATGTTTCACCTACTCGTTTGAAATTAATTCGAATCCGAAAATATCGTTCCATCCAACGTTATCGCGCGGCTAAAAATTTCTCGTCTATTTTTGGAACGTAGATTGCGATTACCAGGTGAATTATCGATCGAGGGAAGAGGGGGGTTGCGTTCTAAAATTTCGTCCGATGTCCAATAGCGGGTGTCATCGATTCCTCTCACGCTTTGCGAGCGTGTCGGGTGAAAGTTCTATTTCTTAATCGGTATAAAGCACCCGTGTCGCACGTTATGATCGTCATTTGACTGCCGTTATCGCAACCGAGCAAGCGGTACGTTTGAGAAACCAGGGCACGGGGTTAACCAATAGATTTGCGTACGACAAGAAACCGCGTGAAAGACGCGACAGGAATGGTCAAACGTGTTCTGGAACGAGCCGCGGACTATCAACATTTTATGAAAAAAAAACGAAGAAAAATCGTTATCGACTTGTGATATTTACGTGTGACACGGAAAAACTGTCGACGAGTCGATGAACTCGCGCGTAATCGTAAAGATACCTTTCTACCTTTTTGCCTCGCGACACCTAGCGGCCATCTTGGCAAGCGCTGTAACGGCGGCCATTTGGCAAAGCTCCGTGCGCGCGGCCATCTCGCGGTGCGCCGGCACAGAGCTTCGCAAGATGGGCGCCGAAACATAGAAGCCTTTTAAGTCTTTCCTTGATAATTTGTGACGTAACTAGTCCCCCCTAGTCGTATATCCTGTTTCTCAACAAAGATAGACTCGATCTTTCGTGGACATTTATGCGAAGATCGACACTCGCGGCAGCCTCCGTTGTTCGAACTTTAAGATGGAATGTCCCGGAGGCGTGTAAGATCTCCTGTTATTCCAAAGACCGCGACGGGCAAGGTGGCGAGATGGCGCCAGTTCGCGTGGGTCCCGAAAATATTCTCGCATACCGCAGACTCGCTAGACTTAGAGACCGCTCGGTAATGAACACACAAATGCGTGACGAATCCTCGATTAATAGCCGATTTCGCTGGCAGGACGTCTCTCCCGACACGAAACAGAGAAACCATTATTCATCGTTAAAAATTCAGCTACAGCTTTTTTTCTTCTTCCTTTTATTTCGCACTCGTACATAAAAAAAAAAATCTACCGTCGACAAAATCCGTGTCGAAGTCCTAGAATTGACCCGACAATGTTTACAATTTACGATGTCACGATGGCCGCGAAATTTCCAAAAAACGGATAAAACAAAAGCCTCGCGCGATATAAAATATCGAACACGAACGAGGAGCGATAAATTTTACGGAACAAAAAGACAAAAAAAAGAAACGATTGCCCGACTGTTTAATGGGACTGTTGACCCGGAAAGGCGAATTGGGTAAGCGCCGATATTCGTTTGTAACTATGCGAGAGAGAGAGAGAGACAAGCAGCATGAGCGAACGACGTCCTCGAAATAGAAGAAGCGTGGGTCGATTACAATGGATATCGACGAGTTACGAACGCCTCGTTTCGAAACTCTTCGTTTCTGTCGACGCTTCGTGCTTTTTTACCAGAAGAAGGATCGTCTGGGGTCCAGAGTCCCGAGCTACGTACGTTTTCCTCAACGATAAAATATCCGTTATCACTATTTCTCATTTTGTATAAATTCGAGCGAGCCAAAGACGAGCAAAATTTTTAGAAAAATGATATTATTCGCGTATCACCAGGACGCGTCTCCTCGTCGTCTAGACCCAACGAATCATATTTTTTTCGTAAATAGGCGAATGCAAAAAAAAGAAAAAAATTGGGCGACGAATCGATCGATTGGTAGGAAGTTTTTCCATGTAAGGAGCGAAATAAAATAATCGTCGATCGTTGGTCTATTGTTCTCATCCGTTGAATGGGAGCGATATAAAATTCACGAGAGGCAAAGTCGTACGAGACAGGAAAGGTGAACGCGCCTTCTTCTTATTTTCCCGTCGATTTTTGCGATTAAAGGGAACGTGATTGAAGAGAGACGAGTGTGAGAATGTCGACGAATCGACGATCGAAAAAACAACCGAAATAACGAATAACTTTGCGAATTACGTAATTTCGAAATAACGTCCGCGAAAGAATTTTCCAACGTGCCGACACTTACATTTCCGATTCGGATCTACGAGTCGTAAATAAAATATGGACGACCTTGATAGATCGTACGACAAGGCGATATTCGAGTCTCGATCGAGAGGAATAAAGATTATTTCGTCGTTGCGAAGATTCTCCAGACACACGCGGAGCGCGCTCTCACGTTGAGTGATTAATATCGGGAATGGAATTCCGAAACGACCTTTCGAGGACGGACACGCACGTCGTTCGCAAACTTCGCCCGGTTCTTATTCGCGCATGCGCGTATGCCTACCCACGCGCATGCGTGTGTGCGTTTCGGGGCGCATGCGCGTATGGGCGCGCACACACATACGCGCAGGCGCGTGACGCGTATACATACACGCCCGTATCTTTTCGATTATATAAACGAAAAATCATCTAACGGATCGCGAATCGATCTTTCGGGCCTGCCACCACACGATAAATCATTGATAATTATTGTAATCTTCGAACAGCCAAGATCTGTAATCGTTTCGCCGATTTTCTTGGTACACACGCGCCGCACGTTTCTTCGTGCGACGCGAATGAAAGCGAGCAAAAACAACGTTCAGTTCCAAGGTCGTCATTAATCTCACGATAGACCGAAATTTAGATATTCACTTGTGTGTGTATGTGTGTGTGGTTTTTTGTTTTCATTAATTTCGGGATCGTCAACCCGTCTCGAGTTTTGCGGACGTGCCAGAGGGAAATACGATGGATTTTTTTCTTTTCGTTCTTTTTTCTTTTTTCTTCTTTTTTTCCAATGCAGTCGCACACCTTTCCTGAGAAAACACATGAATTAAGCGTAATGAGACGTTAATTTGATTATCGCGAATCTACAATGCGGAATTCAAGAAAATCCTTTTCTCTCTCTCTCTCTCTCTCTCCTTCATGCGACGAGATCAAAAATTGTGGGAATCGTCGAGTGTTAGCGCGACGCGCCGAGTCGCGATTATCTCTCGAAGTCGGAACAAATGAGCAATTAAGCTCAAAATCACAAGAGGAAAATCTCGACGAGAGACTAACTCGTAATCGGGCACGCGAACAATCATTACGCGGATCCGGATCCGGCAATTGTACAAAACAAAAAAAGATAGGAAAAAAAATCTTTTTCTTTTTCTTTTCAAACAAAACGCTTTTTCTCTCGAACTTTATTACTCACGTCCCAACCGTCCGCTTTGTTCGTCGGTAATTCGTCTCTAAAGTGATAAAATGCTTAACGAGGGTGTATGATCGCGATAACAATAAATAAACAGAGACAGAGAGAGAGAGAAAATAACAACAGTATCGCGGAACCGAACGATCGTTCGAAGCGCTAGGCAACGACAGGAATTTGCATCGACCGACAAAAGAGCGAATCGCCGGAAACCGGGAAAGGGAAGCCGGTTGAACATCGCGCCATTTCCGGTACCGCGATAGAGCCGACGTGCGTTTCCTTCTCACACGTCCAACGTTACGAGTTCCTCTCGACGAGTGATCTCGTTCGAAGCGATAATGACGACAAACAGAATACAAAAACGAAACGGAAAAAATAATGTTATTAAAAAAAAAGGCGGGAAAAAAATTTTTTAAATAAAAAATCGTTTAACGAAGAAATGTAAAAAATCCGGGAAGTCGAAAATGACGCGTTATCGACGATTGCCAATTTCGATAATGTCAACACAACTCTCTCGTATCGATGAATCGTCGCGCCGAACGACTTCTGGGTGCGAGAACTCTGACGCAAATAATAAACGCGTCTTTTCTACGAGATTCGCGAAGTCGTACGGTGGATGACATTTTGACGAAATTCTACGAAAAATACAAAATTCGCGATCGCCCGATCGTTTTTATAGCACGAGATTTCGTTGACGTATTCTTCCTCGATAATGCGAGATTCTTTATCATTTTTTTCTTCCTGAATACGAGAGAGAGTGAGAAAAAACACAAAAAAGAAACAAGAAAAACAAATTCTTTCGCACGATCGCGATCGTCCTCTCTCGCGACGAATCGATCGAATACGAAATAAACAAACGAACTAAAAAAAAAATTCCAAAATTCCAAAATCGAGCAAAATTCGAACACGACTCGTTCGCCACCGCGTCGTTTCTCGATCGAATCAAAACACTTTCGCGATCGGTAAGAAAAACACGAGCACAACAACAACAACAAAAAGATCGTTATTGCCAGAATTTCGTTCTCTCTCGCGCGACGTAGAAGAAAGCAAAAAGAACCCCTGTCGTCCGAACCCGAGTGTCCTTGACACCTTTTTCTTTATTTTTATTATCCTTTAATTCGCCAAATAATACGTTCCGTTGCAACAAAAACGCCGATTTTATTTCTCCCTCTCTTTTAGCCTCGTTCTCGCCCCGAAACGGCGATCGTTCCCAAAACCGTGATCGAAAAATCTGTTCTCCAGCGCGATTTTTGTCTCGTGGGTCGAAGGTACGAAGAAGGAAGAAGAAAATAGAGAAAGAGAGAGAGAGAGAGAGAGAAAAAACACGTGGAAAAAAAATCTATTTATAAATAATTTCGAATTTCATTACGGGGCCGGCCGAGTGTCGATCGTGGGTTATACCGTGGTCTTTGACGTCTGCCCGTCTAAATATAGATATAATAAATGTATAACGCAAAAGGAGAGTCCATCGTGAATTCTTTCGTGAATATTCGCGGACGAGGAATTCGACGGTGCGTAACTGGAAATTCCGACGAATTTTGTATCTTCGAAATTCCAACGCGTGGCGCTACTCTCTCTCTCTATCTATCTATCGATCTATCGCTCTCTCTCTCTCTCTCTCTCTCTCGTACACACGGATGTGAGACACGTGAATAATCGAGAGAGATTTTTTTTGTCTTTTTTTCTTTCTCCTGCTCTTTTTTTCTTCTTTTTCTTCTTCTTCTTCTTCTTGATTTCTTTAAGTACGTCGAGGAACCACGTGAATTTTGTTCCCGACGATTGTCTCTCGACTCTCGAAAATGGCACTAATCGCGCTTCCTCAACGCTCTCCCGGAAGGGAGATAGACACTAGCCGGAAGTGCGTTCGTATCGCAAGGAACGTCGTCGATTTTTTTCTCTTTCTTCTTCTTCTTCTTCTTCTTCTTCTTGATTTCTTTAAGTACGTCGAGGAACCACGTGACTTTTGTTCCCGACGATTGTCTCTCGACTCTCGAAAATGGCACTAATCGCGCTTCCTCAACGCTCTCCCGGAAGGGAGATAGACACTAGCCGGAAGTGCGTTCGTATCGCAAGGAACGTCGTCGATTTTTTTTCTCTTTCTTCTTCTTCTTTTTCTTCTTTCTCTCTCGTATAAAAAAAAAGGTTGAAAAAAATTTGTATACGGAGGTGACCTTTCGAAACGACGCGACCGGGCAACGCGCTTTTTGCGACTCGTCGATTATTGCATAATTCATTATGTATCATATCGTTATTCGTTATACCGATCGTCCCTATCGATTTTCCATCGGCAGACGTGAAAGAAGGAAACAAAAAAAAAGAAGTAAGAAAAAAAAGAATAGAAAGATTTCAAAAGAAAAAAAAACGATAAAAGAAACGAACCTGCGCTCGAACGCGAATGAAAAATCGCGCGAGGCCGAAATTCATAATGAAATTCCTGTCGTGCCCACGCGTTTTTCACGGGGGGAATTCCCGTTGGGCGGCTAGATGTCGGCCCCGAGTTAGAGCCTCTCTTTTATGTTTTAGATTTTTTTTTCTTCTCGTTTTTTCATTTTTTTATTACCAGTTCCACAATAATCTGCCATCGAGGATCGAGTTCGCGAAGAGGATTAATGTCTCGGGCGCTTTATACTCGCTCATTGTGACCCCCGTGCCTCGGTCCATCATCAACGCGAGAGATCGGACGAACGCGAGAGAAGAAACGAGAGAAAAAAAACCTCGTAAACAAAAAGATGAAAAAGAAACAAAAAATCGACTCCCGGCTTTTCCCAAATAACCGTCGATTAAACCGTCGCACTCGGCACAAACACACACACACACACACGTAAATCGACTCTCTCGTAAATTGCATTGTGTATGTGTAAGTAATGAAGCGATACGATAGAGAAAAAAATAATAATCATAATAATGATAGAAGAAAAAAAACGAATCTCACGCGAGAAGACTTTGAATCGCTGTTTCGTTATTATTCCTATTGTTTAGTCACCTTTTTCTCTTATATAAATAATCATTATTTTATTATTATTATTATTCTTTTTATTTATTATTATAATTATTATTATTTATTATCATTATTATTATTTATTAAGAAAAAAACGTCACAACGTCGACACGACGCTATCGATTATCGATTAGATTCGTCCACTTTGACGCTCGTTACGTCGATGATGAAATGTTTTTTTTTGCTATTTTTGTTCCCTCTCGTACGGTGCTCCAAGTTCTTTTTTTTTTTTTGAACCACGTGCGGGAGGCGAAGCGTTTTTTGATTAGAACGTGGCGAAGAGGATTTACGACGAGCCATCGGTACTTCCGAAAACGAGCGAGACGAGATGATGAGATCATGTAATTGCTGCGCGAGAGAGCAACTGTGAGAACGCGGTCCAGGCCTTTCCCGGGGTCTTCGTTCCATTTCGCGATATCCGGGATCTTTTTCAAAATGATTTCTCGAGTGGACTCACGAGTCACTCGGCTCGCCGTTAATGGGTCGACGCGAAGGAATTTCATGAACGCAACGTCTCGTGGCCGCAGCTTCCCTTCGAATTATGTCGAAGACTTTCTAACCTCTTCTTGGGTAACAATGACAATTTGTGACTATTTTTGTCGGGAGGATGAGAGGTGTTCCGTTTGGGACGTTAATTTTCGAAATTTGGGATTTTGTAAACTGGGATCGAAGGACTTTTTGGAGAGAAAATAAATTTTGATCCTCGACAGGTGCCAATGGTCGAGATTCGTAATTTATTTTCAAGATTCTTGGGAGGTCGTTTGGGAATCGTAAATTTCCCGTTTAACACGAGTATGACGATTTAAAAACGTGCTTGGAGCTAAAGACAATTTGGCTCCTTTCTAGGGCATTTTTTGAACGGATTTCTTTTTGTCGTTCCAAAAGGATTTGTGGGGGAGGAGTTACGGAGGGAAAAATTTGCCTCGGTTTTAGGATTTATTGGAACGATTTTTGAATATTAGTTTTTGTTAAAAGGTCACCCGGTATATTAATAATAATAATAATAATGTGGGAGTTTTACGTGTATACCCTTCTTCTGGGTTTGTACACACCTGTATCTACTACCTTTACACACTTGTATTTACTACCTATTACTCATTTATCTCTCGACCATATTCCTCCGACATCCTTATTAGCTGTCCCGGCTGCAGCCGGTTCGCTCATCCCCCTAACTCCTGTATCGCATTTGCCGCGGACGGAGGGAAACTGCAGAAAACACCCCGGTATATTAATAATTACGTTTGAATTTGACACCCGGTATATTAAGGGTGGCATTTAAACGATAAATTCGAAAAAAACGAAATGTTTCTAGAATTGACTCGAATAAGACACCCGCTCTATTAATTGGTATATTTTTAACGGACACCCGGTACATGCTTCGCATTTTTAAAATAGGACACCCGATACACGTGTACCTCGTTTAGATCGCACCTTTCTCAGCCAAGAGATAGAAAGATAGATTTTTATTACGTCGTGAGAATTTTACGGGACGAAAATCATTTCCGAAAAATGAAAATAACTCATCGAGTAAAAATAACTCGCGGTGAAAGGAAATATAATTAGAATTAAATATGACGAAATTAATTAAGGATTCGCGAATATGCGTCACCCGGATATATCGGAGATTCGGGAAAGTTTAGATATATCGTTGAATCACCGAGAGAAAAAAAAATTTGTTTTTTTTTTCTTAAGAAAAATCAAGAAACGAAACGAAAATAGCGGTCTCGCGCACGTAATTGAGCCGACGGTTATCGCGAGGGACGTTAAACGTCGCGCTAAATCATAATTAACGCCCGTATCGAGTTCCTGTCGCGTAAGATCATTGACATCTTTCGCGTGTCTCGAATAGCAAAAGTGAACCAATTTCAAATCTCGACCCCTTTCCCGCCACCGACCGCGCGGAATTCGAACGCACCGAACGAAGAGCGCAAACTCGCGCCGCCATAGCGTACAACGTAACTCAAACACAGAAAAAAATAGCATTAATAAATTCGATTCGACGATAACGATTAATTTCCGTCAAATTTAATCGACGCTTATTGCGCAATTTTCCATTTGATCGAAGAAATGTTTTTTTTCCCATTCGCGGTTCAATAAAAACCCTGACCTTTCGCGAAGAGCCCAAAAAATCAATTACCTCGAAATATTCGCGTTTATTACGAATATAAAAATTATCGAAAGAAAAAGAAAAAGAAAACAAACGATCAAACGGGCGTAAAAAGTTTGATAAATCGTATAAAATCAATCGAACGATTAAAAAAAATCGTCGAAGATAAGGAAGAGGATCGGGGAGGGAGGAGAAAAAAGAAAGGAAACAAAATGGAAAATCTGCATTCGATTCGATGTTTGGATCAGCCTAGCGTCGGCACCCGTGTCTACGGAATCGTACGTACGATCAATCAAAATCTATTATTATATTACGCTCGGTAATATCATTAACTGACGTCATTTCGTTCGACGAAAACCGCTTCGAATGCATCGCTGCCGGCGATATTACATAACTCACACGGTAATAAATCCTCGTTTCGTTTTCTTTATCACAAATCACATTTATGGTTTTATTCGCGACGTGAGTCATTGACTGGCCGCAGTGCGGCGCTCCGACCGCACCACGTGGTTCTTCGTCCTCCCGTCCGCCAGACGCCGCCATTTTGATAATATTAGTTTTGTCATCCCGTTCGTCCCTGAATCCTTTCGTCGCCTCTTCGTACACGTCGTATAGATAAGAATGATGTTGGCACAGAATCGAAAAAAACAGCAATAAAAGTGTGGACAATGAAGAAAGAAACAAGAAAGAAAAAAAAACAAACATCGATGGTAAACCGCGCGACGATACCGTCCGACCGGTCGTATCGAGTGACATAACAACGAGAATGCAACGATACGCAGATATTCCGTTCCTCGATGCAAGTCGAGACGGACGACGTAGAAAGATTCAACGTCAAGATTGCGATAATATACATTTCGCGAACTCGAACCCGGAATACTCGGCTCGACTCGTCGTCCGCTCGAACGAGTTTCGACGTTCAAACACTTCGAGCAATAAAACAAAACACACAAACACAAGAAACGCCAATTCAGGCACGTGTGGTAACCCCTCGAACCAAAAAAACGAAAGAAAAAAAACTATCGCGCGTAAACATTTAACGAAGATGAAATCGCAGCACGTGGAGATCTTCGAATTCGGCAAAAGCGACAAACATGTTTTTAACCGAGATTATTAATAGACACTTTCTTAAAATAATCTCTAATGATTGATAACGATCCACGAAAATCGGTAATATAGTTGACGGTTCGATAGAACTACTGATAAGAACGCGATCGGACACGTCGTATCATTAACGAAAAACCGACTACGAATACATAATCGATACAAGACATTTTGTCCTGTAGTCAAAGATTTTTATAGCGCCTATATCTATATATGCTTATCTATATTTATATGCAAATATATATGACTACGTATGCGTGGGTATATATCTATTAATACATACACGCGAGTCCCGACGTTCAATACTTTCGACCGAGTGGTTTTTGCGGCTTTTTTTTTTTTTTTTTTTTTATTTTTCATCAAGCGTACGCGGAACATTAACGACGATTGTTTCGCCGAGACGCGACGACTGGAGAACTAATGGCACGATAATATAATGATTTTTTAAACGAGAATATACCTTCGAGGCTCTCGCGACGGTTTCTATTTTCGTATTGTTACGATATCGGACACGAGGCGACCAATTATTTTTCGACGACACTGCTGGTACAGATAATACGCAAATGTTGAAATATCGCTGGGATCTCGACGTGCTCGACACGCGCGGGAAGATTCTCCCGGTGTTTGGAATTCGCCCGTTGGACCACGGGCTTTTTCTACTGTATCTTCGTTTTTCAAGACAACGTGCACGGCGTTGAAATTTATCCACGTCCAGTATAATTATAACTAATCTATCTACGTCGAAAATATTCCCAACGAATTATTTTTACGTTCTACGGCGTTAAAAGATTCAATGTTAATTGACTGACCTTTTTTTTTTAAAGAATTTCTTTTCTCAATTTCGTCGGAAAAATACGCGATTCGATGGAAATATAAAATCCGTTGCATAAAAGGCAAAGTCGTTGCGCGAGGATCGTTAAATGCACGGTTTTTCTTTGTTTTTTCTTGTTCGTTTTATCACGATGAGAAAGGGCAATGCGCCGTAAGGAATTCTTCGTTCAAGGTCATCGCACCGAACGGTCAAGGACAATGCCGGCAACGAGAAGTTTACCCGATCCAGTTTCCCTCGATTACATTTACACCCTGGCGTAAACCTGAACGGAATCGTACCTGGGGCGATTTTTTTTTTCTTCTTGTTTTTTTTTTATTCTTAGGCGAGAATTTTATCGTCCGAGAAAATTGAGTTTAAGGACACTGTTTTTCAAACGGCGGTGGAGAAGAAAATCTCCTCGAGAGGCTAACGAGAGGCTTTCAGACTTTTACGATCGCACCAAGAGAGATAAAGATATCTTTATTTAGAGATGTCGGAGACGAGGAATGCGAGAAGGACGCGCGACCAAGGGATACAACGCGTTATACGAATTTGATTTATCGACCAACGTTCAATTTCGTACAACGTCGCAGTAACATATTTCTGGAACGATCGGCGATTCTTAGATTTTTGACCGACTGTACGACGAGACCCGAAAATCGATATAAACAGAAATTGATCGAAAAGTTTCGTCGGTTTTAACGAAGAAAAATAGATTTTATAACTTTTATACTAATTTTTCTCGAACATCGTGACCTTATCGAGAAATTAAAATAGTCGCATCAACGGCAATTGCGACGTTGTGAGAAATTTCAAGGGATCTTGCTCGTACACGAGCGAGTCCGAAATCACGAAGCTACTTCGTTTTCTATGGACCGAGGTCGATCTTCGAGTCGTTTCATCGAGCCAATTATCGGGGGATATCTTTTTTTTTTCATCTGCGGTTGAGATCCTTGAACAAAAACACGTGTATACGTGACCGTAGGAGAAGTAACGATGGAGGCGAAGAATCGATTGTTTGGAAGGAAAGACAAGGGTCAGATTTTGAGAAAAAGAAATTTCGTACGGACGAATCCTTCGAAGACCTCGAAATTTCTCAAAGTTAGCCTAGGAAGAATGTGATTTCTAGTCCTCGGGTCTAAATTCACAAATTTGTCGATTTTACGACGCGATAATTTACAAACAATCGATCCAAGTTGCACGAAATAAAACGAACGCGTTAAATTCGATTTATCAATCGTCAGCTCTTCTTCCGATGAAGAAAATACAACGGAAACGTGAAAACCCGTTTAATTTTCCTCGAGAGTCGGGAGATTTAAAGAAAAAAACATCAGAAAACGAGGATCTATTTCAGGATGACCCCAGCTGGCCCTTTGAATCCAATTAAGAAACAAAAGAGTAAGAAAATAAAGTTGCCATCTATCATACTGAGTCACGGTAGAGACGGAATTACCACTTGGGCTAGACCAGAATTTCAATCTCGAGGAGTACGAACGTCGTGGCAGATCGTTAAAAAAAAAAACAAAAAAAAAATTCGATGTACAACGCGCGGAGACTTTTGCCGTGGTTCTTCTCTCACCGTAAACACTACGTCATACGCCTCAGGTAGGTTGAATCGAACCAACCGGCATGTGCGTACGTATTACAAGAAGCGAAGACGAGAAAAGGAAGGCGCGAGAGAGGGAGATAGGAGTCCGAACGGCGATCCTCTCGGCAAACGTGGGCCATTCCGTCACTAGCCGGTGAAGATAAAACCGAACCCTCCACCACGCTGGCTTCAGTTGGCTTCGAACGTTCGTGCCAAATCGTTCGTCAAAGAGAAAACCATAAAACTACTTCATTAAATTCATCGAATCGAAATAACCAAAAGAAAATAATCACCAAGTGCAACGATTATTAAAGATTCGTTAAAAAATTTTAAAAAAAATTAAAAAATCGTTAAAGACTGTTGTGTTCGTTGAACAAGTGCGAGATCGTCGCGAGTGAGAGATCCGAGAGAATTTTGTGATTATTTTTCTCGAGTAAGATAATTGAAGAAAAGAAAAGCAAGAAGATGACGAGTCGATCTGGATCTATGAGAACTTGGACGATGATCGTGATCATCGCGATCGCCTGTCTTGCTACGAGAATCACCGGCTCGGCGATACCAATGTGGGAATTTCTCTCGAGAGACGAAAAAGTAAGTCAACTTCTCACGATTCCAGAATCGTCTTTCCTTTTTCAATAATTTCCCAATAATTCCAACGTTTTTCCCTCGATTATACCAAATTCAAATTTCTTTCGAGAAATTTCTCTCGAGAGACGAAAAAATAAGTCAACTTCTCACGATTCCAGAATCGTCTTTCCTCTTTCAATAATTTCCCAATAATTCCAACGTTTTTCCCTCGATCATACCAAACGACCGGATATTCCCTCGATACAATCTTCCTACGACGAGAGAATACTCTCGACTCTTGGAGAGAATATAAACCCATTTAACCGCACGACTTTCACCGAACAATCGAGTACGTACGAGGTGATTTTCACCGTCGATCGTCATCGTCCTTCCTCCGTCGTTATCGGACGATCGGTCGACTTTTAAAACAGTGCAAAGTATAGATTCGTATTGACCTCTATCGGCGTAAATTTTCTGCAGTTTCCCTCCGTCCGTGGTAAATGCGTTACAGGAAGATTAGGGGGAATGCGAAAGGGTTGCAATCGTGGTCGTGAATAAGAATGTCGAAGGATACGTTGAATGGAATGATTGTAATAGGTGCGTAAAAATCCGAAGAGGTTGTACACGTTAAACTCCCACATTATTACTATTACTATAGATTCGTGTTTGCCGAGAGTCCCAATCTCTGATATCGTACGGGAAAGCAGAAAGTACCCGAAGGTAAAAGAAAAATTATTTAATGAGAATTCTCGAGTCTCTTGAGTATTAAAAAAACGCTAGATCTTACCTCGGCGATGAAAATATTAAACTGGACGACTAGTGGCCGAGTCTTAGCTCGTATGATTCTTATTAAATCGTGGTAAAAGCGATTTTAGCGATCTCCAGCGTGCTCCGGCTCGTTGGTTTTTCCCAGTTGAAGTTCAAGAACACTCTCTTTTCGTATTAACCGGCACCGTTGCCGTTTAGAAACAGACCGGATCGGACAAGGATTCTCGAGCACGTTCGCCTCTCTCTCTCTCTCTCTAATGATCGAGTATAAAAATTACTCGTGCATGAATGTCTTGAGAAAAGCCGCGTTAACCGTTGCTCCTGCGTTTACCACAAATCTCGATAGACCGGGTAAATTTGTTATTGAATTCCCGGTAGATATTCCTACAGTTTATTCCTTGAAAAGAAAAATACGTATAAAGCTTGCCTATAAAATAATTCCGTTCCGTTTCATCGAATCGACTGTCGTTCGACGATAAAATCTTGGTTACTCGATTTATAAATTTACGAGAGAAACGAGAAGAAGAACGAGGGAACTTTCTTCTTCGATCAATTTGACTCGATCTCGCGTGTAATAATGAAAATATTGAAAAAGTCGTGAAACGACGCAAACGAAAAAAAACGTAATAAAACGTTTTGTTCCCGTTCGGTAATTTAAAATTAACACCTGCGGATAATGAAAACACAAACTATGCGTTACCTTGCGTCGCTTTCGTAATACATTCGCTAGTAACGATCGAGGCCCGAGTTGTCTCCGTCGACACGCGTCGACCGTAACTTTCTCCCAATTTCCGGAAACTACTCGTCGAGATGAGATTCAACAACGTAAATTCTCATTTCGCTGCAGCAACGAATCGTATCTTCCTCCGTTAACGTTCTATTCACAAATTCAAACTATCCAATTGCCACACGAGCTGTTTGTCTCGCAAACCTTTTTCAAAATGTGAAAAAACCTTTTTTTCATCGAATTTTTTGTAATCGAGCGAAAAACGTGTCGCGTTAATTTCACATTTTGCAGATTTCGTTTTGTTCGAACTTACCTCGGTCGTTCGTTGAATTATCGGTTTGTTATACAATATCGTGTCGATGGCACGTTTCTGCTGGATCGCGAACGAGAGCGGAGTACGTGTGTTTATTGTGAAAAAAGGCAAACGTTGCAATCCGATATACGTGACACAAACGATACACGCACACACGTTTCTCGGTCTCTTCTGACCGTTGTGCTCCATTCTCGTGTGTACGTGCGACACGCATGCACGACCGTTCGTCCGGGCGTTATACATCAGCGAGTTTCACCGGACGCGACTGAAATCCACGATTTACCGAGTTCTTCAAATTCCATTAAATCCTAAAAAAAAAGAAAAAAACATCCATCTCCATTAATTTCAGGATAATTCTATAACGAATTAACTAACGTTACCTTCGCTTTTTTTCTCGTTTTTTCGCAGATGAGCCATCTTTACAGAATATTCAGCAAAGAAGTCGCGACTTACTGTTCCGAATCGTCATTGCCGGATTGCAACAAGAATCTCTTGATCTCCGGTATACGAAATCTCGCTAATTTGGACGAGATCGAACTCGACCGAATGGATCCTTATCAACGCGATGCCAAAGATATAAGTAAGTATCTTTCGCCTAAATCGTACGAAAAGTTTCCTATTCTTTCGTTACGACGAACTTTGGACTGATCGAATGTGTTTTCTCCGTTAAATTATAGTCTGGCGTGCGATGATCGGTGAGAATAGACTTCCGTCTAAATACGATCAGGAAGATTCTTACTACGCAGGAGAATCCGATCAATTAGGTAATTATCGTAACGATAAGAATTTTTCAATATTTCTATTCGTGTCGAAAACTCGCCTTTTCACCGTGAATTTAAAACAAACGAATTTCTGAACACGCGTATCGCTAAACGTTTAAGTCAAAATCGTCGAAAAACCTCGCGTCTTCGTTCCTTGGTTCTCGGCTTGGTTGACCGTTAACGAGGTCACTTTTCTCGGTGCCTCTTCGTAGAATCTCGACGGCTTTCACATTTTCTCCGTGTCCCATATCGTATGACACTGGCGAACGCGTGACCACGTTGTTGCACGCTTTCATTGTCTTCTAAAAAGAATAATCTTCGTTAGACGCAAGATTGAAATTTAAATGATTATTTTAACGCGTGGAACCTCCGTTCTACGCTGCGGATTTACAAAAAAGTGACAAAATAAAGGTTGGAAAATAAAATTAAAGAAACAAAAAGAAAAGACAGAAAGTACGACTCGCCTTGGCCCGAATGGCTCACTCGAGGTACATAATAAAAGTCTGCTGAACTCGACGCAAAGAGACTCTGCTATTTCTCCCTCAAGCTTCGTTCAAAGTACTTGAAAAATATCATTGCTACGCGACTTCCGAGGTGAAGATGAGGTCGTACCGCTCGTCACATCGGTTCTCGTATTCTTTCGTCCTTGCCCGAGGCACGAGAGGCGCGGGGCAACGGAGATTATGCGATTATGCGAGATCGACCTCATCGAGCATTCTCGAAACGAACGTATCGAGCGGCCTTGATACCTTCCAAAGAATCGAGACGTTGCTTGCCCGGAAGTTAATACGTTAGGGAGCCTCGAATTATGATAATAAGCCGCGGGAGAAGCGATTGAAATTTGTGACACGATTAAAATTCAAAAGGCAAGAAATTCGAGACTAGAGAGAGAGAGAGATTTGAAAGAATCGACGCAAGTCGTTTCCTCGATATTACGCGATGATGTAGAAAATTTTATGCCGAATCATGTCGATTAAATAATAAGAGACGATAAATCTAACGTAGGATTTGTTTGTTTTTTCGGTGTTACAGCGACCAGCGACAACAATCGTATCGGCGAGGAATCGGCTTCGATAAACGATTACGCGAGACCTTCGGATCACAGCGGTCCTTACTTGGTCGGTCCGATGGTCATTCGCGTCTTTCCGGACGGACGTCCTGTCCCCGAAGACGCCAAGAGACCTTTGCCCCGGGACGAGGACGTCGATGAGATAAAATACGCAAAAATACCCTCGGTCGCCGAGATCGAGGCCAACGACAGATTTTTCTTCAAGAAACCGAATTACGAAGAGTCCAATGGCAAACGGGATTCTTTCCTCTACGGAAAATCTGGATCACGACCGAATCTCATTCAGACGACGATAAATTCGCAATATCGTTCCGTCAATCCTCTCTTTCGAGAACGTCGAACGCCTCAATTAACGAACGATCCTCGCTCCGTTCGCTTTTATTAAGAAGCGAAATTTCCTGTGGAGAGAGAAAAACGTGAGAAAAACACCGAGACACAAGAGCAATGCGAATTATTCGTAATTGCGATTGAAGCGAGAGAAAAAAAATGACGATTGGTCGATCGGAGATGAGGAAAGAAACGGAAGAAAAATGCAGAAGAAATGTGAAAAGCTCGCGAAGAACGAGTCGAAGCGAGATTTTTCGATATATCTGTTAAAACGCATCGCGATGATCGATCATATGGAGCATTTTGACTTTCAAACTTAGATTTAACGCATCGTTCGATCATCCTTATTTATTTGAATTATCAGCGTTTTATAATCATTCGTTAATAAGCGCGCTCGAAAGTAGAAAGTGAAAAAAAAAGTCATTCTCGTACCTCGTAGTTTTGCCAAGATGAATATTTTTTCATCTTGGCGATAACGCCTGTAAATATTGCAATTTTATTATCATTATTATCAAATATCGTACTTACCCCTCTCATCCCATCGAAAACTTTTGATAATTACTAATTTTTGTGTATGTGTGATAAATGCGTCGAGGCTCGTTACGCGTATGATCTTTTGTCTTGTTCGTAGATCCTCGATCGTCGATTGTTCGACGTTGAGAAAGTACGTTAGACCGATCGACACGAGCGAGGAGAGAATTATAAAAATTTCATTACGTTCCGTCCTTTAATTTTGGTCCGTCGATTTTTTTCGAGAGTACGAAGCGAGAACCTATGGACATTTTTCATTTTTGTGATAAAAAAAAAAAAAAAAAAGAAAGAACGACATTGTCGAGACTATTAATGTGGAATTCTAATTAGTTATTTTGTGAGTTTAAAATCACAGTTTCGTATGTCATATTGATAATACTTGATTGGTAGTTCACGTGAACGAGAAAATATGAGAAATATTTTATATTGTACGTAATTGTTCGCAATGTATATTTTTTATGGACGTTAACCTTAATTTTTTGTTTTTGTTTTGTTTTTTATTGTTTTCACCCATTTTTCTTCTTGCGAACTCAACAACGTCTCGTATTATTAGCATTTAGTGCCTTTTGATTCATTGTAAATACCGTTTAACTGTTCATCGACGTGTTGAATGTAGCGAGAGGCGCGAAAAATAATATGTAAAGATCATTATAGCCGAGCGATGTTACGTTGCACGAAGAACGAACATTGAGATCGGATAAAATGTCTCTGACAATAAAAAAAAGAAAAGATCCGATTCATAATATAATCGGTTGTAAAAAAAAAAGGTTATTTCCTGAAAACACACACACGAATCCTGCACCGCGAGATTTCTCGCACATAACCCTTTTTGTTGAAAACAAACGACCAAGATGGAAATTAAGTAAAAACTATTTATCGTGTATGTACTTGATGAAAACGATGGTTTTTTGCGATTATTGCCATGATTCCTCAGTGTCGCGGGTTTGAGAAAACAAAACGATAACGGTGTACTTCAGCAGTCACAAGTTTACGACGTTCCGGATGAAGGTCAAACTTTCGATATTTGACACAGTCTTGTTATTGAATCGTGTGAAAAAGGTTATAATTATAACGGAATATACTTACGATAGAAACAATCAGTTGTGAGTGCTGAATTTCGGAAAGTAGTAAAACACACTGCTGTCACAACACACTTGGAGGCCCATGACCTTGAACCGCGCGAAGTAAACAAAAGTATGCAGCAGCAGGAGTTTGTCCTAGTCTCGAAGACTGCGCAGCTTGCCATGCTCACCTTCGTGGCGCGCAGCGTGCTGAATTCGAGACTGTAGCCGGCATGCACTTTACCACTAATTGTAAATAAATAGTATTTAATATCGTATTGACGCATAGAAAAAAGCGAAAAAATTTAGAATTGTATTATCATTTGTTGTTATTGATAAATTACAGTTTACAACCTCATGAATTAATGACAAATGGATTTATGCACAATGCGCAGT
Source organism: Netelia inedita (assembly GCA_964017225.1). Lineage (NCBI taxonomy): Eukaryota > Metazoa > Arthropoda > Insecta > Hymenoptera > Ichneumonidae > Netelia > Netelia inedita. The sequence continues at coordinate 13,589,959 of OZ024925.1, read as the reverse complement.
CATTGTGCGCGGTGCACTTTGCGAAAACGGCGCGCTGCTTCTCGCCCTTCCCCTCGCGCCGATTGCGTAACGGTCAGTTTCAAAAATGGAGAAGTTTCGAGCGCGTCGGAAAGCGCTCGACCGTTTCTGTTTTTGTTTGGGAATATCGCGTGCATTCGATCGAATTGTTTCAGAAAATCGAAGCGTGTCAATCCGGGGCTTCGAAAATGGTAAATATTTTCTAATTGTCTATCATTACATAGCGAAATGGAACAATCTTATATGAAGACTATGGCGAACTTTGTCGTAGGCTCCATCATTCGATACGAGCCGTGTTCTTTCGATTTTATTTCGTATTTCATCTACGAAGTGGAGTGAAGTGAAGTGAAGTGGAGTAAAGTTGAGTGGGTGAACCAAGGTCACAGGACGCCGTGGATACGGATTACCCCTTCCCCCAGTGGTCACCTTCCCCGAGTAAGCTTTCAGCGGTTCATGACCAACGAAAGAGTGAGTCTTTTCGATTAATTGCATGTCTCATAGTACGCAGCCGCTAGAATCGTTCTCGCGGGTTTCTCCAGCGTTTATTTACAGGACACCTGGTACATTCGTTTCCCGCTTAAAACGAACACCAGGTATATAACTTCAAAAATTATACACATAACAGTTGCATTTTTCTATTTATAACAAAAACAACCATTTTTCCGTCGTAAACAATCATTGTTGAGTTTATATACCGATTTATATTCATTTAACTATACCGGTTAAATGAAAAACAAACTTTAAAAAATCTTTACGCGGCTTTTATCAGCGCGAACAATAAAAAATACAAAAATAAGCCAAGGAACAATTTCGGGTGAGAACAAATGGTATGTTAAGTCTGATAAAAACAATTTTAACAATTTTCTACGCAAAATACATTCGCCCGAACAAAAAATCAAATTTGAACTCCACGTTGATGTTGAATGACGAGAGCGTTCGTCGCGTAGGCATTGGATATCATTGGCCCACGTGGTACATACAGCTGATAGGAATAATATAACCTACGATGCGAAGCGTCTCGAAATTTCGCGTATTTCATCAGAAACAACCGGGGAAATAAAACAGGAGAACCGATGTTCGTGTTGTATTTCGAAAGCAGTGTTCGACGAGCTGTAAAGAAGGTCGGATCGTTCCGAGAATTAATCTCAGCATTCGTTCCAAATAACTCGTATCATTCACCCGACGCTATTTATCCCCCGTGAGAATTTTCGAACGTCCTTAAATATCGCAAGTGTCAATACAGTCGCAAAGAATTTCGAGTTAAAAAAAAAATGAGACCGGCACAAAGAAGGCAGCAAGGCATGCAGTACGGTTTGTACTTGCTCGGCATGCAAGCGGTGAATTTCGGTATCGATAAAATTCCACCTGCGACACTGATAGGAGTTATAGGACAGGTATCGTAAAAAAATTTCACTCGATGACACGATTAAGGTCAACATAATAGTCATTCGAGCAAAAAATCGTGTATAACAGTCCCTCGTTGTTAAAAACATTAACAGGCGCTGCTCTTCACCGGTTTTATCCAAGTCCCGTGGAACGCGGAGGACGTTTGCATCTCGGCGTTAAAAATCATCAAATACAAAGACTGGAGATCCTTCATTGTCTCGAATTTCGAGCATGGCTCGGACATGCATCTCTACTACAACATGATATCGTTAATTCTGAAAGGAGCTTATCTCGAACCGATGTACGGAACAGCCAATTTCGCGATACTCTTAGGAATTCTTTCGGCCGGCTGTAGCGCCATGTACGTCGCTATATCCTGGGGACTGACTCAAATCACCGGAGACTGGTCTTATCTCACGACCTGCGCGATAGGTTTCTCCGCGGTACTCTTCGCTCTTAAAGTTATAGTCATCTGCGAGGAAAAGGACAGAATGCACGATGTAGGAAATTTCCGAGTTCCCAGTAAATTCGCCGTCTGGGCAGAATTGATTTTGATTCATATACTTGTTCCCAATGCCTCGTTCGTTGGTCATCTCGGTGGTATTCTCATGGGTTGCGTCTACTGTTACACCTTCGTCGGAGCGATGGTAGACAACGCGATAAACACAGTTACAGGAAAACCTGTGATACACGAGGAAACCTTTTATCGCAGAAGACGATTATTCGTCTAAGAACTTCCATTTTTTTTTTCTTCTTATTCTTATTAGAACAAAATAAACAAAGGATTTGTGAGAAAATATTACATTAACGTTTATATTACACATGGTATACAGCATTTTATGTACAAGATCGACGAGAGTCTGGTGTAAAGGTCGATACCAAAACTCACACGAGTTTTCTCGACTTTATGATTATATTTTTGTAATAAAAATTTTTTACAACCTCGCGCTAATTCGTCCACGAGACGGAGGAACGTAGGTTTACGAAACTACGAGCATGTTTTTTATTACTCACCGATCCTCTCGCCCATCGCAGATCATAAGATTTTCAATCTTTACAGTAATCTTTCAATTTCTCTTTTCCTATGCGTTATTAAGTAGCTTGTACAACTGATAAAGCGTAGTGTCGGGGACTTCTCGCGTCGATGGATTTTTCGCGAAGGGATGAGATCCGATCTCGTAACTTTGATAACTGGGAATATCGTGAAAGATACAATAAGCGCTGAATTTCGCCAGAGAATCGGGATCAGCGCGTACGTTACCGTTGGTCAGATAATTTTTCAACAGAGGTTTCAATTCTTCCTCCCACGTGTCCATGATAAAAGCTGTACGTTGTTTTATTGCCAGAACACTCTCGATGCTGAGTAACGCGTTCTCGTGCTCGAGATGATTTCTTCGCAGGACCTGCGAGGAGACCAATTTAATTTGCCAAACGACGTAGCTAGTCGGTCGTTTCTCAATCGTCTCGATACTTTTGTACATATTGACCCAAAGTGGCAAAAGACTAATTTTGTCCTTGATCACACATTCGTAAACGATCATGGCCAAAGTCTGTAAAAAGTGTTTCTCGGAGTCGGAAACTTCTCTAACGTCCTGTCTCACGTTCGTCAGACTCTGAAAACTTCTGGCCGGTGAGCCGGTGCTGCTCTCGCCAATATCCATTTTCTCGCTGTCCAAGGATCTTGAGGATCTCTCCATACTTTCATTGTGACTCTTCGATAAATAGGACGTACTAGCTTTCCCATGGCTGCTGGAGAACAAACCATCTCTAGTCGTTTCGTACTTGAACTTTTCATTGGTCGAACGATTTAGGAAATACTTGACGATGTTGAGAACTGTCTTGTCGTTGGTGAAGGAAGTCACGTGTTCCGGCCTAGCTGCCCAAGTTATTACATTTCCTGTGGTCAGAGTTTGAGCCACGAGACTTCTGAATCCGTGAGGATCCTCGAGATAGGAAAGACAACCGGCTCTCTGTTTGACGCTGAGAGAGCCACATTTTTCTAGCATACCCTCGAGCTGTTGCCAATTGTGTCCTCTTTCGAAGACAATTTCCCAGTAACGATCGTCCTTCAATTCAACCCTCTCGAGACTCTCGAGCTGTGGTAACAAACATGGAGCTTTGAGCACAGCTTGCTGACCGTTAGCGAGTTTTTCTGTCTTGAAAGTTAGATGAACAGTCGCGTAACAATTTTGTCTGGTATCGATATCACGAGGTAGAATGAGTCGTGGCTCGGCAGCTAGAACGTACAGGTGTCTCAAAGCCTGAAGATGATATCTGTTGTCGTTGCTGTGAGTTGGGAATTTAGGGAAAAGAGCGATAACCAGCGCGGCCACGGCACTGGGACTGTTAGACAGCGTGTACCTTCCACCGCCGAGAAACAGCAAGCCAAGCGCCATGTGAGTAGCTAGATGAGAACCATAAGTAACGACGTTGCTAGCAGGACCAACTCGGGTTCTAACTTGTCTACAGATTCTCATGATCTCAAGATCACCGGTACCAGCCATGACCACAGCGGTTGAGAGTAGAATAACGTTCAAGCAAGTCTCTATGGTCGATTTTCCAGCGAGTTCACCGATAGATTTGTGCGAAAGTGTGGTAAACATTTGAGCGTAATTGTAGAGAGTTTTGAAGGCATTCTCGTTCGCGGTACCGGCAAACTTGAGTCCTAAAGCCATGCAGGCACCAGCGATTATGTTGCAGTAAGCTTGATTCATAGTCTCGAGATCGACGGTCTGAGTTATTTCCGGGGTTGGCTTTTGCAGACGATATTTGTAAACGATATCAGGCACGTGACTAGAGACCCAGAGGGTCGTTGGTTCGATCTCGTCCCAAAGTATCAGAGATCTAGCGAGTATTCTTAGTAGCAACAAATCCGGTCTGACAAAATCGAGTAAAAACTGTGTACCGGGTGCATTCATCCACTCAGCGACGGCGCGATTTCCCGTGTCGAAGTACATGAGACCTAGAGCGATCGTAGCCCCGGGACTGGTCACGTCGATATTTATCGAGTCGCCTTCACGTATCTGATAACTCGGTGATTTGTATTTCTCCTTCTGAGCACCGGTGAAAGGTCTCACGTGTCCACCGACCATGTAATAATGAAGAGTATCGGGTATGCTAGCTAAATCAGCACCTCCGCCTCGACCCAAGACCACCAGACCAAGAGCCATCCCCGCTGCGAGGGAATAAGATTCACGATCGACGCAATTCTTCATTTCCGGTCCAGGCGGTCTTCCAATTTCCGAGAGTAAAGCATGGGAGATGTGTCTGTGCGCTGTGCCCTGATAAACAAGACCGACTCCCATCAGCGCGGCGACTTGAACATTTTGCTGAACATTAAGTTCGATACTGGTAGGTGGAAGAAGAGTCTCGACATGAAGCGAGAGCAACTTGGTCATCGAGACGTCCATCGTGGCTCGATGAGTCGCTGATAATCCAAGCAAAAGACCGACGTTCGTTGCTTCGTGACCCTCCACGAGATACTCGTACATACTGAAAGGCGCGAGATTCTTGAGATGACCGTTGAGACCAAGAGCCATTAGAAAACCCGAATGTTCGACTCCGAATTCACCCTGTTGCTGCTTGTTGTAAACTATCCAGGTAGAATCTATGTTGGAAGCGTCGGGATGAATTCTAAGACCCGCGGCAACGCCGTTGTGAAACAGAGGCCAGAGATTCATATTAGGTGGAACATCGATATGGGCTAGTTCGACCGTTGTCCCGCGAGGTGGCGCTTTTCCAGTTAAGCAAAGTCGTGGTATAGGCAATTGTTCAGTTATGATCGGCGTTGAAGTTCGCAACGTGAACATTCCTCTAGCGACCGGAAGCGCCATCGTTCTCGTGCAGAGAGCGTGCAGATGGCGCTCCTGTTCCTCGATGAATTCATGATCGCTCACGTCCGGTCGTTGCACGATAGCTATTCTCACGGGTTTCGAGGAATTTAGCAATCTCCGCAACTCCGAGACTCGATGATCCTTGTTGAAGCGTAGCTTTAGTATCGAATCGTCGAATTCCATTCCGTCGTCCTGTTCCGGATCTCTGGCTGGATAATTCTGTCCGCTGGTCTCCGAGCTGTGCTCGGATTTTAGAGTTCTCGAGTGCTTTTCGAGGGCAGCGAGATCCTCGCGATCTATCAACTCGTATGCTTGTGTCGGCCAGTCCGAGGGTGGTCGCTCGCGACATCTGTGCATAACGTCTTTCAATATAAGAGACACACCAGGTGGAAGTATCTCCAGATCTTTTTTAGTCAGGCCCATTTCGTGATAGAGCAAAACTATTCTGTCGGCGATCGGACGTTCCACTTTTCTCGGTACGTCTTTGTCGTGTTTGAAATCAGTTTCGTGATAATCGACTCTACTTCCGGCAGGTACGATAAGTTTCGTGAAACGATCGATTTCAACACTTTCGGCTCTCTCCTCGTGGGCTAAAAGAGCCACCAGCTGAACGATACTCTTAGTTTTAGGATTTACACGACTCAGATGCGGATAAGCTATGACCTCGAGATTGTTGAGCAAACTATGAAGCGTCTCGAATATACTCGGTGGCTTTGTCGGCATGTAATTAGGCGGTGTGATCTTTTGAAGATCCGCTACAGTGAACTGAGACATCGAACCACCGGCGCAGCATAATTTTGGAAAATCGAGGAAATAATGACGCGAGTACAGGTCGAATTTGAGATCGGTGCCGAGTTGATGAAGTAATTGTGCGAGTAATGGTAGACTCTCGGACATTACGCAATTTAGTTTGAGCTCCTCGTAGAGAAGATGGAGGGAGAATAGTACGAGAGGCAGATAGGGAAAGAGAATCGCTTGGGTGCTGATTTTACCAACGTTGATCGAGGTCGAAGATTTGGATTTGGCGCTACCGTCGAGTCTTCGAACGTTGGAACATTTTTTCAAGTGTAGAACATCGGCGATGTAGGCATTGGAATTTTTGTGCTCCAACGAGTCCAACAGATAGAGCCAATCCTCGTGAGTTCCGGAATCGTTAGTTTTCTGCTTCTTCGGTACGACTATTGGACTATTTCGTTCGGTGTGACGATCCGCCTCGTTCTTTTGAATTAGATGAAGCTTGTCGACGTCGTAGCCGAGTAGAGTGAACAGAATCACGAGAAAGAGATGCCACTCTTCGGCGGGTGAAAAATCTTGAGGTCCCGGTGCGTTTCTCGCACCGTACCACTTAACCAATAATTGCATCGCAAGATCACGCTGCAATACGCTTCTCAGGGCCTTCAAGCATTTTGTCACTGTTGAGCAGAAGAATTTGTCCGGAAAATATAAATATGGAACATTTTAAGGTCAAAATTAAAATAAAGGTTTAGAATTTTTACGAACCTAAGGGAGATGTGCTCGAGGCTGGTAGCGCTATTCTGTAATACAGTTTGTTCCCATACTCGAGAGTTATTTTGTTTCCAACGGCATCTTTTAAAGCCAAAAGACCCGGATCTACTAAAGAATTGTCCAACAACATCGGTGGCCTGGCGCAATTACCACCCACAGGGCTGAGCAGATGCAACGCTTCCTCGAATTTAGCCTCGTGCGAAGCAACGTGCTGCGGTATCAGAGAACTCCGTCGAGGAAAGGGTGAACCGAGCTTCTGGCCAAGATTGTTCACGAAATAATTGCATCCACCGATATTAGGCAATATATTCGTAATGTGAACTTTACCGACGCAGGTCACACCCGAATAAAGTGTGACGCCGTTTGATAGATCCAACGTCGCTATCATACTCAGGGTCTGTGCAAATAAATGTTATTTTCCTATGATCGAATCGTAGCTGAAATTAATTATAGGAAAATCTTAACGAACCGGAAGGCTGACGGCATCTTTGGCTACGATACTCGTAACCATCCCAAATATAATCTGTTGTTGCTCGTTGGTTTTCTCGAGCCTAACGAGAAAAAGTTGAGATCTGCTAGGTACGAGATATCCCAAGTATCCTTGACCCACGAGATCGGAAGTTAGAAGCACTTTAGAGGCTCTTCCGGACACGATTTCTCTGATGAGAAGAAGAAAAAAAACACATATCGCTTAATCGTCAATTTTATCTCAAAATTATTCACCGCTTACTTCCCACCGATAGTCCACAAGAAATCGAGGCACAGTAAATTATCAGGGAGGAGATACGTTCTGAAAGGAAAAATTGGATCGAGGAGTAAACAAAGGAATGGGGATTAATTTTTATAATGATTTTTTCGGAAAAACATTTAGAATTAAAAAATCCCCGGAGAATTTCTTTTTTTTTTATTCATTATTTTACTCACTTCGGCACACCGGTGTTCTCCGTCCAAACGTGGTCGAGACATAGTTCAGGATAGAGCGGTTTGCTGGAGGTGGTCGGACCATCCTGAAATTGTATGCTATTACAACTGTTAGGACTATTTTGCGATTGACCCAGAGTCGTTGTCATCACCGTGTGATGTAGTCGCGTCTGATGAAGATTAGGACCTATCGGTGCGGCTATCAGGGGCGAGAAAGCGGAATGCGTAGGTGACTGACAACGTGATATCGTTGCCATTGGACTCTGCGAGCGCGAGTGCTGATTGTGCTGTTGCTGTTGAGAAGGCGACGGACCCCCACCCGAACAAGAAGTCGTGTACGACGTCCCTCGCGAGCCAAAAGGACTGTTCGTCATTCCTATTCCCAAACCCATGCTTATACCGCTTAATTGTGGATTAGGAACACCAAATAGGCTCAAAGTTTTCGTGCTGCAACTACGATTGGCCGAGATATTGCCGCCGATGTGCAGAGGCGATGCGCTTGCCGAATTGTTCAAAATACTAGGCGTAGTATCGATACTTCCGCAAACTATCTGTCTTTCTTCAGGCGCTGCTTTGCGTATCTTGTACACGGAATGCAGTCCAGTTTTTGTGTCGTATACAACAGCCAGAGATGGTTTTGAGCTCGTAAATACGATTTGTTGATTCGCGTCGCACATGTACGTGATGCATCCTGTATAAAGAATTATTTTTCTAAGAAATAGAATATTTTTTAACTCGAGCGATAGTTTCGATGTTACAATTGACGAATGCTTAGAAATTTGGATAGAGCAATCGTTAAGAATGATAAAATTTATCGTGTTTAATCAGCAGAGGACAAATTTCATCGAGCGGAGAAATAAAATATTTTTTATCTCGAGCGATAGTTTCGATGTTATAATTGACGAATGCTTAGAAATTAGGATAGAGAAATCGTTAAGAATGATAAAATTTACCGTGTTTAATCAGCAGAGGACAAATTTCATCGAGCGTAGAAATAAAATATTTTTTAACTCGAGCGATAGTTTCGATGTTATAATTGACGAAATTCGGATAGAGAAATCGTTAAGAATGATAAAATTTACCGTATTTAATCAGCAGAGGACAAATTTCATCGAGCGGAGAAATAAAATATTTTTTATCTCGAGCGATAGTTTCGATGTTACAATTGACGAAATTCAAATAGAGAAATCGTTAAGAATGATAAAATTTACCGTGTTTAATCAGCAGAGGACAAATTTCATCGAGCGGATGCATCAGGGAAAAAGCTACCGGTAGATTGCTTTCGTTCTGCGCCGCCCATCTGCTCGCTTCCAGAGACGAGTATCTAGAAACTGGCGTGGGTACTTGCGATTTTTCCAAAAGAATTCCATACTTTGTCGGCCACACGGCGGAAATCTGAAAGAGGCATGAAAAATTCGAAATTTTTTTATACGCGAGAATTTTTCTCGAAGAAAATGCGGTAGGAAAGAGAGGAAAAGTATCGAGGTGAATTTTTCAGAGGCTCGTTACAAAGGAATAATTGAGACTCACTTGAAATTGCAAACTAGAAACATAATCCTCTCCGCTCTCTGTGAAAACTTTGAGAGTATACGAATCTAACAAACATATGCATTCTATGGTTTTTCCCAGTCTATCGTCTTCCCCCGTTTCTTTCTCCTTTGTCATTTGATCGGGGGTAGTAGTGCAGAAAGTACACCAGAGGGCATGTTTGATGTCCGTTTCGCAGGTATAGGCGGTTTGCAGGACTCTGGTAAACTGAGTGCCTTTGGAGTGTACAGCGACTTTGCCGGAGCAGTAAAGCTCCTCTTCGCCGCAGGTATCGCTGTCCCTTACTAGCCAGAATTCTTTCTACAGGACAAAGAGAATATCGTTCGATTAAAAAAAAAAAAAAAAAATAAGTTTAAATATTTTTCGAGAGTAGGAAATTCGTCAATTACAACGCTTACTGGCGATTTCTCCGAGATGTTGACTTGACTAAATTTTTGCAACAGTACACTGTCTCCAGTTGTGCTCTGATAACCTGTAGACAGTTGATGTATCACGGATCCAGGATGCCGAGCATAAGTCTCACGGCCACCTGGGACATACTCCTGAAATATGATTTTTTTTTATCAATTTTAATTTTTTATTTTTTTAAATTTTATTAGTTAATGAGGAAACTACGAGGACGACTTGACAAACGTCAATGTACCAGTGGATCTGAGGCGGCGATCATTGTCTCCCTGTTTTCATCCAGATTTGCTGAATTTATTTGTTTGATGTTTTTTTACGTTTTTGCGTTGGACGAGGTCTGTTCTTTCTTCGTGTTTTGTCGAACAGACCACGTGGGAGTGTTTTTTGCGACGAGACGATTGAACTTTTTTTTATACACTTCGTGTACTCTTCTCGCGTGGATCAACATAACACTGAACTATGGTCGTCGCCATGTTAAAACGACGCCGGTGAAAATGTGACGGCTCGCGTAGCAACCGGTGCTGAGCGCGACATACGCGCCGCGTAGCGGCGAACTTTGCAACTTGAGTAATCCATGAGAAAGAAGGATAGAAAATTAACGACGAAGGAAGATGCTGCCGAGGTCATTATGAATGTATCTTTATGGGATTAGTTTTATCGTACAGTAAAAAAAACTCGGTAGATCATCAAAATTGCGATGATTTATTTTTACGAAAGCATACATATTTACAAATACTTTGCAAAATGACTATACTGCGCTTGGAGATTTCCCTCTGTTAATTCACTTATGCCGCAAAATCAACGTAAAAACCTATGCAAACAAACGTTCTTACGTATTTTCACATATCTACGAGATTAAATATTTCTTGTTTTCCTTTCATTTTCTGTTTTCTCTTGAGTAGAAAATTCAGTAAGCCATTAGAAATTATAAAGTAGAAAAAAACGTAAATAGACAATCCAGTTTTTTTTTTTTTGTAATTACAAGTAATTATCGTGCTATGCGTTTTTCTTTCGTCTTCTAAATAATTAATTAATCAAGTAATTGAAACTTATGTCGCACGTGTTCCTAAGGGATCGGAGCTGTTAAAAATCAGCCTCTCGGTTGTTTGTTCGTAATTGGTAAGTTTTTTTATTTTTATTTTTTTTTTAATTTTTTTAAGCCAAGAGTTGCAAAGTATTTGTTGACTCGTCGCTCTGTACGGAGCGTTGTTACATCCGCACGATCCCTCGGAGATCAATAATCGCGCAAAGCGATTTAAAAAATTTGGAAGGAGTGACAAAAGCTTTGTGTGTGTGTTCTCGTGTGTTTGTGTATAGATAAAACACGTTTACGTGCGAGTCTCTTGTGCCGAGCGTTACTTTTTTTTTATCTTTTCTCTTTCTTTTCGTTTCCTCGATGAAAATTATGCGATATATCTCAATTATTTGGCGAAAAATAATTTTTTACGCTCAAAAAGTTTTGCGATGTATCGCCCTTGTGCCGTCCTCGTCGTACTCGCGCTTGCTGACCCACATTTTCTTGAACGTGTCTAAAGAAGCGAGAATCGAACCACCGATCCAGGTGCTGTAGAGTCGTTCCTGCGGCGCTGATATCTGTTTCGCCAAATAATTGAAAAACGTTTTTATCTCAAAATTTTCAATATTCAAAAATTATCGACGTTCCATCGCAACAAACTTACCCGAATCTTGATGTCCTTTGGAAGCATTTTGCGAATTTCCGAGAGTAATCTATCTCCGAAACCCTGAAGATAATTTTCAACGATAAACATTATTATTCTAAAAAAATCTCTCGATCTCTCGATAATAGATTTTAAACTCACCCGGAACAACGTCGAACCACCGGAAAGTACGATATTCTGATAAAGCACTTTTCTCAGATCCAAATCCGATTTTTGAATCGAGTACATGAGAACCTCGTGAAGACCCTCGCATTCTTCACCTATGAGATCCGGTCTGAACAGAACTTCCGGCGCTCTGAATCTCGCCGGACCGATCTGAGAATTTTTTTAATTTTGATATTCGACAATTGTCCGAAAATATTCGAAAGCGTGAGGATAAATTCGGGAATTGACGAACCTCTAGACAGCTACCGTCGGGTAAAACGTATTGAAACTTGTCCGTGTCGATAGTTTCCTCTTTCTGTGGATTACTCGCGAGATAGCAGGAACGTTCTTTGAGCGTTCTAACGATCTCGAATTCGGCCGTTGTTTTGAAATTAATGCCCTCTTTACGAAGCAACAACCTGAGATATCTCGTCACGTCTCGTCCTGCGATGTCCACCCTCATAATACTGTGAGGCATTGCGAAACCTTCGTAAATGGGTACAGCGTGCGTGACGCCATCGCCAGAGTCTAGAACGACACCGGTCGTTCTGCCTGTTGCGTATCTTAAAAACGGAAAATTGCACATTTTCGAAAATTCCTGGTAAATAAAAATGTAAAGGAAAACATATAGGATAGGAGCAAAAAAGTTACTCACAGACTGAGAACCGCTTGCATAGAAACAAAGAGAGCAGGGACGTTGAAAGACTCGAAGAATATTTCCGCGGCTTTTTCTCTGTTCTTTCTGGGATTGAGAGGCGCCTCGGTGAGGAGAACGGGATGTTCCTCGCAGAACGTAGCAAGCTGATCTTTGCTGTAGACATAGTTCCAGATTCTCTCCATGTCGTTCCAGTCTGTGACTATTCCGTGCTCCATAGGGTAACGAAGCGATAGAAGACCACGATGTTCTTCTGCTATGGGACCGACGAAGAGGTCACCCTCCAGAGCACCCGCCATGACGCGTACATGCTTGGGCCTGCCGATACTGAAAATACGATAAATATTTATAATCACGAGTCTGGTACATGGAATTATTTGTTCATCGGACGTTACGGTCGAATTAGCCGTTTTCTTGGCGTCGAACATGTTTCGTATTTTCGATGAATATTTTTTGGACAAGGAAATGACTAATTCAGGGGTCGCCTTTTATATATGACATTTGTGATTCTCGCCATTTATGGTGGTTGGCAGATGGTGGATATTTCTTGCGCGTATAAAAATATAGAACTAAAAGTTATGATGAACCTAGCGCACTAGGAAAATAATAACCAATTTATGCTAAAAAAACGAAACCGCGATTTCCTCTGTCAATAACCTCAAAAATCAAAATGTTACGTGTATGAATTTTACAACCAATGAGTAAATTTCTTTACTTACTAATTTGGGAATCTACATTTTGGTATTTGATCACCCGCGAATCCTGCCTTGATCACACCTGAACCCTGAAACATCGAAAAAATGAATAATTATCATTATTTTATCGATTTTATCGCATGGTCCGGAGAATACGTTGACAGTTGTCAGTACTCCGGGAACATGACGGAATGTCTATCCTGTCATTAGATATTCCATCGAATGATCACTGGCTCGATCGATCGTCTATTTTTTCGAGACAATCATTTTTGTATTCACGACGCACGATTGGCAGCCGGACAATATGGCCCATAACCGAAGACGATTTGACACATCGATGAACTCGATGGAATACACATTGAGAGGAATTTTCGTGTGAGAGAGAGAGAATGTAAGAAAATGTGTAACTCACGTTATCGATAACCACAGGCTGATTGACAATTACATCGTACGGTTCCATAGTTGGATAATCACCGTAGCGTTATCAACTTTATGTAAAGTATCGAACGATATAAAATTACAAGTTCAGTATCATATGAAGTCACCCAAAAGAGTCCTCGGTCAAGTCTGTCCCACACCTTGTTCGACAGGGACGAAACTTTCGCGAAGTCTCCCTGCTCGATTCTACGAAATTTGTGACAGTACAGGGCTCGTGGGTCGCGACCAATCAGACAGGCGAGAATCGAGAGCCAATGGCGTCGGGCCAAACCCGCGTTACTTTTTTACTCCACCTCGAAAAAAGAATTACCATTTATTCCGAAACGGCCCAACCGATTAGGTTTAAATTTTACTTTTTCAGTTTAGAATTATGGCAAGAATAAGATACGTACTGTACTTTTTTTTAAATTAGATGTATTTTTGTGAAAGTACAGGCCGTGTTTTGCAGTAGCATCTTGCGCACTCGACCCAAACTACAGCTTGGGGATGCCCCTCTAGTACACTACTTTTTCCTTGCTCCACAGCAGTTATCACGTTTCTACCAAAGCTGACGATAAAGAAAGTTGTGTTTGCGCCGGTTCTTCTTGATTTCACTGAACTCTTCTTATCGCCGAGTTATGATAATACAATCTATAATTAGAAAATCTGTATACCGACCGTCGGTAATATAAAAATTCTTTCCATTTGCAAAAATTCAATCGAGAAAGGCGTCAAGTTTAATCCAATGTTTCTTATCAATATGAACAATAAAATAGGGAAGCCGAAATTTCCCTACCCTAGAAAAATAAAATAACAATAGCGTAACAATCATGAAACCCCTTCTTTTATTTAAATATAAAAACGTACACAAAATAAGAAACCAAGAGCAACAATATGTAGAATAATTTCGCTCAGCGTCGTCCTAGTCGTTAAAAATAAATCATGTCTTTCAATTTTTCACCAACAACTGGAAAAAAAAATCATTCGATACTCGGTCGACAGCAAGTCATCATTCTGAATCTCATATCGTCGAAAGCTCTTCTAACATCTTCCCTGAGCTGTCTCGCCTTGACCCGTACCTCTTCTCTCATCAGATTATAACACATGGCAACCAGGCCAAGTCCAAGAAGAAGATAAAGAAAATTGATGACCAATTTAGTTTGACTCTCGCTCTCGTTATGATCAGTAACATTGGTACCAGGTACAAAGTCACCGATACCGATCTTACAGAGCGAAGTGACGCAGAAATAAGCGCTATCGAGGTATCCCCATCCTTCCCACTGTGCGAAAGTGATCGTACCAGCGAGTATATAACCGGAAATCACCCAAAGACAAGCCGTGGAAGGAACGATGACTCTCGTACCTGGTCGTCTACGTCCCGTGCATTCGTGCATCCTCGTATAAAGCCATCGAAACGTATGCGCGAGAACTTTCCCCATATTTAGAAAATAGAGGACGTACAGGGGTATACCGAAGATGGCGTAGACAACGGTAGCGCCTCTACCCCACGGCGTGCGAGGCACCATGTTACCGTAGCCGATCATAGTGAATACCGATAGGCAGAACATCAATGCTGCCGGTATAGTCCATATCTCTTTTGCCGTACGACCGTTGTATCCCTTTTTCACTGCGGCTACGACCTGTTTCTGAAATATCAGCAGTATCTCGTCCGCCGTTGCGTTGAATGCGTCCTTACGAAGTATATTTACCGTCGGATTGCCGGCTGTATTGTTCCACAACGCGTAAGCCGATCTCTTTCTGATCGGTCCCAAATCGATGAACTCGGCATTTTCCTCGATCGCTATAAACGCCATAGCGCCTACAATCGCGTAACCAACTACTAGACCACCGACACCTACTTGTGTACACATGAATGCTACGAGCTTGCGACAACAGTCCTTGACCCTTTCGCGTGGATCTACCCCGGTCGACGTACTCGACGAGTCTCGACTTCTCAACGACGATCTCAATCTCGCCATTATTCTTCTTATCCTCCTTCCTTTATTTATCAATCAATGTATTTCTCGACCAAAAACTCCATTCGACCGAGACGCACCATTCGTGAAATTCGACGTACTCTCGACGTTCCCAAAAGCTCTTCCCCGACGGCACAATTCTCGATTCTTTCAATCTCGTGAATAATTCTCGATTATTATTTATTTTTCATGAAAACACGACACTTAATTTTCGTCTTGTTTATGGTATAAAAAAAGGCGCGAACTAACGTCGTACATGTCGTCTTTAACGAGAGGTAGTCCGCACATGGATTCGGAAACTACGCTCGACCAGGAAGGGAGAGTCGAATCTTTCTCGGTTCATATTTCTCTCTCTCTCTCACTCTCTCTTGGTTTCTCCACAACGAAACCAACGTGCTTCACGTGGTCTTTCTATTTTGGTCGGCCGAGCTTTGCCTCCGTACGTTCTGCCGCGTGTCGCCATTGCTACTCGTACTGTTTGTCCTATACATACACACACATATATATATAGTTATCTCTGTGATTGAGTTCTCGTACGAAAGGAGAACGAGAGCGGCGCGCGCTTTTCATCCTATTCTTCTCGACTCCGTCCCTCTTGTGTACGTTGATAGGATTACGAGAATTGAGGTATAAAGAAATGATCGTTGATAGGAACGTCGTGAGAAAAAAAATAATCGTCGAGGGAAATACCGATGAGGTTACCATAGGGACGATTGTTGGTCCATTTATATATAAGATAGATAGATAACGATATGTATATATATATATCGTTATCTATCTATATATACATATAACTGGACCAACAATCGTCGTATATATATATAGGTATAGGTATAATATGCTGTATTATCAATGCACGTTGGCACGTTGTACCTATGTATATATATATAGATATCGTGTGTATAACCGGTGTCGCTGTGCACCGTGGGATCGCCGAGCGTCCTAATTAATTGCAACGATCATTGCGCGATGGGGGAGCCCCGTCGTCTTCCCCCGTTATTTTTTTTTCTTCTTTCCTCTCGCCTCACAATGGCTTCGTCATTTTCGCATCTGTATGGGAGTGGCGTCGATACTCGATTCTCATTATCAATTATAATCAATTTTATTAGATTTATTATAATTATTGTCTGATCTGGTATTATTATTATTATTATTATTATTATTATTATTATTAGTACATTTTTATTTTATATAATTTTTATTGAAAACAGCCAATTGGAAAAATAAAATGAAACAAATGTGAATCTCCAGTGAACAATTTATTTCAAGAGGAAAGAACGAAAGGTAAGTTACAAAATTCGTACACAATTTATTTTTTATTATCGTCCTCATTTTCGAATTTTATCACCTGACCTATATATCTTTCGAGTTACGTTTATTCGAAAGAGCACAAGAGTTTTGAAGAAAAAAAAAGAAACTTATTTCAATTTCGTGGGATAAACTGGCAGAGTTTCAAAAATATTTTGCCACTCGTCTAGGGGAGAAAGTGAATCCGCAAGTAAATCGTCTCGTACGCGTGATAAATATATCGACGTGAGATTAATCAACGTTCCAAACGTATCAAAACTCAAGACTATTTTTGTTTACGAGTTTCGCTTACCGAAAGTTGCTTCGGACGATTAACGAGCGCGAATGCACCTCGATACGATTTTCTTTTATAATTTATTATCATCCCCCTCCCCTCCGCCACGAACCTCGATCAAAATCATCGAGGGCTCCAATTATATATTTTCGTATTCGTCGACTCGTTTCGAGGCCTTGAGCGAGCCAAAAGTCAATCCGTCGTGTCGATATCGGAGAAATGGACGTTCGACAATTTCTAACGACTGTTTTACACGTAGCGCACACGTTGCGACGATGAAATATCGACGGCGTTCAAGCGCTTGGAGGTGTGTGCGTTACAAGCTCTCTCTCTCTCTCTCTCTCTCTCTCTCTCTCTCTCTTTCTTTCTCTCACACGGGTTTCGCAGTCTCTCGAGACACTCGAACAAGGGGTTGGCTCCGATTCGTTATTGTACCACCCGCGCGCGGCCTAGAGCGATCAACAGAGCGAAGGAGAGAGAGAGAGAGATGAAGAGCGGCCTCGAGCGATTCACCGTACGATTCAGTGGACCACGCGACGTCACAGTCGTCGGTACTCGAGTGATAAACATTGCGAACAATAATAATAATAATAAATTATTATTATTATTATAAACAAAAAAAATTTTTTTTTTAAATCGTTTCGTCGCTTAGCCGAGATATTCTCGAAATAATAATTGCCGTTGAGAATTATCGTTTCTTTTACGTGAGACAATGGTAAATATTGATTTAAATTGGCGGGAGGAGTTTGAATACGCGCATGCGCGCGCGCAAGTGATTCCGACCACGATGGTCAGCCGTGACGTTCGAATTCGAACTTTCTCTCCCCTCTCTCCCACCCCTTATAACAAAAGAAATATTAAATCAACAATTTTTAAAAATAAATAAACAATTCTTAAATAATTGTTCTCTCTGTTTA
Source organism: Netelia inedita (assembly GCA_964017225.1). Taxonomy (NCBI): domain Eukaryota; kingdom Metazoa; phylum Arthropoda; class Insecta; order Hymenoptera; family Ichneumonidae; genus Netelia; species Netelia inedita. Next base: position 13,572,277 of record OZ024925.1, on the reverse strand, counting down.
TTAATAAATTAACGCAATTAAACAACGTTAATTATAAACCAACCCCTCCGTGTTATAAGAATTTTTCTTAAAAATTATTTTATTTAACATTTTTTTACGGTAAAATTAACGAAAAATAATTTGCAAAAAAATTGTATCAACGTTAAAAAAAGAATAATCGAATTTTGACGTTAATGATAAAACGCGCAGACGCTAATTGATTTTTTGTTCGTCGAGGCTTTTAATCAATCTGTTTCGTACCGACGACAAAATTGTCCGATCGTCTTATCTTTCGTTCGGACGTAACCGACGATTATTCGTACGTATCTTTGGCTCGCCCAACTCTCGAATCACTATTTATCCCTCACTCGATCTTTCGCTTTCGGGTATTCGTGCGCCGATATTAACGTCGACGTCGACGTCGACGACGATGATGGTGACGATCTTTCGTAATCCCTCGGGGGATTGCACGAACGCGACCAACCTGCCGGCCAATAATCTTCGCAGTCGTGCGATCGTCGCTGTACCGTTCGGTCATAAACCCGAAAACAAGATCGAGAAGAGAGAGAAAAGCAAAATAGCCCAAAAAATAAAAAAATAAACAATCGAACGGAGACAAAAATTCGCGATCGGTGGCGATCGACGCTACAGTGAGTCATCGCGAGGACGGGATATTAATTAAAAAAATTTGTTTTTCAAATTTCGCATCGATCGCGAATTTTTCGTCAATTTTTTGATTTTTTTTAGGGACGAAGTTCTCTTTTTTCGGGAGAGATGACGTCCTTCGTTTTTGTTATCTTCCTCGTTCTCGCTTCAGGTAAACCGATTTGTTTTCCTCGAGCCTGGGAATACCGTGGCGCAAAATTTGAAAATCGTGTTGTACGAATTTTTTTGGGAATTCTTTAAAATCGATTCGTAGGAAATTTTTGTTCGTTTCAAATCGTTTTTTTTTTCGTTTTTTTTTTTCGAAGTTTGAATTCACGGTGAAACTGACCCGCGCACTGGCGACGGAGAAGGACGTTTAATTCCGTCAACGATAACGTAACCGTGATTTATCCAAAGTGCGACGACACTCTATTGGCACCAAAAATAAATTTAATTCGTCGCCTCTTCGTTGCCTCCGTTAGGCTCGCACACCTTCGCGACATTTCGAGGGTTTTTCGAACGCTCGGACTCGACATAAAAGCCGATCGAAAGATACGTGGATAAAGTAAAAAAATAAATAAAAACAATTATCGAAGATTAAATCGAGACACGATTCGGTCAAAAATTTATCGATCCTCAATTCATATGAAATTAAATCAAATCAAATGTGGAATTGATCAGAAATTTATATCGAATTAAACAAATTCCGATCGATCGATTTTTTTTTCAATCGAATTATCGTATCGTTGTTTATTTTTTCGTTTAGACACCACGTCGTCGATTATCTTTAAAATTGTGCGTGTGCATGTGTGCGCGTGTTTGTATTTTTTAAGGGATGTTTGCAATTACCCCTAATCGCGAATCTAGCACGTGTGAGCATTTTAAACTTCGGGTCTCGTTTCATCGGCACGTAAGGTACGACCGACTGTGACGAATGAATGGGAGCTGGTACGAGATACGAGTACAAATTTACATTCTCAACGAGGGATAATAATAGAAGCTCATTGTTGTATTAAAACGAGAGCAATTTTGATATCCTTATCGCCCTCGATCGATTAATCTTATCAAAATAATTTTTATTCGTTTCTTTTTTATCAACGTGTTCGAGGATAAACAATTTTTACTCCATCGTTTTATCGACGAAAGAAAAAACAAATTTATTTCGAAATCGTTAATTAAAAAATTGTTTATTTAAAAAAATTTTCTTTTAATTCAATTTTCTTCCAGTTTTGAAATTTTCGTACGTATAATTTATTTTTCATCGCCAACAATGGCGAGTGTCTCGCGCGAGTCACGTTGGATCAGGCGGTAATTAACGGTCGTCCGTAAGACCCGTGCGACGATTCATAGTTAATTATGTGATTGACGAGACGCGTCTCTGAAATAAACTCGTGCAATATCGAACACGCGAGGGACGTTTCGCCCATCTCCTCGTTCACAAAAATATCGTCCCCGATTTCTCGCTTATCATCGTTCGACAACGCTCCGGAGAAAATTTGTACGAGAGACACACGCGATAACGTCTTATCCATGACGCGGATAATTACCCCGTGATTTTCCAGACTCCCTCGTTATTCTTTCACGAAAAGAAACAATCAAACAGTATCGTGACATTGTATCGAAATAATATTTTTTCAATTTTTTTATTTTATTTCTATCAAAAATCACAATTTTTTATTTCAAAATTATTCGCAAAAATCTTATGCAATTTTCTCTTCTCCTTAAATTATAAATAAATGAAAATATTTCCGTCTCGCATTGTTCGACCGTGTTGTATGAAAATAACCGTCGGTGAATCGTGAATACGTGATAAACAACGTTGTTAAAATTCGTGAATGTATTTTTGGATCGAGAGAGCGCTTCGAGTTCCAGATTGCTTCAACATCCCCCGAGCGCGAAAGCATCGAGCGATTTATTATAGCGAATAAAATTTGCGAGTATAAAGTTGTGCATATCCGTCGTGCGAAAAATAAATCTAAATTTACGAATATAAATAAGAATAATAAAAATAGAAAAAAATAAAAATTTTCGAAACAAGATTTCTCTTGGAATGAAAAATTTTTCAGGTGTTCGCACGAGTCTCGAGAGTTCGGTCGAATGGGCTTACTGGGGTGAGAACGGTGAGTTTACGAAGTATCTTCGCAGAGATCGAATCTCGATCGATGATTAATCGATATTTTTATCATACTCCCCCCTCTCCCACCTTCTTGTGGTTCAATCATAACTCGAGCATTATCATAATCGCGTATTTTATCACGAATCAAACAAACTCATCGAAACCGATTTTTTTGATTATTCGACGATCGACGTAAATCGTTTCACGCGTAAACAATAAACATTGGACGATGGAAAGCTACTCGTTCGCAACGACTCGAACAAAACGACGAAAAGGTTTTATCGTGTTTCGTGAAAATCGTGTTACTCGAATCAAAATATCGACTCGATCGATTTTTAATTACGAATAAAAAAAAATTAATTATCTAATTAATATTCACAATCGAACGAAAATAAATTCTTTTTTTCGCGAGGAAAGAGTTTGTATTTTTGTTGTTGTTGTTGTTGTTTTTTTAAGGTTTGTCGAATAAAATAAAATCATTGTGCGGAAATCGCGAGTGGGACGCGGTTTTGAACTAATGCGATAAGTAACCTCGTGCTCATGGAAAACCTCGCGAACAATACGTGTGTGTCAACGGTTGGCGTTATATCGGCCAGCCGGTCGCTCGACTCGTCTCCGTCTCTCTCTATCTCTCTCTCTCTCTGTTTCGATATTACGTTCCTAGATCATCTAGGAGAGTAGGGAGAACCTTATGAATCGTATCGTTCGACCTCTCTCTCTCTCTCTCACTCTCTCACTCTCTCGGCGCACCAACTGATTGAGGAAATGATGCGCTGTACAGCGCGAACGCATAGATTGAATAATGGCCAATTTACGTACACGTACCCTTTAGTCCTTACGTGTTTGACGCCATTTCGTTATCGCGAAATATCAAATTCTTCGCGATTCGTTTCTATCGTTAGATTATCGAGATCGTGACGACGACCCAACGGCGTTAAGTAAACTTACTCGTGTTTTCGTATCGGGAATCGCGATCGTGGAATCTATTCGACCTCGATACTCGAGGACCACTCGTCAATATCGACGAGATAAAACACGTCGCGAAATTTCTTTTATAAAAGTCGAGGCGCGATCGTAATCGCGGTATTATACGATCGGTACGAGAATGAAAAAGAAATTCAAGCCCTTGGTAGTTCGAGAGGGAGAGATACGAAAAGTTCGTGCTTTTTTTCTTGATTCGAGATTGAAAAAATCGGCCGATTTTTGTGCCGATTTTTTACCGATTTTTTTTAACTCGCGGGTAGGTTAGGTTTAGTTTTTAGTTCGGTTTGGGGATGACGAATTTTATTGATCGCGTTTGAAGAGAAATTTGTGATTTTGAGAGGTTATATTTGCGATTGCTACAGGACCGGGAAACTGGCCCGGCGTCTGTGAAATCGGCAAGAAACAATCACCGATTAATATCGTCAGCGAGGACACCGTGAAGACTGATCTGGGATCGTTGCACTTTAAACGTTACGATTTCGCTTATGAGGGCAAGCTGACGAATACCGGACATACGGGTGAGTGGAGAAAAAAATGCCGGAAGAAATAAAATTTCCATTAAAAAAATCGTTAATTCTAAAAAAAAATTATTCCAAGTATAGAAAATAGCTCGAAGGAAATAAGATTTGTGAATAGAAATTCGCACGTTGATTTGACCGAGATTATTTCATAAATTCGAGTTTCAAGTTTTTTTACCGATTTTCTAACGATTTTTCGTGGATTTTAGTGCAAGTCGATCTCAGCGGTGTACCGATGTTACTGTTGGGCGGTGGTCTCTCGTCGACTTATATCTTCGAACAGATGCACTTTCACTGGGGCTCGGAGCACATGATAGACGGTAACAGGGACGCCCTCGAGTTGCACATGGTGCATTATTCGAAGCAATATCCGAATTTTACGATCGCCTCGCAACACGATTACGGCTTGGCAGTCGTCGCGGTTCTCTTCAAGGTAACTTTGAGAATTCGTCCATGACGAATTTAGTCAGCTTGGTAGAAGGAATATTTTAAAGAAAATTCTACTTTCGTTCAAGTTTTAAGTCGATTTTTTGCCGATTTTTCAACCGATTTTTTTCAAAGATCGGCGACAAGGACAACGATGATCTCCGATCGATCGTCGAGGCAACGGAAAGAGTATCGGCTTGGGTGGGAAAGAGCACGACTCCGATCGAACGCAAGATTATCCCATCGTTTCTTCTACCGAAGGATTACACGACTTTTTATCGTTACGACGGTTCATTAACGACACCGAATTGTTCCGAGACCGTAACGTGGTTCGTTCTAACCGAGAAACTCGCCATGTCCGAGTCGCAGGTACGTCAAAGATAAAAATCGTCGAAAAGATCGGTATATCGTGTATTCTCGTTGATTTTTCACGTTTTCCTCCATTACAGCTCGGCGTATTTCAGAACGTGATGACGAATAACGCGACGTTAAAGTTCAACTACCGACCTGTCCAAGATCTTGGCTCGCGCGACGTTTATCACTGTCTCGTTGGCTATTCCGGAGCTTCGATAAAATCGGGAAGTACGATTTTTCTCTCGACATTCGCGATGATTGTCGCGTCGTTGCTGTTCGTTCCTTGAAGCAAAGCCGAGTGTTCGAACGAATCAAGAAACCAAAGAAAGCATTGATTCGGACTACCGATCACCGTCCGTTCCTAAATTTCTAGTCCGATTGGTTACCACGTACGGGGGGAGGAATGTATACGCAGGAAACTGCTGGAATAAAGTGGAATCGTCCTCGTCGAGCGAGAAGACTTCGAGAGATTCTCAAAGTAAAAAAGAAAAGCAAAAACTTCGTTTTTATTTCGACCCGATCAAATTCGATTCCTCGTCGGACAATTAATTATATCGAGTTCTCTCACTTGCCCTACCTCGTCTTATTCTTTACTCTTGATTCTCGCTTTTCTTCGTCGACAATGCGAAGACTCGAAACCACGTTCTTTCTCGCCCCGTTTCGTCTGACGATTCTGACAATCGTTCGTCACGAATTCGATACCGATTTTTCGCTCCTCGAGCCAATTTCGATCCCGTTCGCGTCTTCTGGATGAACTCGAGACGCTTCTAACGTTCACCACATAGGTGCAATTTTTCCGGAGTCCTTTTATGTCCTGGCGAGTCTTCTGTCGAAAAATAAAATTTCAGACAAATTTCAAAAGTATTTATAAATCAAACTGGGCTGGTTGATTCGATCACAAGGATAGAAAGATTTGAACTCACGTTGGTGACTCGCGAGCCGAAGATCGGTTCGTTGGTCTTGGAGCTTTCGTTGACGCTCGCCAGAGTCTCGCAGGACTCTTCGTTCCACGTGACGTTGTAGTTGGTTGCACGTGGATCGGGTGGCCAAACGAGACGAGCCTCGATCTGTTCACCCGCGCATTGGCAGATCAATCTTCTCACTCTGAGTCCCGCGTGATGTCTCTCGCACTTGCGCGAACGTCCCTCGCCGTCGGCTTGAAATAAACGACTGAAATAAATTTCGGACTTGACGACATTCTTTTTGAAAAATTTCACGTTTTTTTGTTTTTTTTTTCAACATTTTCTTTCGATTCTTTCTTCTTCTTTGATTTTTCGCACGACACTGCGAAAGAGGTAAGATCGTTCGCACAAAATTGGACGATTCTCCCCCGATCTTACCTATTGGTCCAGTCCCTACCGTATTTCTCGTAATCCGTGCTGTTGAAGACCTTCGAGGCTTTTCTCGAGGCGAGACGACGTCCCCCGTAAATCGCGACTGCCTGAACCTGAAGAAAGTACTGACAGCCAAGTTCGAGATTCTTCACTTCGTAACATGCTTTCTCCTAGAAAATAAAAATAAAAGGATCAACGTCAAAGTGTAAGCGAAAATTGGACCTTTGGCCCAAAGAACCAAAGAAAAAGAAAGAAAAAAACCATGTCCCTGAGACCGACCTTGGGAACAGTTCTGTGATTGACGAGTATGGAGTCGTTAGCTGGTCCATGAATGAGTCTGCTCCAGAAGAGTTTGTAAAACATGATCGGTACGTCCGAGGGTGGTGGACGCCATCTCAGAAGGATTCGTAGTTTCCCGTCGGTCTGTACTCGAGCTCCGCTCAACGAGAGATTCCTCGGTTCTCGAGGATTTCTCGGCTCTGCAAGGTCAATGTTCAAGGACGAGTCAAGGTCATTTAAAGGACTCATCCAAGGTCATTTGAAGGACAAATTCAAGGTCATTTCAAGGACGAATTCAAGGTCATTTCAAGGACGAATCCAAGGTCATTTCAAGGACGAATTCAAGGTCATTTGCCGAACATTCGAAGGTCGTTACTGGGAAGAAAAAGTCGATCATTTTCACCCACCCATGGTCTTGAATGGCGCCGAGGGCGAAGAATATCCCCGCGAGCCGTTTACATTAACAGCGGCGACGCGAAACTGATACCAATGGCCGCTCTTGAGTCCGGCACGAAGCGAGGCGTGAGGTTTGCTCGAGACGTGTCGAACCGACCACGAACCGAGTCTCGATTCCAGGTAACGCGGACCAAGAACATGACGCTCCTCCACGAGATAACGCACGCTCGATTCGTTCGACGAATCCTTTCCGTCCGGGATCGCGACCTTCCAACTCAGCATCACCAGATTGCTCTTCTCACGACGAATCTCTATGTTCTCCGGTATAGGTGGAATATCTAAAACAACAACAACAATAACAACAACAACAACAACAACAACAAAAACAACAAGATAGAAATTTAAAAAAAATAGAAAAAATCAAAACAAAATAAAATGAATCTAAGAAATCAAGTTCAAGGTCGTTTGCTCGTACCGTCTCGATCCTCGAATCCCGTCGGTCTCATGCAAGTAATCCCGCAATCGTTGGGACAACATTTGGCAAGATCCGGACACTGGGAGTCGTTGGTACAAGCTACGATGCAGGCAGCCTCGAACGGTGACATCGAGTTCTCCTCGGGGCAATAGCCAGGCTTGGTGTAGTTCGCCGCCAGGCAGTTTTCCATGCACTGGCGAAATGACAAAGAGATCGGATCGGTTCGGATCGGTACGAGACTGTCCGAGAGGTTCAAGCCTCGACGATCTTAACGATTTTACAAGTTTACGATTCGCCCGTGTCAATCCGCGAGAACGTAGAATAACGCGAATACGCCAACGATCCAGATGGCGCTGCGAATCGACGAAGAAGATCGGTACCAGCGGGAAGCTCGGTATCTCGGTAACGAGACGAGAACAGTGAGAGAGAGAGAGAGGGGGGAAACATGTTAAGAGGAACGAGGATTTTGCAACGACGTTCGCGAGATTTATAAACGGGCGTGTTCGCACGCTCTTGAGAATTTTTTGACTCGGGTACCAGAGAGAGAGAGAGAGAGAGAGAGATTTTAGTACTCTTTCTCACCGGTAGGACCGAGACGTAGGGAGGTCCTTGGGAATCCTTCAAACGGGGCTGCTGCTGTTCTGCTCGGATTTTGCGGCGTGTGTGGCCGCCCCGCTGGCGGTCCTTTCTCTCTCTCTCTCTCTCTTTCTCCTTCTTTCTCTCCCTCTTTCTCTCTCTCTCTCTTTCTCACTATACACGCGATGAGACGCAAGCGCGCGGCTCAAACACGGCACAGGCAACGGGCACCGTTCAAACGCATAAATCATTCGAGCCCCCGAAGAAAACTGGTTCGCTTACTTATTGGCCTACTTTTTACCAACGAGTCTCTCGCGAGGCTCGCCAACACGCAAGACAATCCTTGCTCGTATCGTTACACGTTATATCCGGTTACGATCGGCTTTAATATCGGCAATGATTGATTATTTGTCTTTGTTCTTTGTATTTTGTTGTTTAATTATCGAGAAAACGAGAAAACGACGAAAAGTCGATGGGAATAAAGGTCGAAGAGGATGAACGACGGGGTTGAACGAAGTGGACGAGTGTTTTCAACCGGAAGTGGACGTAAGAATGAAAATCGGCTAAAAAGAAACGCGGGGAACAAAAATTGTGAAACCGGACGAAATTATTTCTCGCGTGTCTCACCTTGAAGAAGACTTCAAGGACATTTCTTACCGGAAGTAAACGACGCGTGGAAAATTCGAAGAAAAACGCAGGACGACCTTGACGAATGCGTCAAAGACATTTTTTACCCGGAAGCGAACAAAAATCCGGAGAAAAAAACTCAAGGTGACCTTGACGTACGTTTTGCATTAATCTTCAACCGGAAGTAAACAAGAACCTACAATATTCCGGAAAAAAGACAACGTGACCTTGAAATAAAGTTTGAAAACAGAAAAAAACAAACATTCACCGGAAAGGGATGAAAAATTTGAATCGAGTGGTAGTGCTTAGGGAAGAAAATGGAAACAGGTCCAAAGGACAAAAAGCTGAAAGTTCAAACTCGTCCGACGCCCCAGGATCGAAGCTTCGCGGCCAAAGGACTTTGCCGACCGCGTCTTTTCGACCTTCGACCGAAATCGCTGTTAAACGCGTTCCCGATCGCTTTTAAGCCGCTCGCGGGCTGTGCTCCTCTTCCTTTTGTACTATATCCGCGCTCGAGAGTCGCGAGGCACCCGGCTATTCACGGGTGCGTTATAGCCCGTGGGTCGTGTTGCAAAACCTGTTTTTCGATAATGTCGAAAGGGCAACTCTGTTGCCTCGCGTAATAACGAGCGAAACTTCTCTCCTCCTCGAGCTTCCCCGAGCGATATTTTTTTTTTGGGGAGGCTTTTTTTTTCAAAGAAATTGCCATTTTTGTGGAGGAAATTTTGTTTTTCCGAAGGTGACCTTTGTGGTCTTACGTTACGAGGATATCGTAGACGATCGACTATTATCGAAAAGGTCGAAAATTGAACGACTCACCTGATCCACCTGGGCGAAACGACTGCATTTCGCGTCGCATCTAGCAACCCTCATCGAGTCGTACTCCTCGACGTATTTCGTCCACGAGGATAAGCAAACTGGTATCAGAAACCACCATGGCCAACATCCTTCGAACGATAATTGCAAACGAACGAAAAAAAAATATTTATACATATTTTTGTTTTGTTTTCAATTAACAAAATCACGTTTTATCTCGAAACGATCGAGCGACAATATATCTCGTATGAAAAATAAAAATATATTTATTCGCTTTTCTGACAAAAACGTACGACTTTTTAGTTTTTTAAATTAATTAATAATTTTTTTAATTTTATATTCTATAAAATTACGTACTTTTGACAACGGTAGAAAACATGAAGATATCGTATCGTCGCTGCGGTGGATATCGAGTCTCAGGTAGACCGAAAACCACCGCGATATTCGCGAATCGATGATAACGAGGAGAAATTTGTCTTTCCTCGATTAAAACGATCGAATAAAGTAAGAAATAAGAAAAAAATAAAAAAATAAAAAATTTTCAAAAGCAACGAACGATCGTTTTATTTCTTTTTTTTGTTTCTCGCTGCTCGGATCAATCACGAGGCGAATGATAAACGTTCGATCTCGTCGAACTCAACTCCGGGTATTCCACGTTCGGTTCGCGCGCGGGGTGGACCGGTCGGTGTGGCGCCTATAAGAGACGAAGCGTTCGAACTGCGGATCGAGTTCGGTTTTGTGACCAGCGCGGCGCGAGGAGATCCTTGCCAGAGACGAGAAGGAGGAGGAGAGGGCTTCTTTCTCCTACTTCTACCTCCGGGGTCCGCGCGCACACACACCTAAACATTGCCACTACCCCGCGTCGACCGACCATCGCCACCCGCCAGAGCGCGTATATCGTCGCGCCACCGACCATACGCAACAATATCGTCGCGCGTGTGGCAATGACCCGATCGTTACGAACGAAACATAAATATTCCATTTTTTTAAAATTTCTTTCATTTTTCCTCTCGCAGGAGGTAAAATCATTGGGGAATAAATCATTCTGGTGAATTTCATAATTAATCGACCAAAACATTTGTTCGTATCAATATTTTTGTATCGATTTTTTTTTAAATTGTAAAATCGAACGAGAATTTAAAAAAAAATCGGTAATTTCTGGGGATTTTTTTTCGTACTTCCGGATAAACGTACTTTCTTACTTCCGGTCGTTGTCCCGTTGATAACTCGATCGTGAAGATTACGTAGGTAAGAGAGAAAGTGGTTTTTAGTTGCGAGGGGAGGGGGTAGGATTAAGGGGAGGTACGAAAGAAGCTTAATTTTCTCGCAGAGATGAAGAGAGATAGAGAAAGATATCCGCGTCCGAGACGTTCGCACGGTGGCCCCCGTTTATTATATATTATGGGCAGTAAACGTTTACGCTTTTTAAGTGTTTTCGTCTCTCTTTCGCTTCGTAGGCTTTACGCGCGCGTGCTTTCGCACCGCGGGGTCTCTCGACGCAACGGTCAAGCGAGGGTATAAAACTTTTCTGAAACAAGAGTTATTTATAGTTCGGTTGGGTGCAAAACGCATGTTCCGGTGTGCCCCGAGCTTCGAAACTCTTTGTTTGCTTTTTTTTCTCTCTCCTTCGTTTCATTGCCTTTCTTCTCATCGAGAGCGAGAGAGAAAAAGAGAGAGAGAGAGAGGAAGAGAGAAAAAAAAATTGCTAGTCTAACTCCCCCCTCCTTTTATCGCTTTTTTCCTCGTCTACATTTACGCGAATTTCTACATTTCTCATCCTCGTCTCTTGTCCGATATTTCTAGGAGTTTTTTTCTTCTACGCGCACACTTCGCCGCTCTCGCTCTCCTCGTCGAATATTTTTTCCGCACTATCCCGGCGGAATGACGACTCCTCCCCCCACCCCCACCCCCTCCCGGACCGTTCTCCCACTCCGACGCCATCGCGCCAATAAAAACACACGGACAGGCGGGCGCGCGCATGCGCGCACGTACACGCATGCGCCGGCGCGTACGCACACGCGCATGCGCGTTTCGTCGAACTCCTCCGGTGGCATTGACCCTAATATCGTTGCGTCGCGTTGCTTCGTCCGTATCGCGCACGTTCGTTGTTTACCGGTTAGTTTATAACCGACCATGAATCGACGAGAGACCCTTATACAACAACATTCCTGCTCGGCAACGCGAAAACATCGCGTTTTAGACACGTCGACGGAACGAACGAAAAAAATTACGATTTTGTTTTTGCCCTACTGGCAACAAACGACGATCGGTTCGAGATCGAACGATCTCGTTTTACGTTTGTTTTGTTTATTTTTGTTTATTTCGAGAATCTCTCGAGACACGACGCTAAAATTAAATCAATTTCGTTTCGATCGTAATACAATGTTTTTATTGCAACGATAAAATCGATCTCTCGATGATTAATAAACAATGTAGGTATCGTCGTAATCCAATGATAATTTCCCTCGACGAGTCGAGATCGATCGTCAAGATTTGCGCGCGATTATCGCGCGCAACCGCGCGATCTACCGGAAGTCACGCTGCCGTCGGAATTGAGACTCTCGAAAATCGGTCCTACGATCAGCCAATAAATCGCGAGCGAGACAATAAACACGCAAACGATCGTCAAACAGATCGGTTTTATTCTCGAGCGACAACGCTCGCACGCCGATTCCTCGCTGTTACCGTGTCGTCTCGCGTAAGCGTGTAACGTAACTTCGGCAATTCCTGAAAAAAATCGAAAAATCGGTCACACGTCGAAATTTCAAAAAAAAAAAAGAAAAACTAAATTTTAATCGCCACATTTTCTCGCTACCTGGAGTCCTCCATCGATTTTCCATTTTGACGATTTTTCTTATTTTTATTCTTATCTAATTCTTCGTTTTTTTTAAATTAAATTTTTAAATAGGTTTTTTAAAAAATTTTCTCAACAATTTGGTAAATATTCTCGTTATCTCGAGACTTAGCGACGTAACACCAACGCGATACGCGAAAAGAAAACAATAACGGTGGCGTCAGCGCGAAACGAAAGTTCCGTCGAAGGAACGAGTCTTCCGCAAACCGTGGTGAATGAGCGAACGAACGAATTTCGACTGGGCCAAACGTGAAGCGAGATATAATTTACCGCTGGTGGATAGAAAGCTCCGGCCCATCCCGAAACGTACGAGATACGGAAGAAGCACAGAAGCCTCCCAATAATAAAAGCCCTCAAAATTTTCTAACGCTTCCCCACCCCGGAGTTACCTCATGGCTGTCGGTGTACTCCTTTCGTCGAGTGGATTCTCCCCGAATCTTCCGACTCTCAAGCCTCCGAGCTTCCTGTATACGTATGTATAAATTAGCGCTTCTCGTTCCGTTCGTTCGTATCGAAGATTCAAGAGCCACGAGAGACACACGTGCCCCCTTGGCGCTCGTCTCTCGTTTCATTGCCATCGCGAATAAAAAGCTAAAACGGCAGCAACGCGCTGACAAGCGACGTGAGATTTTATTTTATTTTTAATTTTGTTTATTAATTTATTTTTTATTTTCTCTCTTATTTCATTTATTTACTTTATTATTTTATCATTCCTTTTTGTTTATTTCTAAGAATTTACGGTAAAATAAAATTCATTGCCATCGCGAATAAAAAGCTAAAACGGCAGCAACGCGCTGACAAGCGACGTGAGATTTTATTTTATTTTTAATTTTGTTTATTAACTTATTTTTTAATTTCTCTCTTATTTCATTTATTTACTTTATTATTTTATCATTCCTTTTTGTTTATTTCAAAGAATTTACGGTAAAATAAAATTCATTGCCATCGCGAATAAAAAGCGAAAACGGCAGCAACGCGCTGAAAACCGACGTGAGATTTTATTTTATTTTTAATTTTGTTTATTAATTTATTTTTTAATTTCTCTGGTATTTCATTTACTTACTTTATTATTTTATCATTCTTTTTTGTTCATTTCTAAGAATTTACGGTGAAATAAAATTCTCATAATATTTCGAAGGAAAAGTTGTGACTTAGGTTTTTGATATAAACCGGGTGGAGAGAACGGCGCAAAGCCGAGGCGTCTGGCTTTCTCGTCAAGCGTTCCACAGTTAGCGACGAAATTTCTCACGCGTTACACGTACTTTCCCAAGCTTTTCTTCGGTTCGTTGGGAAAGCTCGATAAAAAAAAGCTTTCTTTTTTCAATTCTTTTTTCTTCGTGGGATTTTGTCAATTACGTATAATTTATTCATAAATTAATTATGAATTTTTATCGAGTAACTTTAAATCGTACTGGAGTTTGAATTTCCACTTCCGGTCGGTCGTGGAACGAGGTACGTGGGATTAACACGTTTTTGTCGAATTTCACGTTTACTGGGGATGAGAGAGAGAGAGAGGGGGGGGTGATTGATTAACGACGTCCTATGGTTTCGTTGACGCGGACCTGTTACTCCTCGTGGGTTATCTTCTTCTGCAAGGGATGAGGGGAGAGGGTAACAGGGAACGCAGAAGACGAGACACTGCAGAGGACCTGCTGCGTTACGTTGTTGTCTTAGGTGCATACGAGGACCAGAGGTTCCTTTTTTCTCCCTTGGGAGAAAAGTTATGCCCTTCTTGACGCAATAACGATTCGCCTGAAGAACTCGAGGCATGCGCGTTAATAAATTCCAAGGGAAAGGGGAATCGAGTCGATCCTTGTGAAATTATCGATACGACTTTTTTTTAAATGTTTTTTAATCGAATTTTCTAAGAAAAATCGTAGATTCGTTGATTCATAATGGACCACACGAGCTGAAAGATCACAATTTTGTTAAATCTTAAATTTTAATCGATCGACACTTTTCTATATTTAATTACCGCAATTATCAAATTTCTCTCATAATCAACGAAACAAATTTCGTCGAATAATAAAAAATCCAACGAATTAAAAAATTCAATCTTCGATAATATCGATAAAGAAATGATCGCGATGATAATCATCGTACAAATTTTTTCCCCGTTACGTTTACGTACAGTGAAATTAATTTTTACCAGCGGCCATAACGAAGTAAGAATAAGAGAATAAGAGTGAGAGAGAGAGAGAAAAAAGAAATACTGAACGAAAACGTCGAGAACGCCCCTCGGACGACATTTCGTTACGAAGATGACGTTTTCTTCGTATCTTGATTTTTATCCGTGGAAGAACGAGTCTCGGGATTGGCCGAGAGGAGATTCACACCGAGAAGATTTCACGACGAAAGCCCCTCCTGTGCGTAACCGTACGACTTTCCGGTGGCCCTACTCCTACGACCAAGAGCCTCGTTCGCCCCCTCGCATTCTGCCCACGCGACCGAACGTCCTCGTTCTCCGTCTTCATCGTCGTCATCGTCATCGTTCTGCCGTCTTCCACTTTCTTTCCCCCCTTTTTTTTCTCATTAGACGTTCCCCTCGTGGCTTTGACACTTTCCTCAAGACAGTCCGAGACTCGGAGTCTTCGGAGAACTCGCGACTCGTCTCGAGTCGATTGATACATTTTCGTTCAAACGAGAATCAACGTCGGTTTATCTCTACGCTCGAAGAAACATAAATAATCTTTGGATTCGTAGACGAAGCTGCGTTATCGGGTGACGCGAGAATACCGCGAAACACTTTGAGCGCTTTCGAGGAACGAGAATAAGAGGGAGAGGAAGAAGAAGAAGAAGAGGTAGAGAAGAGAGTGAATCGAGGAAAGAGAAGAAGGAAATAAAACGTGATAAAGAACGATTCGAATATTAGCGAGAAATATGAACTCCTCGTCGCAAAGATCTTCGCTTCAACGTGTCGAAACATTCGAGCACGAAGCTTTCGTTCTACCACCGACTCCACCGACACCACAAAGTCCCAACGTAAATTCCGAAATTACGACGAGATGCATCCCCGGCGTCGAGAGTTTCTGGCAGCACAACGGTGAAGAGAATGAAATTTCATCGGGACATTGTTACACGTGTCCCGGGACAGGATTTCGCGAAAGCGATACGAGCGAGGATTATTATTCTTGCAGGTGAAAATAAAAACAAAAATAATCGAATCTCTTGTCTCTTGTAAGGAAGAAATTAAAAAAGAAGAAAACAACGAAAAAAAATGAGATCTCTCACTTGTTCGAATTTCATTCAGATGGGAGGAATATCCGGTGGGCAACGTCGACGAGACGCTCTTGACGAGTCACGAGGCTCGAGTCTCCTCGATTCATGGAACCGAGGACAGATTTCGTATCGATCGAAGGACCGATTTATCGTCGAGCGTTTCGAACGTTTTTCGGGCATGGGAAATTCCATATTTTCAAGGCACGCCGATCGTCGATCAACGGGACTCTCATTGTCGGGAGAACGATCGTGAGAATCGTCGAAACGAGGAGTACGTGAACAGCGACGCGGATCGACGGGACGAAGACGTCTCTGTGGAATCGATCGATCCATCCGATTCCGAATATGGTCAGTCCTCTTCTTTTTCTCGTTTGTTTGATCTTGTTGTTTTTTTTTTCATCGCGATCACTATCCTCGTCTCGTTTCGCGTTCTTCGAACGCGATCCTCGAGTCGTTGTATTTATCGATAGACAAAGATAAATCAACGAAGCTGTAAAGAAAAGAAAGGATCTTTTAATCAATTTTGCATGGAGATAATTTTCATCCGATCGAGGGATTTGTTTTTATTTAGAAAAAAATATCGGGTCTCGTACGATGGTAAACAGTGGATGAAAAAAAAATGTTGACTTTGCAGTATGAATTTATCGCATAGGCCACGCGCGAGGTAGACCCAAGACTGTCTTGGAAATGTTTGTAAGGTTTATTGCTCGAACGTCGCCGTAGATCCGACCGTAACAGTACCCGTGAAGTCTAAATATTTATTCAATAATACTTTTAACGAGATTGCATCGACGTTCGCGAGTGATTATGCAATTCTTCTTCTTCTTCGTCTTCTTCTTCGTCTCTCACCATCGTTTTTGTCATTCTCATTCTCTCCCATCGTGTGGGAATTTGCTAGCTCTCTGACGATCCTCTCGACATTGCTCGGTGGATGCAACGTTCCACAGTCAGAAGAAACGTACTCGTGACCCGTTCTGGACAGTCGCTGCATTCGCCGATGCACTTGGTTTGAAACGCACTCGTTGATTCTCTCAGGGGGGAAAGGCTTTTTCTTGCTACGTTCCCAGTTGTATTTTCCTTCCGGGTCATCCCTCTTGGCGATTAGCTACTTGAATCTCATCGACGTGCCGAGTTTTTTTTTCTTTTTTTTTTCTAACATCGAGTCTCAGCCTCCGATGGATTTATTACAATCGTAAAGCTCGTACTGGTATCTCGTAGAAAACTGCGAGTCGTTCGTCCAGTCGAGAAGTTCTAAGATTCGAAAAAATTACCTCCCGACGTAACGTCGCGAGTTCGTGAAACCGTCAGCCCCTTCGGAACTTCCTTGATCGCTATAACATAATCGTACGAGAGTGGGACGATCCGACTCGACGATAAATATCAAACTCGGTTAGATGAGCTAGATGTTACAAAGAAAAAAAAAAAAAAAAAATTGTCAGACCGCCTCGGAACCCGCGAACAATTTTTTGTATTTCTTACAAGAGCGACATTACGTCAGCCTCGACGTTGTTCGAGAGAAGATAGCGGTACGGAAGAAAGACCTCGCTCGTGGCAGATTCAGTGCCGAGATTCGAGCTAAACAGCCCACGTCGTCAACGAGGCATAACGCTCGAGTACTGACCAGCGACGAACTCCTTCGTACCGAGTTTAATGTCGTCATCTCGTTTTTCCTCGTGCGAGGCGCTCATCCACGGGCTACGTCTCAATCGCATTTTATTTTTCTAGATTCGACAAAGTCTTCGGGTCATCGACGTACCTGCAACAACGACAAACCTCGCAAGGAACGTACCGCTTTTACCAAACAACAAGTTCGTCATCTCGAGTTTGAATTCGCCCACAGTAATTATTTAACGAGATTGAGAAGATACGAGATAGCTGTTACTCTCGATTTGACCGAACGCCAGGTGAAAGTTTGGTTTCAAAATAGACGAATGAAGTGGAAACGCACCAAAGGAATATCGACGAATCTTGGAACAAATGAAAATGCCTTCGACGTTGCGTGATTGAACGTTTTCCCGAGAAATATCGAATCAACGACCGATCCAAAACAATCCAAAGATGCTTTAACAATGTAGACGATAGTTGTAATAAATATTGATCGATAAATGTACACAAGATTGTATAATATATGATGTTATATCATCCGCGCGTGACCAAGCTTAAATAAGAATAAACGATTTCGACGAGTAACAAAATTAATGCTGTATTTTATCAATTTCAAGAGCTTATGGTTAAATCGACATCGATGCCTCGGTCTTTTAATTCTTCTGAAAGTTTTCCCAAGCTACTTTTCGACTTTTTGACGAATGTTTTTGGTTAAATAAGAATAAACGATTTCGACGTGTAACAAAATTAATGCTGTATTTTATCAATTTCAAGAGCTTATGGTTAAATCGAGATCGATGACTCGATCTTTTAATTCTTCTGAAAGTTTTCCTAAGCCGTTTTTCGACTTTTTGACGAATGTTTTTGGTTAAATAAGAATAAACGATTTCGACGTGTAACAAAATTAATGCTGTATTTTATCAATTTCAAGAGCTTATGGTTAAATCGAGATCGATGCCTTGGTCTTTTAATTTTTCTGAAAGTTTTCCTAAGCTGCTTTTCGACTTTTTGACGAATAAGTTGTGCCGTTTCTTCGTTTCCGAAGCGTTCTGTAATCTCGTCTCTCTGATTCTGTTGATTTTTTTTGGATAATGTTCTTTGGTCCAACGGCGTTTTGTAAAGAAGCCATTGTGTTGATTTTCGGGAGGAATATACGTGGCTGCAAAAATTTTTGTTTAAAATCCATGTTATTCTCGTTAGTTTATAATATTAGATATTATCGTTTGCAAATCGTGATAAATCCAAAAGAATTCTCACCTTTCACGAGTCTCCCGCACATGAGATAATTGTTCATTGTCTGCGCGGCTATTTTGGCAACTTCCGTATCGACGAATTCGACATAGCCGTAACCGCGACTTTTGCCAGTCTGCGAGGAAACGTACAACGTTACGACAAATCGATCGAGATGTTTGGTGTAAAATTTTAATATCCTAGGCTCACCTCTTTCGATCTGCAAAGTCTGACACGAATTATACGCCCGAATTGTTTGAAATAATCTTTCATCTGTTCCTCGTAAAATCCATGAGGGATATGGCCCACGTAAACTATACCGCGCTGACGTACATTCTGATCGGTATTCTTTCGTTTTCTTTTGACGATTTTTTGTGGTTTAATTTTTGCGATCTTGGCATCCTCGCTCTCTGTCTATAATAAAAGTAATCGATGAAAACATACGCACATGTGTCTGCGGCGATGCGGTTGGAGGTTATGTTGACACGTGATTCTCGTACCTGAAGTATTTCTTTAACATTTTTCACTGCTTTGCTGAGGGTTGTTTTTCCCTCGGTCGGAAGTTTTTTCCGGTTAATTCTCGTCACCTTCATTTTGATAATTATTCTTTGTTTTCGCGTATTTTACTTGTCAAACGGAGCGTCTTGTTTTTATGGGTTACGGTAGAAAACCCGTTGAAGTTACGTCGCTCGCCGCTAACCTCTCGTGGCGGTAGCGTACGGTACGGCCAACTATATAGCTGTCTTGCTTTTAAACTATCTATCTCACTCTTACGCTCTCGTAAATATTCTCATTCGTAGAACAGAATAACGAAGTTTTTCAACAGTGAGCGAGCCATATGCAAGCAAAAAAATATATCATGTAATTTATGAGATTTGGCCAAGAGGCTTAAAACGATTAAAAAAAAAGAATAAAAAATGTTATCCTACACCCACTTCGCTTCTGACTTTTACCGGACATACCGACCATCCAGTTAATTTCAGTTCCGACGTCCGTTCTATACGGACGTGTTTAGCATTGATTCATCGATTCGCAATTTATAAACGCAAGCTCCTAATTCATTACGATATATTCTTCGCGACTATATATTTCTCAACCAGCTCGTATATACTTCAAAATATCATACGAGGAGATACACATTCGAGATTATTTATGAAATAATTAATGGAACGTATGAAATACCCCACCTTTGCGATAGACGTCGCGTCGAACGTTGAAAGCCATTAGCCAGGACGTTGAAAAGCGCCCTCGGTGATGACGATGTCATAGTACAAAATTAATCAAGGTATGTACACAAATTCATATTCGCTTTAATTAAATATATCTATATACATTATAAGTACATCATAGTACATTTATCGTTTATAGTTAACTGTACAACAGTAGCACTTTCAATACTGTTCACAAAAATACATCGCATATAAATAAGTATAATTATTATTGTTATCGTAATTATTACAATTATAATAATATAATATCGTTTATAATATTTATGATTTAAGTAGAGAATTGCCAGTCCCGCGAGACGGACCCGGGACGCGATAAAAGATTGCTCAATTTTATATTTTTGCATTGTTTTTTTTTCTTTTTTTTTCGTCCCTACGCCTTAAAAATCCAATACTCCCGTTACATCGAAATTCGAGGCGGTCCCGTCGGCACGAACATTACAACGAGGGGGGCCGAGAGACGAAAAAAAAAGTGTTCGTGATTCGAGGGATCGTCGCTGGCGGCGCTCTCGGGACAATTCACAACGAGTACTCTGTACAAAAAAACATGAGAGCGTTTACGCCGGACGGAGACGGTCGCTCGAATTCGAACGAAGAATCGAATTTTTTCTTTTTCTTTTTGTTTTGTTTTTAATTATTCATGCCGCGCTTGTAAAATTTCATAATGTACACAGGCACCGTATATTTCCTAGCCCACCTCTTCTAAAGCATCATTCACATTTACGCGCGACACTCGAGAGGATACGGTGGACCGACGTTTTAATCTAAATCTTAACCTCAAAATTGTTAAATAAAAAACATGGCCGCCACTAGCACGTTCAGCCGTTTCCTTACTTACGTCAAACTTTTATTTACGAAAAAATGTCTTATGAGTTAGATCGATGATATAGCTTTGGTTTATTTCTTGTTTTTTTGTTGTTGTTGTTTTGTTTTCCTTGTGTAACGTAATAACAATCGGACCTCGCCTATCGAGCCGACACGCGAAGGAACACTCATTCGACTAGATTAAGGTTAGCAATGTTTCGGTAGAAATTCTAATTACGGCGTTCCACTCGTGTCCACGCGCGATTGAACGTATCAGGGTTTGATCGATTAGCCAAGTGCGTCGAATATAACGACGTTCGAATAAGTAAGATCCGACTGTAAATTTGAATTTACAGTTAGCGAAGGTTAGGGATACGTGGTGTAAGAAATCGGCTAGTCCACCGTATCTTGAAATCGATTGATTTTTTGTTCTTTTTCGAGGTTAGTCATGAATACAAGAGTCGTAAGGTAGCCAGGTCCGCGCGCCACGGCGCATGCGTCTGCGAGGTGAGCCAATCGGATTGCAGAGACGGTCGAATCGCAGAGATTGGCAACCCTGGCAACCATCGTGATTGGTTTAAAAACTTGGAATAAGAGGATTTTACGCCGTAACACGAATTCTTACGTCGTTCGCGTAAAAGTAAAATTGTCGTAACGACGGAGTGAAGAAAGTAAATTACTGCGATTCGTATAACAAACGAGAGATGATCTACGACGAAATAGAATGGCGACAATGGGTGCCCCTATCTTTACTATTATTATATCATGTTCGACTTTGACGATCGATTTGTAAATCTGTTTTCATAATCCTCCACATTATTATTTTGTAGCTTTTTTTTGTTCTTTTTTGTTTTGTTTGTTTAATCATCTATTTATTCTACGAATCTTCGGCATCGTGGCTCGCGTCCGTTGACGAACGCTCGCGCACCGACGCTGACCTTAAGTACCATCAAGAGACATGAGATTGACATTTTCGATATCGATATAAATGTTAATTACATCAAGTGCATGTAATGAGGAACTGCACCTCGAACCGTCGACCGTTATCATTGCCACTTTTCATAAGCGCACATTTTTGTTTACAACCTTTTTTTTCTCTCTTCGTCTTATCGTCTATCGATTGCCAATTTGTTGTTAACAAAAACATAAACAATAAACAAAAACGGCACAAAAATACGCTTAACGATTAAAATCAAACGCGTCTTAATATTTTTCTTATATTTTCTTGTTTTTTTTTGTTCTTTTTTGGGGTTTTACTTTTTTTTTTAAATTTTTTTACGCACTATTCGATGACAACGGTATCGGCCGAGGATCCATAGAGTGTTTTAAGTGCGACCCGAGACATTCGCTCGAATGCCCGGCATCATCAAATCACATCAGCTATATATAAGAGATAAAAAGGTTTTTTTTCTTTTTTTTGGAATCTTGAAAATTGAAGCGAGTCAAACGTCATTTGGTTTTCGTCGGACGCCTGTAGGTATAATTCGACGCAAACCGTCTCTTATTTATTTCATTGAATTAAAATCGATTTTTCATTTGAACTATTATCTAAGAATTCAATTCGGATTTCGATAATTACGAAGTTAGATGTGTTTCTTTCTTAATTCTTCTTTCTCTTCTTTCTCCTTCGTTCGCTTCGTTACATTGGACTTTCGACGAGCCATGTGATATGCCAACTTGCAGGAACCGCGTTATTAATATTGAACCTTCTTCCACGACTCGATTCTGTACAATGTAGATTTTTAATTTGTTCTTTTTTTGTTTTTGTATCTCGAGTCATT
Organism: Netelia inedita; assembly: GCA_964017225.1. Taxonomy (NCBI): domain Eukaryota; kingdom Metazoa; phylum Arthropoda; class Insecta; order Hymenoptera; family Ichneumonidae; genus Netelia; species Netelia inedita. Next base: position 13,550,033 of record OZ024925.1, on the reverse strand, counting down.
TTTAAAAATTCAATTTATTATCTCAACTACACGTGTTCGCGTCTGTGTATTTGCGTGTATTTTTGTCTCGTGGAGCTTTCGTTGGGTGTGCGTTTGATTGAAATACGTTGGTGAAATAATGGGAGACGCGGATTTTGGAATTTTTTTTATATTCGATTCGATCGTCGATTCGCAAAATAAAAAAAAAACCAAGGGAAAAAGGGAAATAAAGTCGTCGGTTAATTTCGTGGCCTGAGAAAATACTTTCTGCTCTTCTTCGTCTTCTTCCTACCTTTAAAGCCATCGATGCCTTTGAGCACGTGTTAGAAAAATAATAATAATTGAATTTTTGAGCAATAGTAGGGAGCGGGTTTGATTAAATTTTTTTTCTTCTTCTAAATTAGGTGATTTTGAAAAATTGTACAATCGCGAGCTTCGTTCAACGTGGTGGAGTTAATTTTCTTTTGTTTTTAAATTCCAAACGAAAATTCGAAATCATTGGGAATTTGATTTTCCAATTGCTGCGATCAATAATAATGACTTTTATACGACGTATGATTAATTTTTTTTTTATCAAACTAGACCTTTCGTACACTTCCGATGTTGAGAAACATATTTCGTCTTTCGACCTCTTATCTATCGCAATCTTTACGTCTCGATGCAGCTTGACGCATAACGATGGGACCCCGGGGTGTTCGGCTTTAAAATTTAACACGTATAGTCGCGGGCGTGCGCAACATTAAACACGAACGGATATGCACATTAACGTACGAGCCCGGTCGAATTAACGATATTAGTCGGAACATTGTTGATAAAATCTCTCGATTGGCTCTTTATCACAACCAAAATAATACGCTGAAAATTCGTTCGTGAATTTTTTTTTACAAAATTAAATTTGAATTTTTATTTGTAATTTGGAAATTTAATCGAGCGGTCAAATTCGACTGGTCTGGTAACTTAGCGTGCCAAGCGCGCCCCGTCCATAGCCGTCCTGTTCCATCGCATTATAAAATATTAATATGCTCGCAATATTTGTTATTAATTTTTCGGACATTCTTTGCCTAAAGACAAATATCGACGAGCCTCTTTTTTTCCCATAACGTTTACATTTCACATTGTTACACACAATTATAACATTCGACGCACCGTCGATGGAAAGTCAACAATGACGAAATCGAAACACTATATCGTTAAGGAATAATAATAAACATTATTATTTTATTACAGTAATTATTATCTGCAATTTAGTTACGCGACGAGTATTGTTATTTTTTTTATTTATTTTTTTATTATTTTTTGGTCCAAAGAGATAAATGCGTTGTTTAAACCTTCGAGGAAAAAAACAATCGCGTCAAATCTCACCCGATTGGGAACTCGGCGAGAGAGCTGCGACGTGACATCTGGTGTCGAGTTTTTGCACTAATACCCCACAGTTTCTAATCGCATGTTTCTTCCATTAATCGGCTGTAGATCGGAGCAAAAGCGATTTATGTTAATGCCCATCGCCCGTTTATTCTCCTTGAGCACGAAGACAGGCAGCGCCGCTTGTGGTCAGCTTTGGTACTATTGATATAGTTTGCCTCGAATTACACGAGCAAACGATTAATATTTCAATTTTTATGAGATAACGAAGAAATATGGACAAACTCGATGAAAGGATACGTTAAAAAAATTAGCATAAAGCAATAATGTCGCCGCTTTTATGTGAAATATAATTTCTACCTCTATCTCTCTCCGACTCATCGTAGTACCAAAACTGGCCACAGTGAGCGCTAGCGGTCAGCTTCCCCACGCCTCAGCCTCGCGCACACCGCCATTGGCGTCCTGCGAGGACGCGTCTCTTCCAACACCAGTGTCATCGTGCCAGTTCCCAACTAAGCGTGCCATGATTGTTCGATATTGAATTATTTAATATTTATTTATATTATTCGTTCATATTCTTTTTTTTTCATTGCTGTTCCTTTTTCGAATCTGCATATGGTATAGGGCCGCATTGGCAGCGAGTAGACTCTGTATCGTCGTGCATGTACGAAATATGTTGTGTCATGTTGTAGCGAGTTCAATCAACGTTGCTGCTTGCGAGCGTTTGACATCGTGTACCAGGCGCTTTAACAGACACCCGATAACATATTGTCTTGCGAGCTGAATCCAAGCTCGGTAACATCGGCTCTATCGATATGTTTTATCGTCGATTTCTCGTATTATGGGTTATCGTAGAATGTTGGTCTGGGACAGAGCGTTCGCAAAAACTCGCTATTATAAAACTATATGCATATGTCTCATTTCACCATCGATCAGTCCTCCGGCACAAAATGAAACGTAGTCTAAAAAATATGAGCAAAAATAATATGATTGAAATAAATATATCAAAATTTGTCTTCGAAATTGACTTTTTACAGAAACAAAATTGTAATGTTCGATTTGCAAAATTTTCAGAACGGCCATTTTTAAAAATAACGATTGAAGCGACAGCAAATGGAAACATAAAGGTTAATGGCGGAATGAGACATACATATATATATATATATATGAATTTTTGTTTTAACTAACTTGGCGTCCGTACGCTCTCGCGTCTCTTGATACATATACGAATAAGATATATATCGCCTAACGTCAAAAGTTCGTACGCCATTTAACGACGACTGACACAATTAAAAAAAAAATTACTCGTTTTCTGAGAGAACGAGCAATCATCAATTTTTACTAATTTCAAAAACAACTAATGAAACAATTTATTTTTTATAGCATTATCGGATTCAAATTTAACATTTATTTGATTAAAAAAAATATACCAAAATGAGTGGTTTTTCAAAAACCTCAATTTTTGATACTTACGTTCTTTTGACGTTACGAGCGACGCATTGTTTGCGAGAGAGAGAATCGCTGATAATCAATTCCACGGTTTTCCTTCTGTCCTCATTCGGCGTGGGGTTTCTTTCTCGTTTGAAATTCCTCGTGTCCTCGTTAGTTGAGCGCGAGCGCCATTTACTTTTTTATTGTTGCGACTAAATTTAGTCTCGCAATCTTGTCTTGTCGTAGCTCTGATTCGTATTATCTAATATTTACATAAATATGGTACAGTGTTTAGGGAGACGCCATTGACGTCTCCTTAGAGTACGAAACGTCTAAGGAATAATCACACGAGGATGACGACTCGTTCCGACCTCTCTCGTTCACTCCTCGAGCCTGTACCATTATCTTCCCTCGACGTATGTCGCGAAATATCAACCTTCGTACACGTCAAAGCTTTCCGTCGGACGATAACCGTGACTATTGGTTTCAAATTTACACTAAAACTCGTCTTAGACCGTGCAAAAGTGAATTCGTTGCGATACCACTTTCGTTTCTATATTATCGATTAAAAATTCTTTTTCCTTTGCTCTTTTTTTGTTCATTTTGTTAACTATATATATATATATATAAGTATATATATATAAATAGGTATATAAGTACCTATGCATTCATTATAATTCGGTCGTCAGAGGAGGAGGAGGACGAAGTCAGCTAGGACTCTCGTCGCTGCTTCTCGAAAGTACTTATCATCTATATATGCCAATTATTATTTGTTTGTTTGTTTTTTCTTGTTGTTTCTATTCGACGACGTACCGTATTCGATAAAATTGTAATTTTTAGAATTTGGACACCGTCGATCATCACACTAATCGAAGTAAAACCTTTGGTTGAATCGCTTGGGACTCCTCTACTGACTAGGAAACCTGTAAATAGTCGAGGATATGCTTAATTCCTCGCACAGTTCACTGTTCGAGGGAATTTTCGAAAACGGACGCGCGTATCTCACGGTTGTGTTTCCACGACGCTAAAATTTCCTACGTAGTATTACACAACGGAAAACGAAAAAAATACTAATACTTCCGTTACGTGGTTCAAAAATGGACCGTGAGGTTTAAAAATGCTACATAGTTTTTTAATTTTCTGTATAGGGAATTAAAACACCATACGGCCCATTACCATTTCCCGTACGACGAATTTGGTGCTGTATAATGGCTCGATAAACTTGTGGCTTAATTTCAAAACCAATATTCACACCAACGCCGTGGAAACGACCGTTCGACACGCCCACAGTGCAAACTGCGTTAGTGCCCGCTCGCTCATTGGCCGATCTGTCCCCACTTCGTTGTCACGTGACCATCCGCCCCACTCCTAGCAACGTGCGCGGTGGACTAGCGCGTCGCTTCTCTTCGCAATCGCCACGCGCGACGCTGCGCGAGCGGTCGATGGAGCTCACGATTAATGTAGGCACAAAACGCGGGCACTAACGAAGTTTTCATCATATATATATATACATATATGTACATACAGCGAAGAAAAATCATTGGTTCGCTAAAATGTATGATTCGAAAGGTTCGAACAAATGTTCGGTCGGTACAAAGAATATTTCTTTCGTTAAAGCAAACACGTACTTTAACTGGATCGATCGATATATCGAAGTGATCAAAAAGAAAAATGTCATTTCGCGAATACCAACCGTACTTTCACCCGAACCCGTCCGACCATACGCATCTCGTCAATCTAACGATTATTGTTTTCTTCTTCGACCGTCCCGTTGCAACTTCTTCGTCGTTCGTAAATACCAATGTACACATTAATAATAATTATAGTTTACAATAATTTGCGGCGCGTCCTCGGTTTTAGCGCTCGTTAGCCGGTACACATCGGATCCACGTACGTATTCCTGATAAAATAACGAGCTGACCCGTATTAAATCTTCCAGCGATTTTTTTTGTTCGTCGCGAAGTTAAAGTTTCTTCCTAGCGTTCGTGGACCAAAATTAGTTCCGTCTCGTCTCTGGGTCGTATCGTTCCAATTCCAGTGATCCTCCTGTCTCGCGCTCGACGATGCTGGGCCCCTCGTGCAGAGAAGAAAAACAAAAACACAAAGAACAAAACAAACGCGCTTCGTGCACAGAATAAGTGAATTTGTTTCTTTGCATCCAACCGCAACGAGATGTCCCGTATAGAGTAAAACACACGCACAACTGTCGCACCAAGCGTCTCGCGGAGGAAGGAATCGCGAAAGAAGACAACAAAAGAAAAGAAGAAAAAAAAACAATCCCCAGGGAAAAAATTGTCCATCTCCGACGTCGACGCCACACCAACGTTGACACTGGGAACACGCGGGGACTTCGTAGGGACTTTTGTCGTTAGCACCATGGATAGGGATATTTTTTTTCGTAGTTGGAGAGAAAAAAGTTTCTAGGGATCTTTCGGCTCGAGGAGTTGGCATCAGTGTTCCGAGTGGCCGGACAGGAAACAGGTGGTCTTCTCGTTCCGTTTACGTGACTATTGGATCGAACACGTGGTTTGGTTTTTCATTTTTTGTTTCTTTAGACCGCGCTCGAGTGGATCGGCCCGTCGAGGAGACGACGGCGCATGTTACCGAGGATCGCCATCCTCTACAACGAACCCTTGGCGAAGAGTAGCTCCCTGTGTTTGGTGCGTATGTGAGAACGTAGTGTGTCGATTCTGCTGTACGTCGCCGGACAGTAAGGGCAGAGCGAACGTTGTGCGGTGTGAATGTGGAAGTGGTGCCAACGATTGGTCACTTGCTTACCGCATGCGCGACATCTCCATAGCGCCGGGCTACCAAGCGATACGGCGAACATCTCGTGATATGAGAGGCCGACCGGGACGTTCGGCATCGAACCTGCAAACCCAAAGCCGTCATGCTCTAACGTGTCTCGAGATTTAACCCGCACTCGTTTATTTCATATGCGCGCGCGCTCTCTCGACCACGTACTCAACTAATCTGCCCTTTACTTCTTTCTTTGTTATATTTTTTCCAAATTTTGTTTCTTTCTAGATTTTGACCCATTGGGGTGAGAGAAAGAGACAGAAAATACACAAAGCCATTCTACTAGATCCGTGTCGAGGAGGTTCCCGGTCGGATACCGGTCGGAGACCGATCCTTGGAAGGAATTGAATATGATTTTTGTCGTGCTAAAAAATAAAAAACCGGGCGATCTTTTTTTCTGGCCATGCAGCCTGGAATCGAGAGTATCGAGGCTAATTTTTTTGCGAAGTTTTCGTTTTAGGTGCGTCATGAAAAAAGCGTGGTCCGATCGCCAACAATTCTGCTTTCTTTTTTTGTTTTCATTACGTTACTCTTTAAGATTCTCAACGAGATGAAAATAAAGTCGGATCGCCGGCGAGAAATTAAAAAACACATGTACTATCGATAACGTACACACTGATAAACACGACGCTACAACAATCCCTGATGCAACATTGTAACTAGTGACGCACAGTCGCCAATGGGGTTGGGGAGGAAGAAAATAACTTCTTAGCCCACAGATACATCGCTCAAGAAGTTTGACATAAAAATGATCGATGTAAAAGGCGAATGGGAGATGAAGGACCGGAGAGGAGTGGGGATTATTGTAGTTGCGAATGCCCGGACATTTTGTTGGATCGTTGAAATGTTGCGGTAGGGTTAGAGCCTTGCGGTCGCGAAACGTAGAATTAAACTAGGGACTAAACAGCAAACATCCTCATCCCAACGTAATAACAGAGACAATAAGCGAATCAACGACTAATGTTCGGGGATGCCGCCGCAGGAGATTGGGACGAGACACGGGGCTACAGGAAATTATTTCGAGGTTAACAAATGAGGTCATCAACGATTTTGGTTAATTGAGAAACAGAGAAACCATGCGAGACTCCCGTTGGCAGTTTTGTCATTGATAATCATAATGGCGTATCGAAAACATTACACTTTTACAAATGTTTGCATCGCAAATTACGACGCGCGGATATTCGCGTTGATTCGCCCAATAAATGATATTTCGATTTATATCGATCAAAATCATTTTTTAATTATTTGGTTACCCAGGTGTACAGTTCCAACGGTCATAATTCTCTCCTAAAGTCAAGGTACGCGAGGGCTTTAACTCGTAAGCGGCCATCTCGTCTCGCGGTGAGAGACACGAAATGGCGGACGGAGCGCGACAGCCAATGGAGAACGAGTACGGAGAACGTATAAGCGCGTCTCTCGAATTATATATTTTTCGATCAACTGACAAACGATAATTATAGGAATGAGGAACGAGGAGCAAATCGTAACTAAATTAAAACTTCTCGACGACTCGTCGAACGTTTATCGTAATTTCGTTAATTCTTCGGTGTTGTTCGTGCATTTACGTATCTTCCCCGGTCCTCTTGCGTCCATCACGAGGGTAGTGTTACTTATTCGCAAGAGTTTCGCCACGCGAAAGTCATTAAAATCTTTTATTTAATGAATATGCATATTCACGTATGTACGTCTTTATGTATACATACATATATATGTATATATGTATATATATATATATATATGTACTATATCTATATATTATATTTTACAAATCCTATGTAGATTTATTAGATATATATATATATATATATATATATTTCACACATATTTAGAGCCTCTGCACAGTTTTTTCGCGATTTGGACCTTATTCACCCCCTTATCTTCTCACATTTGCCTACTGACTTAACACACACGCACACACACACAACCACGGGTTCGCTCGCGTATGTACAATTTTTCATGGAATGAGAACACGCGGCTTGTCCTGTTGGCCGTAAGAACGGAGTGCCGAGAGAGAGAGAGAGAGAGAGAGAGAAAACTTGCATCGCGTGATTTTTTTTCCCCTCTAAATTGTACAACGATTTTCTTCGACTAGTTCGAAAGCCTCAAACACATTTGCGTCCTCTCTCGTTCGTCCGTTATTACGTGGTCGGTGAGCAAGAGATCCGTCGAACAAACAAAAGGTCCCTTCCTCTTTGGCATTTCGTTGGAAGAACATATACATATTTAATCATTTCGTATTAAAGAAAAAACAAACGAATTAAAAATATAAACAAACAAAGAAAAAAAATAGAAAAAACAAAAGAACAGAAATAATTTTTTTTACAACGGATTTAGGTACGAGCTTATGTCTTAATTTAATTTAGCGTTAAGAGTTAATGTTCCGTAGATACGGAAGCTCGATGATAAGTTCGTGGCATTTATAACGTACAAAAAGAACAAATTCGACGTATTATTTTTGTTTTCTTTGTTTGTTTTTTTTTTTCATACAATCCTCGCATTATACGTCGCGACAACATTCGATCGATTCGGTACGTTCACCGTGTAGTTTCAGGTTTTTTTTCTCGAGCCATTTTTTGTTCTCCTTTTTTTTCTTTCTTTTTTTTTGGTTTGTTCCTTTAATTTATTTATCACCTAAAAATCGAGACGATAATTTCGAAGGCACTAATTAGAATTTCTTATTGCTGATAGAAATGCACACTCTTTCGAATCTTGGCTCATACACGCGATCATAAATTCAAACACACACACACACAGACACATACGCACAGAGTAACACACATCCCCAATGTACAGGCAAACATTCGTTCTATCTGAAAATTGTCTTCGTTACATTTATAATAAAACTACCAATCGATATGTATGCGATAGAAACACGTTGGAGCAAAAAATCGAAGATTCATCTCGGTGCGACGACGTGACTGTACCGAATCGATATGTCTCTCTCGGACGCTCTTATACTTGTTTATTTTATTTTATTTTATTTTATTTATATTTTATTTTATTTTTTTGTTGTTTTCATTTTCTACGCAATATTTCTTCTTGTTTTTCTTCTTCTTCGTCGTCGTCGTCGTCGTCGTCTTCGTCTTCGAGATATCGTAAAGAAATTGACACGAGTCGAGTGTCTCAGAGACGAAGATATGTAGGTGGGAGTATGAATCTTCGTTGCGAGCCGTTCGAATATTATACTTTTATATGTCGTAGCGCGCAAGACGTGTGTAAGGAGAGGAGACTGAGAAGAAATTGAGAAAAAGGAAATTGGATATATATATATATGTGTGTGTGTGTGTGTGTGTGTGTGTGTGTGTGTATGATTCGACGAGAGAAAAATATGATTATCTCTATTGCATTCGGTGGGAACGCGACGAAATAGGAAACAAAAAATAAAATCTATATATGTATATATGTTTGTATCACGAGTTCCTCGCTTTGGCGTCTCTGGCGCGCGTGAGACCCGTATGAAAATCCGCTAACGCCAAACCCTTCACTCCGGTACCGAGAGATCCACTCCTTTTTCTCTATTTTTTAAATTTTTATTTAACTAAATCAATTTTTATATATTTAAAAATCCAGGTTGAACAAAATATCACAAATATTTTGGCAAGTTTCCGCCAATAAATATTGTCAAAACGTAACAATCTCGTAAATCTAATTACAGCTGCTTGCTCATAATTGAATTATTATCGCGAGAAAAAATGAAAAATTGATGGACGAGAGAGAACGCCGGAGTGAAGAGTCGACAGCGCATTCGTCTATTGATAATAATGATAAAAGTAATAATAGTAATAATAATTATAATATAACAATAATGATATAATTAATCCGTGAGTCGACGAGGCGTAGCAGTTGTTTCGTGTCGCCGGCAGGATCGCGCGAATCGACTAACGACGTGGAACGAAAAAATAGTAATAAAAATATATATATATATATATATACACGTTCTATGTATAAAAAAGGAGAGAAAAATAAAATAAAAATAATGAAAATTTTGGCAAATCGAATTACAGTCGCTAGATGACACCGTAATAAGGACGGTAATAGCCCGTGCGCTATTGAACATGGGCGTGCTTGGTCCGCGTGTGGGTTAGAAGGGTGTCGCTTCGTGTATAGACAGCCGGGCACAGTGGACAGGCGTACTTGCCCGGGAAATGCACGTAATAGTGATTCCGTACGTTTGTCACGACCTTACCGCACAACGAGCAACGTCTCCTCTCGTCCGTGTTATTCTGTCTCTCAAATATCTGTGATATCCGCCAATTTTTGAGCTCTGCAACAACAGAAACCACAGAGTCAGCAGGGCCACACGCGAGATTATCCCTCCGATTTTTTTTTTGTTTACTTTTTTTACTTTTTGTTTTTTTTTGCCGTGCGGTTTTTCGAGACCCGACAACTTTTTCGTTTGTTTCTCAATTTCTCTTTCGTTTTCAAGTTTTTCGTTCGTGGGATTGTTTTTTTTGTTTTCCCCTCGTATCTCGCGTATGGTGGTGGCTCTATCTCTCTCGCTCGCTCTCTTTCTTTCTCTCTCGCTCGCTCTCTTTCAATCCGGGACAACAAAGTTTTGTTCTTCACTCTCATGGAGTTCTCTGTAAACGGAGGAGTGTACTTTACGTCGAATAAATTGAAAGCTGAAGTTTTGTTGTTGTTGTTGTTGTTTTTTTTCAAATCTCGTTTCGAGATTCTTGACGTAAATTGAACATGTTTTTTTTTTTGTGGGAGATAATAAAAATGAAAAGATTGCGAAATAGACGAGGGAATTTTGTTGGGAAGAGAAGATTGCGAAAAAGACGGTGGTATTTCGTTGGGAATATTGTTGCTCAAGTGGGACGATCCGATATTTAGGGGAGAGGGGGTAGGTACTTCGTGTACAATTAATATACAATATTATCATATAAATGCATAATGTACCGAGTAAACTTTAAGAATTAATTCGCAGGAATAAAATTTCCAACACCGTGGATTAATCAAATCGATTAATTGAGTAATTATTGATCCGGTGAACATTTTTTTCTTCTTTCATTTTCATCGAAGAGACGATATAAGACAAACACAATTAATTAACATCGTTTTTATCATCGACCAAAAAAATTAACCATCGTTAATTCGATTGGATTTAACTCTCGTTAATTCATATAAATTACAATTTTAATTTTAATCGAATCGTAGCGTCGTTAATATAAGTTGACGCGTGCCGACCATTGAATTACGAATTTTTCAATCGAATCGAATTAATTTCAATACTTAATCCATTCTCCGTCTCGAATCACATTTTTGTCGTATCCGTGATCGAAAAATCGTTTTGTTTTTCTTCTAATTAATTTCGTAACACGCGACACGTAAATTATGATAATTATTTTGCCAAGGCGAGAGATCGAATGACGTTAGAAGGTTGACGAAGGAGAGAGAGAGAGAGAGAGAGAAAAGGAGAAGGAGCAGTTGGGGGATCGAGTGACGTGCGTCGAAAAGCTGATTTGAGAATACCGGAAGTAAACGTCGAGAGTTTCTCTCGTGCGGGCCGTGGTGGTTGAAATCGATCCGCGTGGTTACTTGACGTTAGTCGAGAACGTGCCGGACCCAAGCATCAGGGGGGGGGGGGGTAACTTTATTCCCAAAGCGGCTTTGGCCCGTTACAGAGTGAAAGAGAGAGCGGGAGTGAGTAAGAGGGTGGGGGAGGGGGTGGGGATGAAGTGCAGGGCAGTCGCACCGCAAGAGTCGGAGAGTCAGGAACACAGACGGTTGTCATACACGCGCATGCGCACGCGCGCGCTCAATTTTCTCTCTCCCTCTCTCTCTGTCGTAGCTACCACTTGTTGCCCCGAACGATCGGTGGTGGTATCGCCGTCAGGCGTGAAAGAACGACGAGTTGCTCGTTTTGCAAAAGAGCCCCTCGGGTTCTCCAACGAGAGCAAAAAACAAAACGAAGAAGGAAGTACAAATAATAAACGAGTAGAAACAAAAAAATACAAACGGGGTTGTAATGCTAAAGAGAAAGAGAAAGAGAGAGAGAGAGAGAGAGAGAGAGACAGGAAGCGCGTGCCGCCGGTGAACTGGAAGAGGTACTCGCGCCACTCCCTTCTCCCGTGCTCGACCGATGTAACAAACAAATAAAAAAAAGGCTGAAAGACAACGAATCGAAAAAAATCGAAAAAAATCGAAAAAACAAAAAAAATTGTTCTAAATCCTTTCATCGCGGTTCCATCGTACGCGCGTGTATTCTTCGCTCTTTTTTCTGTCTTTTTTCCTTAAATTTTATAATTACGCCAACGTCGATTCGCGCATCTCTCTCTACGCGATAAACATCGAATATCTTTTTTTCCCCTAAAAATCGTAATTTCGCAATTATAATGTAAAAAAAAACAAAAACAAAAGAAAGAGTATCTGGAAAAAAAATGAAATTCGATACGATCGGTTAACACACAATTATGTTTAATCAAAAAATTAGTATGAAATACATTAAATGCACATGTGATTAAATCCGTTTTTTTTTCTTTTTTTTTCTTGTTGTTTTGTTTTTGTTGTTGTAGTTGTTGTTGTTGTTGTTGTTGATGATGTTGTTGTTTTTTTTCTTTTCTTTATATATATTGTTTTTCTTTACAACGACAATAATCTGTCGTCCGTTCGTATATTATCTACATTATAATTAAAGATGTTTATAATAATGCGATGTAACATAAGACTTCCTTTATGTTAGAATTAAATTCATATGAGGGATAAGAATAATCGTATATAATGATAAAAGGTAATAAGAATAACTTCATTTTTCTGTTTTCTTTTTTCTTTTTTCTTTCTTCTTTCTTTCCTCGCTTAATTCTCTTCGCATACGTAATAAAAACACGAGTTACTTCTCCTTTTTTTGCTTTCCCTACCCCCTTTTCTTGGTTTCTTTTTTTCGTTTTTCTTACTTATATATTAGTTTTTTTTCGCTTTTTTTTTCATTGTAATCTTGTTTTTTTTGTTATTTTTTTTAAATATAAATCATCGTTATTATTTATCTAGCTTTCCTCCGTTGATGAATAATTGTTGGGTTTTTCTTCTTCTTCTTTCCTCCCTCCCCCCCGCCCCATCCCTCACCCCCTCAATTGTGTTTATCTCTATATATATAACGCTTTCTGTCGTTACAACCCTGCTGCGCATGGTCAGAAAGTTATGTGCCTATTGTACGTTTCGAGCCGGGGAATTATACAATGGTTGCTTTTGTTGTTGTTGTTGTTGTTGTTGTTTCATTTCGTCTCGTCAAATGTATACTTAGTAAAATGATTCGCGCTTTTCGTGAGTCGACCTTGCTTATACGTATATATATATATACATATCTATTTTTTTCTTCGTTTTAATTAATTATTATTTTTTTTGTTATCCTTTTTGTTTCTCGTGGAAATTTGTGAATCGTTTTTTTTCTCATTGCATTCGTTCTCTCTCTCTCTATCTCTCGCTCTCTCTCACTCTCACTCTCCCCTGGTCGTCGTCGTCGTCGTCGTCGTCGTCATCGTCGTAGTTCTCGATCGCCGTTCAGGTAATCTTTCCCATTTCTACGATCGTGGTCCTCGACTTAATTATTTATTCGGTGTCGAATATATTATATGTATGTATATATATATATATATATATTTGGCGTTTTAGCGAGCGAAATTACGAACGGCGTCGTTTTCGAGACGAGCGACGACGAGACCCGGAGCTCAAAGTTTCACACTACATATACACACACACTCCCATATACATATAAATATATATATATATATATACATATACACGTATGTATGTGTGTATATACATATATATATATATGTGCAAATATTTTTATTATTTTATAGTTTTTTTTTCATTTTTTTTCCGCCACCCCATCCGCCAAGGTCGACGGGTACATTAACGTACTTTCGCGTGATTATTTCGACAAAAAAGAAACGTTCGTCCTCCACATTAGGTAATAAAAAGATTTATTTATTTATTTATTTATTTATTTGAAATTTTAGTGATAATTGTTCGGATAATCTGTTTCTTGTGTGTCTGTGTGTGTGTATGTGTCTCTATGTGTGTTTCTTTTTTTTCTTTTTTTCTTTGTTTGTTTATTTTTCTCTTCCTTTATCCTTCGTTCTCTTTCTTTCAACAGTTAATTTAGTATAAATGTAGCTTCATCTCCTTTTATCTATATAACTCTCTATAATGTATAGAGCAGTTCGCCAGTAATGTTTATGTATAGTGCCGCAGTGAAGTGGCGCTGCCGTCGCCGGCGTTACGCGGAGACTAAAGAGAGCCGTCTCCACCTGGCGAGCGACCGTTGTACCGTACGACGGCAGCGCTACCGTCTTTCCATAAGTAAACTGCATTGTTGAAGAAGAAAAAACAAAAAACTACGTAAAAAAAGCAAAAAAAAAAGAAAATAACAAATAATCCTTTCGACGCCTCTCTGTATGTGTGTGTACGAGGAAATATGCGCATCTGGTCACGTTTCGAATTTTTAAAAACGGAACAATACCGGAGAACGAAAAAAAAAACACGTTCGACCTTCGTGAATTAATCAAGGACGCAACGGCTTTCCCGAGGATTATAACATTTTTGCGAAATATTTTTTAATTGGTCGTTCGAATGACGTTCGCAGCTTTGCACAAGCGGTGGAGAACGGGAAATATATATACACGACGACGTGTGAGAAAAATAGAAAACAAAGTAAAAATGAAAAAAAAAACAAAGAAAAGTTGCCAAACGATAAAATGATAAAATCAACATCGAGACGAAGAAAGTTTAGAGCGTAAACACAAAATGGCCGAGAGATTGAAGAGATGGAAGGAGCATCGCGAAGAGAGAGAACGAAAAAAGATTAAAAAAAAAAAAAAAAAAAAAAAAAAAGACGAATCCATGGCCCGAGAGGATGGAGGAAAAAGTGTACAACACATTTCAAGAAAACGTCTTTTCAGGCTACGACTTCTCGTACTCTTTCGCACTGCAGCGAAAATGCAACGGTCGCGTGTTTCAATATAATATGTATATATATATATATACATATATATACATAGACATATATATATATACATACATATACAGATATATGCATAAGTATGATACAATAACGAGAGGGAGCGTACCGCAAGCTCGATAACAGTCGAGGTCCTCGCTGGTTCACGTTTAAAACTGCTCAGTCTGACCCTAGTGAATTTTCACTTTTCTTTTTTGTTTTTTTTTCCTAAATTCATCAAGCCTTCACAAAATTTCGTCCTCGTCGCAAAATATGCCCCCAAAAATTTCCCTTTTTCCAACCGTTGGCTTTTTCTCGTTTTTTTTTTTTTTTTTTTTTTTTTTTTATATAATTTTGAATAGAACACACTAATTCTCGTAGGAATAATCCCTTACGATTGTTTTTGTTTTTACACATACACAGCTTTTCCCCTCCCCGAAAAAAAGGATATAACAAAATTTATACATATATGCATATATATATATATTTATATATACATACATACATATACACATATACATGTATATATGTTTATATATATATATTTCTTTTTAGTTAAATAATGTACAGGGAGCGGGGCGCGTTATCACTCAGCGGGGGAAAAAATCGCTCTTCGTATTCCTCGTAGCAAAAAGGGGAGCGCGCGTTTCTTCTTCTTTTTTTTCTTCTCTTTCTTCTTTCCTCCCTCTTCTTTCTTTAATTATTATTATTTTTTTGTTTGTTTGTTAATATTAAAAAAACAAAACGCCAAACGTTGCCCTTTATGTATTCCCTATATATTCAGCTAAGCCTATATCCCTAGGTAACACCTACGCCTACGTTAACTACACTCGTAATGTTCACTTGCACAGCCATAGTTTTTTTTTCTTCTTCTTTCTTTTTTTATTTCTTTCGACGCAACATTGCGCTCTACTACCGGCTCCCATGCGTATCACATCTCTCTCTCTCTCTTCCCCTGGATTTAATTTCTTTTATCTCTGTGCTCATTTTCACACCCACGTTGTTTGTTTTTCTTTCGCTTTATTTACTACCCCGCTAAATCCCTGTAGACCTCAAATTCTCGTTCTTTTCGTTTCTCTCCCTCTCTCTCTCTCTCTCTCGCACTTTACAACGACCGTACGACGGCATTGTAATCGCACATCGACGAAGCACCACGAAGGAAAAAATAATAATAATAATAACAAAACTTAACATATCCGATGAATGATAACATCCCCGCTCCGTTACTATCGCAATATTGCACGATTCTTTTGTTTTTTTTGCCTTTTTTTCACGTTTACGTCGTTTTTTCTCCATTTTTTCTTTTTTTTGTTTCTTTAAATTCATCTCATTTTCAATAAGGTGTTAGCACCAATCTATTATATCACAATGTTCCACTCCACACCACGCGGTTGTAAATATATAAATACCTATATCGTAGTAGTAGTAGTAGTAGTAGTAATAATAATAGTAGTAGTAGTAGTAGTATCAGCAATAGTAGTGGTAGCAATAGTAGGTAGTAGTGGTAGTAGTAGTAGTAAATAGTAGTGGTAATAATTAGGTAGAAGTAATTTATCCTTGTTTTTTGTTGTTGTTGTTTTTTTCAACTCATTTCGTTAATGAAAGATTTCAATATACATAACAGCCTGACAGCCTGCCCCAAGTAGAGCGTTGTTCGTGTGTATGTGGGTACGTTTTTCTTTCTCTTTTCATTTTTATTAAAATTTTTTGCTTGTCTCAAAACCATAATTATACCGCGATGTACGCGCGTCGAGTGTGTCCCTCTATTTTTTCTATAATTTTAATTTTCGTTTCCCGTACGTGAGATTTATTTGTCTCTCTTCGTCGTTTAAACGTACGTTTTTAATAAAAAATATAAAAAAATTAAAAGAAAAATAAACAGTCGAAACGGGCTTTCGGGAGTCGATGGAGGGCGAAAAATTGCGGACGATAAACGAGTACCGAAAATGAGAAAAATTTATAAACGAGCTTCCGTTCAATCAACGTTTGGGAGGGAGGTGTGTTCTTTTTTTTGTTCATTGTTTTTTCCGGGATGTACGTTCGTAGCAATTTTGTTCCATTTACTTTGTGCGGTTTTTCTTTCTGGGGTAGAAAAACGGGAATAACGATTATTACATATAACGACACATTTATCAATGTTCGAAACGAATATTTCTCGTTTTGTTTTTTCGCGAAGATCCAATATTTTTGCAAAAAAAAAACAATCGTAAAATCTGTTTTTCCTTTTTTCGTGGTCGCCACAAGTTATTTCAGAAACTAAACGGTGACGCCAGTGTCGATCACGCGACTCTACTTCTCTACTAAAATTTCGATAAGAAACAACGTAAATTCGATAAAAAACAAACTAATCATCTTGGTAAAAAAAAAAGAAAATCTCTAACGAAAGAAAAATCTCAAAATTCGATTCAAAGAGAAGAAAAAAATTGAAAAATAGCAATGATAATTAACGCCGAAGAAGCCGTCGTCGCGAATACGAAAAAAATCGTTTCTCAGAACGTTTCGCGATCGAAAATCCTCGTATGGTCCATCGTATGGGAGAAAGGATCCGAAATTGAAATTTCGGACGGGTGGAGAGTCCGTAACGGAAGGGAGACGAGGACATTATATATGACCGTTGCTCGATACACCCGTCGGCTTTTCATCTGTCGCGTTTTAGCCGAGAAAGTCGATTATCCATCCAGCGATCAAATAACGCCAGGAGGGGGTGGAGGATGATCAGAGGGTGCACGCAGAGGGAGAAGAGGAAGAGGAAGCAACTGCGACCGACGTTCGCCGGACGTGTGTACACCGCACTCTCTCGCTATCACCGAACTTCCTCCACCCTCCCTCCCCCCGCCCCTCGCCCTTTCCCCTTCATAGTTCTATAACGCGAGCAGCTCTATGTGTGTGTATGGACATTTGCTTTGTGAGAGGTTACGGTAGGGTGGGACCGAGAGGAGAGTGGAAAACGGTTCGCGGTTGACGACCAACGCGAATGCGTTTTGCGGACAATTCGAGAAATTGGAAGTGCTAGGGGATGCAACCCGGTGGCTGTGATCTACATCCGCGTGTATATACACACACACATATATATATATATATATATGGATATCTAGATATACGTATGACGTTCGATCGTCGTTCGGCAATATTGAGCTGAATGCATCTCAAAAACCCTTTATCCTCGCTTCGTCCCCTTTCCATGATGTTAAACCGTAGGCCCCCGTGCGCGCTTTGACGTTGATATTATTCGTCATATAACCCTCTCGGTATCTACGGCCTTCGCGGAGCTGTCGCGTCAGTCGCACCGTGTACGGGCCGTAAGCGATCGCGCGCGCGCGCCACCCTCGTAAGTAACGGCGAATCGGCGAAGCTTCGGGACACGACGCCATTTCGCGTCACGCAATTTTTCACGTTCGATCAGTCGATTTTCTTTCTTTCATTCGTCGTTATTCGCGATAAAATGATCGTTCTTTAATCGACAAGCGTCGAGGTGAATATATATTTAAGAATATTTTGTCAATCGGAAAAAGAAGAAAAGTTGAGGTGAAGAAAAGAAGAGAATATTGTTTCCATGCGACAGTCGATAATATGTTGAGAGGTTAGAAAGAGTGGGGGGTAGGTAGACCCACAGATCGCATTTTTTTCTAAGAGTTATACAGCGATGTAGAAACGGCGGGCTTTTTTCAAAAGCCCCCTGGAGACTAAATAAAACGTATAGAATATCGAGAGAAGAGAGAGACCGGCATATTTCGTTCTTCGAGTAGATAAATGTTTAAATGGTTATAATAATAATAATAATAATAATAATAATAATAATAATAAAATTATAATAAATGATGACAGTAACAAATAATAATAAGATTCTGTTCAGTGGAGGGGGGGGGGGGGGGCGTAGGCCTATCAGGTGCATCTTGACGCTCGGTATACAAAAAAAAGAACACAAACTATATATATACATATATAAATATACATATATATATATATTTATATACGTGTACACACATCCTAGATCGTCAATAAATAATATTTCTTTTTCCATCGTTCACTTTTTCTTTTCATTTCATTCTTTCGGTGTATTACGCGCAACGGCTCAATCTGCAACGCTAATCAATCACGTCGAACAGTAAATAACATATATTTGTGTATATATATATATATAATATATATATATATATATATATACATGTATATTAAAAATCATAAAATGGTAAAACAAAAAAGTAAAATAAAATAAATTATCCAATATATTATTTATACATAATAATCTGCGTAATATATTAATGTTTTTTTTTCATCTTCTTCTTGAATTATATATTATTAAATTATATAGGTATTCTGTGTTTACTCTTTTTAGCCTTTAACCATACAAAGTGCCCCCATTATTATTGTTTTATCTCTTCTCTCTTTCTTCTTTTCTTCTCCCTTTTTATCCCCCATCGTCAATATTTTTTTTTTCTAGGGAAAAACCGAAAAAAAGAGAGACAGAGAGAGAGTGAGAAAGAGAGAGAGAGAGAGAGAGAGAGAGAGAGAGAGAGAGAGAGAGTGAGAGAGTGAGAGAGAGAGTGAGTGAGAGATAGATAAATAAATCGGCGTTAATATCAATTATTGATCACAATTATTCTGTAGGTTTGGCTCTTTGAATAGCTAGCGGACTTCGGCTTCGTGTGTCTCTTTGTGTTTTTTTTTGTGTGTGTGTCTGTGTATATATATCTTTCTTTCATCCGTCTCGTACGAGCACGTTATAAACTCTTCCATTCTTTTTGTTTTTTTTTCGCCTCACTGTCGTCCATTTCCTTTCGTTAAATCCAACTTACACCTATATATATTGCGTCGGTACTTCCCAGACACGAAACTTCGTTCACGCTGAACTAAAATTGAACAAAGGAAAAATGAGAAAAAAAAAATGAGGAAAAAAAATAGAACCAACAGATTGCACCCCAACCAATTAAATATCGAATGTGCAACGACGCTTGAACGACTGCGAGCGTCGTTTACCATCCCTTGGATAAAATTGTATTTTAACCGTACTAACGCATATCCAACCAACGTATTATACATATATATGTTGCTTGTATACGTATATATATACACACGTGTATATATACATATACATAACGGTAGATAATATAAGGTATAAAATATAGTACTATAAATCATCCGATACAATAATAAATCTTATTTTGCCTTGTCGCCTATATGCATTAAGTCCCGAATCGTGGAATGTCTCTCTCTCTCTCGCTCTCTCTCTCTCTATCTCTCATTCCTGATTTTCTTTATTCCACTATTTTAGCTGCATTACATTTACGACGTACAGAGTTACTCGTCCCTTTATTTTGAATAACTTTTAACCGTTTTTTTCTTTTTTTCATCTCGATATTTCAATAAACTTTAGGACGTTATGCAACAAGTAAACTTATGTTTGTTTGTTTTTCTTTCCTTTAGTAATGAAGAGTTTGTATTAGAGCTGTAAAGCGTGTCGTTATAAAGAGAAAAAGAAAATAATACAACAAGAAAAAAAAATCCCATCAATTCCCCCCCGTCTCCCTGTTATATATATTCTTAACTCTCCCACCCTATATAATCAATGTTAATCTTCGTTTTTCTTTTTTTTTTCTTTTTTTCTCTATACAAACGATTCATAGGACAGAAACTTCGTTGTAGATCGATCGTACATTTGGTATGCGAGTGTGTCTGTCTGTGTGTGTGTGTGTTATGTTTTTAAAATTTTCTTTTATACGTGTACGCGTGTCTGTTCGTGTTTATGACTTTGTTGTTGTTGTTGTTGATTTTTTTCTTTTTTTTTCTCTTTTCAGCTTTCCAGCGTACGTTTTTTCGTACACGTTCTGGGGCGTCGTCGTCATCATCATCGTTCTCCGTTATCATACAATCATCGTCACAGTTACAGCCTTCTTGCTTAATTCTTTTCCTCCTCTTCCTCCTCTTCTCTCTTCCAACAATTCTTCGGATATCGTATCAACTTTACAATGCGTGCACAATTTGTGAGCTTAAAAACGTGCTTTATGTTTGTTTGTTTGTTTTTTTTCTTCGTTTTCTTCCTCCTCCTTCTCCTCTTCGTTTTTTTCGTTTTTAAATATATTAATTTTTTTTAAAAATTGTTTTATATTGCTATTAATGATTCTCGAAGAACGTCAATACAATTTACATATCTAATATGAAGACCCAGCTACACAAACTTTCAACAATCGTTTTTTACGAATCTTTTTCTCACCCTGGCGTTACAAACGAAGCTTTCTCTCTCTCTCTCTCTCTCTCTCTCGATCAAACATTATCATTTAATTATTATTTACTTTTGAATTAATTAATTCATTTTGGAGCCGTCCCAGCCTGCGAAAGGAGGCTGGGACGTGCGAGAACTATATATGCGGGGAGGAATTGGCACCACGTTTGCTCCCAATATATTAATGTAATAATTCCATCTATCTCGTAGTATCATTTTTTTCTTCATCTTTCTCAACCCCCCCCCCCCCCCCCCCCCCCCATCACGTTCCCATCTACAATTATTCTCTCTCGTTCACGAGACCGAAAAAAGCACCATTATTGTTTTGTTATTTCTTAAACCTTTTTTTTTGTTTTTGTTTTTCTCATCACCCTCGTCGTCGACGACTTTATCTTGTATCCCACGTGTGGACGACGCCGAGGGCGGGGAATGCCCCGTGCTCCAGATTCGAAGCGCCCTCGTTCTTCATCCCCCCATCCCTACACTTCTATCGCCGGTGTATCGATAATCTCTTCTCTGTCGGCAACAAAAAAAAATTACAAAAAAAAAGCACACACATTCGACGGCCATCTCGTCCCGATGAGCTGCAGCGATCGGGGAATTGAAAATAAAAAGTAAAAACAAAACGAACAAAAAAAGAATCCAAAACCTCGTTTCCCATAGCCGAGACTAGTGACGAAGAACGCGGCACGGGGACGGCTGTCGATATCGCTAGGGCCGCGCATTGGACGTATAATCCCCTCGCGAATTCTCTCTCTCTCTCTCTTTCTCTCTTTCTCGATAAAAATCCGCTCGCCCTATAACGTAGGCTATTTTTTCTTTCTTTCTTTCCGTCCGTTCTTTTTTTTCTTTTTTCAAAACGAACGCTCTATCCCGCATGTGTGTTTGCTTTCTCGTGCTATTCGCACACACATACATATGTATGTATGTATGTATGTATATATATATATTTCTCTAACTACCCTCCGTCGTTGCATTTTTCGCAACTCTCCATAATACAACGCGTTTAGAAGTGAAAGGAAATTAAAAAAAAAAGAAAGAAAAAAGGTCAACAAGTGCAAAAACGAGGAAAAATATTGATACGACGCAACAAATGGATAGCCGAGATCGCAAACATCACATTGATCGCGCGAAATCCTAGAAAAAACATTTTTTTTTGTTCGCAAAGATTCCTCGCGAGACCATAAAAATTGTAAGCCCAATCGTCGCACCGTTATAAACTCGTAACTCGCTCCACGCGTATATCCAAGTTTTTTGTATTCCTTCGTTTTTTTTTGTGTCTGTGTGTATTTTTCATAGTGACGGTTGTTGTTGTTGTTGTTGTTTTTCTTTTTGTTTTTCGTGTCGGTATCTATCACTACTTCTGTTGTCGTTTCTTGTCTGTTGTTGTTGTAAATTTGTTGTTTCTTCTGTTGTTGTTGTTGTTGTTTCTTTTTCGTGTTTGTTTTGTTTTCATTTTTTTGTTGTTTTCTTTCTTTATAAAAGCGTAGAATAAACCTACAAGATTTGGTGTTCGGAGAAAAAGTGATTGAAAAAGACGGAGTAGCGAAGTTGTCCGTTCGTGGCGGATGAAACGAACGGTCCGACACGATGCTGCATCACGTCGCTATTCCTCATAATATCGTAATAATCGGCAATACCCATTGCCGCAGTATCGTTATTAATATTATTATTAATATTAATATTATTGTTATTAATATAATTGTTAACGTTTGGGGCGCGCGCGCGCTGCACGCACGCACGCACGCTAGCTTATGAGAGCGTGTTCATCGTGTCGTTATTTGTCGCGGACAGGGCCAACGAGCCGGCCATAAAATCGTTCAGATCGATTTTTCTTGCCTCGGGATGTTTGAATTTAAAGTGCGTACGAAGATTGTCGCTACGAGTGTAGGTGGCACGACAGAGAGGACACTCAAACCTGCCGGGGAAGTGGACGTGGTAGTGGTTCCTGATGTGCGTCACGACCTTGCCGCACAGCTTGCACCTGTGAAGGTTGCAGCCGCCTGGCACCCGGTCAAAGGTCAGCCGCATGTGCCAGGCTTTTGAACCTGCAACATCAACACAAGACAAGTCACTAAACTGAATCCTCTTGACGCGTGAACCCCCTATTTAACAAAACGCGCAACCCGAGCACCTCCATTAACTTTCTTTCTTTATTTCTTTCTTTCGTTCTCTCTCTTTCTTTCGCACTCTCTCTCACTCTCGTCATCGTCCACGGGCCCGGGGCTTTTCAAAACGAGCATTTTCTCTTTTTGTTCCTTTTTTTCTTTTCTTTTTGAATTTTCCGTCATTTAACGATTTTTCTTACGTTTTTTGGGAAGCAATTTTTCATTATTTTGCCGCGTACCACCCACAAAGCATTTTTTTCGTTATTTTACAGGGGTAATTGTTGTTGTTGTTTTTTTTTCAAGATTTTAACGGGTTTGTTTTTTTAAGCAGTTTTCAAAATTTTATGTTTACCTAACCTCAAAAAGTGCGTCTCTTGCCGATAGCTTTTTAACACGCGATCGTTTTGTTTTTCTTTCGATTTGTCGGGGATGTTTCCTGGTGCCTAAATCACATATTCATCCTTACACGCTCTCTGTTTCGTGCTCTCCCTCTCTCTAGCGATTGGGAATTTTTGTTTCTTTTTCTATTTTACAGTGCGGTTGTTCGTGAGAGCGTCGTTGCGAGAGTGCAGCCATTTTGTACGCGATAACCACGAGCACGGACTTACATACGGGTCTGGAGAGTGGTGGTGGTAGGTGGCGCCACTAGTCAAGCGTCTATTAATAAGATCGCAAGGTGGCCGCTAGGGGCGCCTCGATCGAGTGAGGTTATGTGTGACGATGATAGCGATAGGTATTAGTTTTATATGCTTATTAACATCGTTAATGATGAAAGTGATTATTTTTACGAATCAGCGATAAAATTGAATTGTGAAAAATCGAAGAAAAAAAAGATTAAATTAAACGCAAAAAACTATCGAACCAAAATATTGAAACACGATGCAATTTTGCCAAACGACACATACAACATTAATATATATGTATAGAAAAAACATGATTAAATGAGCTGCTAGACGAGGAAAGCAAATTCCTATTTCTATCTCCGTTGTATATAACCTAACTCGATCGAGGTAACCCCTAGCGGCCACTTGTCGAATTATCGTATGAGTCCACGCTATGTGAGTCACCCACACCACCGAAAAAAGGTTTTTAGACCGGAAATCGCTTCCTATTTGCAGTGATAGTTACCATTGTACTGACAATGCTTGGTTAATTGATCAGAGGCGGTGAATAAATAGAGTTCGATTAAACAATGGTAATTACTATAACTGTAAATAGAAAACAATTATGTATGTATAAGACCGTCACCACGAGCTACCCCCTCCCATTGAAGTGACAAAAATTAGTTCCGATAGTCACCGACCTTGTCTCACGAATTAAAAAAAAAACACGCGCAGACCAATGTTTATTAACGGAATCCGTATTTACGAGCGTATAATTCAATAATGGCTCATCCGACGACATTTCATCAAAAGGTCGTTTCTAGAGAACATGAAATTCTCTGCAAAAAATATGTCTGAACTTTTTTGTAGATAATTTTACGTTCTACAAAAACGATGTCTTGGTGTCCCCTCACCAGCTCTGTCTATTTCTGAGCTATGGTATAAGCAGTTCGTAATCGTAGACTCGATCGACAAGGTGGTAAACATCGAGCCGAGGAGATCGAATTCTACTCTGTAATAAGTCGATTCTTTCTATATATATGTACAATATTCGGAACAAAGAGTACCTTTGTTAGAATGGAAATCCTCGATTATGCTCTCGTTTAATAATGAAGTAGTATCGTCTATTCGTTAGGTCGCTTGCGAAAAATTATATACATGTATATATGAGATATATATATATTTATTTGTTTATACTTATATATATATATATATCTACCATGTGTATGGTAAATGTAAGTTGCGTGTGATTATTTTTGAGAGCGACAGAGAAAGACGTCGACAGAGAGAAAGACAGATTGGTAAAAAAAAACGAGTGTGAAATAAATGAAAGAAGCCAGGAGTGATTTTTTTCTTTCTCGAGGGAATGTCACGTATGAGAAACGAGGATTTGGCGATAAATGTTCGAAAACATCTATATTTCATTGGTTTTTATTTCATAAAGCGATTCGTCGCGCGTGACTAACGGCGCTTCTTTCTACCAGAAACCAAATCTGCGATTGCAACGAGTGATTTTTCTTTTAACACTGTGTTATCCTGAAATCGACTAGCCGACATCGTCTCATAATTTTTCAACGTGTTACGAACGATAGGACGGTGCATTCGGTAAGCCCGTTCGTACGGAGGGTGCGAGTCTGTCGGTGGTGGTGTCTTTTTAAGTGAAAATTTGTATTTGCGCTATATAATTGATTGAAAATCATTTTTAAAAAATGGTAATAAAAAATGAGGCACACGTCTCACTCATAGCCCAAAGACACACGTACGTTTTCTAATTCGTACATTTTGTTGTCGACGTCATAATTTTCTCAACATCTTTATGTCAAACTGATCGTTATTTATTTTCACAAAAAAATTTCAAGTACAAAAATATTACAATTCAGGTGTCGTCTTATTTCTTAAGGCTTTCTACGAGTCTATTGACAATGCTCTTATGCGATAAACGCAAAACACATAACTTTAAAATGTCTACTATTCGATTTTTTTTGTTCATTCCTGTCTCGTTATTTTGTATCGTTAAATAATCGAGGATTCGAGTTGTACGTTTCTCAGATTTTTCGAATAAATATTAATTATTTAATCAGCCATCCGTGGGAAGCGTCCGAAATACTTGTCCAGTGTAGAACTTATCAAACTTAGCTTATTATTCTATATGGATATTATTATCGTTATCTGTTTTATGGCACGGTAAATTTTCGGCCAATTTTTTTTTTGTAGTGTTCGTTGCCTTGGAAAGAGAGGGATCGAGACTGTAACGACCGATTACACGAGCGGGTTATAACGACGAAGGGTAAAACAAACGAAAAAAGGGAAACGGGTATATAAAGGGTGTTCACGGACCACGTGATTTAACTTGGTAGACGATGAAGCTTTGTCGAGGTATGTCGAAGCGTGAGATCCATCATTTTATCAAAATACTGTCGATATTTATGAGCCAAGTAGCCTGGAAATGTGTAACCCTGCGGTAGATTCAATATTGGCGGAGTGGGCCTCTTCGAAGATTTTTTCGTTTCTCCACCCCTCAACTGTTCTCGAGTCGATGTTCAATGATAATTACCAACGATAAAAAGAACTTTCGATCGTTGGCAACGAAAAATCAATCGTTCTACCACAGTAATCAAAATGGCGTCTTTGCGACAAAAACAAAATGGCCGAATCTTCCAAGCAGCTTCGAAAAAGAAAACGAAAGCCAAATGAATCAAGCTTCGAAACGAGTTGAGAGGGTGAGACGAAAAATAAAAGAGGCGAAAACGATTCGACGAGAACGCCGTACGGGGCTTTGTCGAGTGGATAGCGGAAGCTTACTGGCTGCATATCGCAGTTTCCTCAAGATACTGCTTTAAAAATTGCAGTTTTATAGCTATGGGCTTGGAGCTTTCGCCGTAGCGAGGATAGATCCCGTTTAGAGCCCCTTGACGTTGGCAATACTTCAGCCGACAACGGCGGCACTCGAAGAACACATGACTAGGCCGTAAGTCGAGTCTACGCGTGGATAGTGCACAGGAAAGCCCCGCCTGACTAGCTCCACCTAACGTATATACTTGGCGGCGTGGAAGAGAAGCACGCTTGGGAGACGCAATCGGGCGTATAAAAATCTTCGATGCGGGGTACAACTCCGGGTTCCTGGGAGACATGCCACGTTGGCTGAACGAAACAAAAAAGAAGAAGAATAAAAATATAAATACACGACTGTAATAAATCAAGGCGTTCACGCAACTTTTCACGAGTTCCGGGCTGGCGGTGTTTCCAACCGTAACCTAAAAATTCACGTTACGACAAAATTTATCGTATTTAAATACGACAGGAGAATTTTATTACGGCTAATACATAATTATTGTTCGTAACTTTTTCGTATAAACCGGAAAAAGTACGTAGAACGAACGCCTTACGACAATCCTATCATAGAGCGACTCTAGCGACTTTAGTACAAAATTCTGCCACGTTCCTAATTGTCGCGTCGTACAGAAACGTGTCACAAGAGGGCGTGGCGGACGGAATGATCGAAGTGAAAATACGCGTACACGCGCGATGGAGTCGACGTTAACGCGACCCTTTGCTGACAGTCGGGACAAGCGTTTGATCCTTACTTCAACCCTCTATGTACCAGTCGGCCTGAATGTTCCTGAATGTTGGAAGCGAATAAGAGCACTACGGCTACCTCTCGACGGGTTAACGGGCATAGATATGGCGAAAGCTCGGGGGACTCTGTGCAACCGAGACCTGTGACTGGTTTTACTGGCTTTGCACTAGCCTTTGGCTCGTACGAGAGTAGCAAGAGGGTCGAAACGTTGACGCGCTACGTGGAAAAGATGTGCTTGATGCCAGACTGCGTGGTTGCGCGATATGAGAAAGAGAGAGAGAGAGAGAGAGAGAGAGAGAGAGAGAGTGAAATGAAGATGGGGTGAAGGTGGGCATATATATTTTAAGGCTAAAGTACGTGTATAATCTTCTACAGAGAACGGCCGGTGACGTCGAGAGGGTCGGTCCGAGGGATTGGAAAGTCCAGACCACGCAGAAACGACAGGCTCGACTTGGCTTTGCCGTCGACCACGTCATAGCAAATCGACAATCGATCAAAGTCCGATCGGTAATGCAGATATGCCAATAATCGTCAGACTTGGATCGAAGGCTCATCCAGTCACGCATTCGTCATATCAGGTACGGGGGCTTCGAGTCTATTGATTCAACTACGTGACGATGAGCGTTTGAAAAAAGAATCCCAAACTCAATGGCGATTGGAGGATTGTGGGGAAAATATGGTCAGCAAATCAATAATTTTCAAGATGTGTCTAAATAATTAAAATGGAAGTCATTCTCCCATTTTGCTCACCAACTGTGACTCGAGGCTCAACTTGCATGGAGTTTCACTTCAAAATTGACAGACTGGTGTAACGAGCTCGGTCGGTAAGAAAGAGCTTGAATTTTCATTCACTCCCCAACTATAATGAAACTAAAGCCATTTTTGCCAAGTGCGCCGAACGAGTAGCTGGATTCATGGGGATCTCTGTACTATTTACCATACGTATTGTCTGCACAAAAGTGCAGTTTCGCAGATAGATGAAATATATGCGAAAATATAGTGGAACATAATGGAACGCTTAAACGTGTTGAGTACACGTCGGACGAGAGTGAGGACACCGCGCTACGAGGTACGAGGGTTTTCCGAGACGTGGCCTACTTTAGGGCGAGTCTTTAACAGGCACGATGCACACAGTACCTCTCTGCGTGTGTATGCTACGCTGGCTCGTTCTCTTCATCCCCCCGCATTACTCGACACCGCCACTTCTCACTGGGTTTCCACCCTCTCTCTCTCTCTCTATATATATATATATATAGTCTATGCTTTCTGTTTCCTTTTCGCCACATTCATGCATGCCACGGTTAGCACACTGCTTCGATGCGACATTCAAACTCCAACATGGAACAAAGACAGGGGCGGACACTTCTGTATACGAGATAAAGTACGGTGTAAGAGAGATGCGAAGGGAAACACAAACTCTGTGTATGGCTTAAAACGTGTATTCACGTGAGAGACAAAAGATAGATGGGATTATATGAGGGACGGGGGGAGGAACGATAGTCTCGACCATTTAACCGATATGAAAAACTACATGAACGTGATATGATTGTGCGTTAGCCACGAGGTAGGAGTAATTATCTACTTGATAAAATATTTAGTGGAATTACGAAAACGTGCGTCATCACGTATGGTAGGTACGGAAGATCCTGGACCATCGTATCAAGAAATTAACGATCGGCCGGTAGTTAGGTCGTCGATTCGTCGAAAACGGGCTTTCGTTTATCTCGGTCGGTTAAGTCCATCAGTGCGGCGAGATAGTTCACTCGATGGCCGTTAGAGCGCGCGCGGAGATCGCTCAAGAACAAAAGTACGATCCTAGGTTAGGTGCGACGATTTCGTCGTCATCTTCCCATCCAAGAAAGATAAAGCATTAGATGGTTCCACGATTCATGTAACCATGATCATTTTACAAATAAGATAGAACCCCGAAGTTGGAAACAAATGTTCTACGCTATTCGTACTGGCGTAACGTAGCTGTCGCGAAACTGAGAGAATAAACAGCAAACGCCGGAAGTTACGTACGCGACAGGAGACTATTAAAGCCGACGTTCTCGAACAAATGGAAGAAAGATGTTCAAAAGACGGAAACGAGCGTGAATTCTTCGTGATAAAAATTGTAAATTGTTTCTAACGATGGAAAAATGATTCTCAGATTTGTCAGATTGAAGAATCGATCCAATGAGGTAATTTCATTCTCTAGGTAAAACGTGGTGGCGTGTCGTTAAACAAATTAAGACCCGGATGTTTCGTTTTAATGTGAGCCTTGAGATTGTCGCTACGGGTAAAAACATTGTTGCAGTAAGGGCAATGACAATTCTGTGAACGATGCGATCTAATGTGATGCCATCGATTGCTGACCCATTTGCCACAACGTAGACAGCTGTAAAGCTGGGCACGACGATAACCGTTGTCCGGTACACGCACGAACATGCTGTATTGATGATGATTCGAGGAAGAGGAGGACGGAGGGTCCAAACTGCTCCCATCGCGTTCTTCGTTCTCATCGACGTTACAATCACCAACACCGACACCACCAACGACGACGCTTGCGGCGTTACGAACGACGCCAACCACCCCCCTCGCATCCCCTGGATGATCGCGGGGTGCGTGCATCGGCAGAAGGCACGAAGCGGGCATCCAGCAGGACAGCTGGAGCTCGGGTGCTGCGGCCTGACCTTCTGGGACAAACCCCTCCTCCTCTCTCTTCAGTGAGACACCAGTGGCCAACACTGTAACAGAGAGATAGAGAGAGACCGAAAGAGAGCGCAGAAAGGGCTGAAGAGAGGGCGAACGAGATACGCGAGGGGTTGCTGCCGAGCACGTACATACACACACACACACGAGACAGTGAATGTTTTTCGCGTAACGGTGTTCTCTCTCGTGCGTGAACGCGATGAGGATTTTATGTTATATGCGAGAACGAGAGGGGAGTCCACCCCGATTTCCCACTGGCTGTTCTCACCCCTCACCCCTCATTTTATTCTTTCTTTTCTCTTCCTCTACTTTCCTCCTCGTTCCAAAATGCGAATTGTATGCTTCGACTCCGCTACTGCAACACCACCAACTGCATTCACTTTCGTTGCCATCGATCAACGCGAGGGAACCCTTCGCTCCGGACAACGGACCACGCTCGTGAGGGAACTCACCCCTCCCCCCGAGGGCTTTGGGCTAGATAGAGAGGGAGAGATGCGAAGGGATAGAGAACGGATGAATGGAACAGAAACGAACAAAAAGAACAGGGGAAGAGAGAAAAAAAAGGGAAAATTGGAAAGAGCGTTCCTGCTGCATGGACTGGTAGGCCCAAGCATATTGAAGCCGAGGGAGGGAAAAAATGTGGAGGGTTTATCCCGGGTGGAAAAACTACGTCGAGAACGAAACTAGGATTCTAACGTTACTCTTTTTTTTTCTCGACGCGTCGTCGACAGCGATCTCGATATTACGGGAACGAACGTATTACGACTTTAAAATGAACGACAATGTCAGATTTTTCAATGATGAGATAAATTTATTTTCAATCATATTCGAATTTAGTCAAAATATTGAAAATCGTATCAAAATTCAAGATGGCGGATCAAACAAAGACGCTCGAGGATTCGATGGTTGATTCGCCATATTGAATTTTTTAATTTCATCGTCGGATCAAGAGTGAGGAACTTTTCGAAACGTTGCAAGTATTTTGTAAGAAATCAGTTTGTGATTTTTCATCCTCGTGCTTTAACTCGCTCGGGACATATGGACCGCCGTGAGATTATGCGTGCGATCGATAAACGAGAGCCAGTCAATAGGAACGGCGTACAGTCTCGGCGAAACGAACGTTCATGGCCTCGATGATGTACGATCGTCGCGATGAGATTGGGATCTGGGGTGGAAACTAACACGAACCGGTTCAATCGATTATCCGTATTATTAAATACCAAGTACACGACACTCACAATATAAAAAAAAGATATATCCATCGCTTCTCCTCCTCGTTATAAATACAAATTACAATATTCACGGATTTTTTCTTATCCTCGATCGGTAAATCTTAACGAACAAAATTGACACAGAAACTAAATAAATTAATTAATCAGTCATACGCACTCGCACTCGTGGTACACGTTACTACTACTATCGTATATAAATTAATATATGTATAAATGTAAATCAGTACTGGGCGTAATAGAAAAAAAAGCTATCGAAGATTATAAATTTCGTATAGATCGTAGTTTAGTTTAGGAGGCGTCGTATTGTTAAATATTAGTTTACTGGGTTAAACGCAAAATGTGCCGAAGTCCCTTAAGTAGTTGGCCCCTTCGGTATGTACGAACAAGTTTCGGGTACGCGCATTAACGTTTTGGAGTGGGCGATTGTTGCTAGTTTCAAGAGAGAGAGAGGGTAAGAGAGAGGGGGGGGGGGGAGGGGGCGAAGGCTAGGTGAGAGAAGGGTAAGGCCACACGCGAGTAGTTTCGCGTCTCGAAGGCGTTGAGAGGATAGGGAAGGAACTCTCGCAGCAAGCTACTTATTCCGGTTCACCGAACAACCCCGAGACGACGGTCCCGGGGCTATTGGCACGGTCGATCTTGGCTCGGCACTTGTGTTCAGTTCGGTGGGAAAACCACCCAGGGAGAACCTGGCGTGTCTTGTGTATCTCTCTCTGTCTCTCTCTCTCTCTCTTTATCGAGTATCAAACTCCTTCACAGATCTCCTTCGGGAAAAGAGATCGAGGTTACTTCGCGGAGTTGTAAGAAAATACGCGAAATTTGTAAATCATCGATACGAATCGATGTCGCGTAAGGGATGAAAAAAATCTCCCAACCCCCCAGAATATTTCTGAATCAACGAGAGCAAAATTTCGATCGATTTTCGTCACGAACCGCATGATCCTCTTATCGACGAAAAACTGCAACGACTCGAATAGGCGGACTGTAATAAGGCGACGAGGGAGGAAGATGCGGGAGGGAGCGTCGAGATTAAACGACGCTAAGAGGCTTATCTCTCGTTCGGGAGGAAGAAAAAAAAGAGAGACGCGAGCCACGTGTCTCGTTTTTTTTCTTCCCCTTTTTCTTGCTTCTTTAAAACCTCAGCCTCGTTACTCTCGTCGCGACGACTCGCAAACCGGCCTCGAAGGATCACACGTTGTAACTTCGTTCAACCCCGTGTGGTTTTCTTTTTTTTTTCAAAGTCTTCTCGGGCCATTAGCGTCCCTCTCGATCCTTCATACGTATAAATTCGTTCTGGTCCGTGCGTTATTTTGGTGAACACGCGTTTTTTTTATTATTATTTTTTCCATGGTACGTCAAGTTTGTTTGATCCGTCTCTCGCCCGAGATTGACTCTAACGCGCGTTCCGGCCCCGTTAAAAATTCAGCAGGTGAATTTTCGAGTTTCTTATCGTTTTTTCTTTCTTTCTTTTTGGTTTGTTTGCTTGCGCCGAGGCACGAGAAACGCGAAGGTACAATTTTCGTTGCTTTCTCTCGTACGGCGGACAAAAAAGTTTCAACGTCGCGCACGCTTACAAAAGGCTCTCGATCGGCGCGATATTTCAAAAGCACATTGTTTTCCAATTTCAAAGGAACTTTGCGTATTTTTTTTTCTTCCTTTGTTCGTCGAAGGTAAAAAAATGAATAAAAACGTAAAGAACATTTCTCATCGAAACTCGCGATTATCTCGTACGAGCACGAGCTTTCGTTCGATCGACGAGACAAACAAAACAAAATTATCTCTGCGCAGTCACGACGAAAATATTTTGTTTCTGTTCAGAATATTCTCTGTGGATGTGTGTGCCTGTGTTTTTCTTCATATTTTATATTTTATTTGTCTGTTTTCTATTGAAAGAAAGCTCAGTGACGGTTCCCGATTAAATTTTAACGAAACGCAAACTAACGATACAAAGAGAGAGTCGCACACACACGTCTTGTTTTCTATTACGAAGAATTTTTTTTGTTTTTAGTTTTTTTTCGACCTGGACAACTTACGTCATTATCGTTATAGCGAACAAAATTGTGAACAAAGATGGAACGATCGTTTTAAAAAAATACGAAAGTGACGAGAAATATGAAATATCTATTTTTTTTTAAAACGCAAATTATCTTTGTACTTTTATTATGGCTGTGTGTACCGTTCCATATCTGTCTCACTCGCTACATCGTAATCATAATAATAATAATAATAATTATCGTTAATAATACCGCTACGTAATAATAATCATAGTTATAATAAAAAATATAAAAAATTATAATAACGAATTTTCAAAGAAGTCTCGTGGAGGGTCCACGCCGCGAAACTGGATCCGGTGGGAGAGAAAGAGACGGGACACGGTCGAGGATATGAATGAAGCGAGAGAGAGTCGCCCGAGAAAGTCGAGCTTAGTGGACGAAAAAAAAAGAAAAAAAAACGAAAATTCAAAAGAAGAAAAAAACGTTACGAGCGTGGGCAGTTACTCCCCCGTGCTCTCTAGGACGGACGTTTTGCAATAACGTATCGCCAAGCGGTAGAAATTTGAACGGGGACGGAGTAAACGAAAACAAGACGAAAAAGGTAAAATTTCGAAAAAAATGCGCAAAAAGGACAAACAAAAATTTGCGAGACGAGACGTTGCGCGAGAATTCGAAACGAAGCGGTGTGACGTTTCGCAACGTACGAGAAAAAGACGCGTCGTCGTTGTCGTCGCCGAATTAAGAACGAAAGAGATAAACGAAACGACTAAAAAAAGGGAAAGTTTTTTCCTTTATTTTTTCTTGTTTCTTTTTTTGTTTTGCTCTCGCAGTCTCTTGAAAGAAATCCGAACTTCTCGTCCGAGTATCGCGTTGCCTCGGGACATTTGCATTTTCGGATCTTCTTTCTAATGCGAGCCCCAGGGCGAACGAGGACACTCTTCGCATCGTCCAGTTTCGTTCTACGAAAGACGCAAATTGAACACGACTAATTTCCCAAGATTGTCCGTGGGATAATAATAATTTTTGTTTTCTGAAATTAGGCGATCGCAAATTTTCACGTTCGTTCGACGATTTATCGAAACGATCGATAAAGTGCTCGGGAAATACGATTAAAGAACGAAAAAATTGGCGCGAAAAAAAGAAAAAATAAGGGTTGTTGGATGGAAGGAGGCTGGGGGTAGATATTTCGCCGCAAGGATCGCGTCAAACGGGACGATTTTCCTCGAATTAATTTTCTCACGAGACATCGTGAACGCGAGACAAAATATTATTTTCCCATGCTAAAAGAGAGGAAAATAAAAAGAAATGACTTATCATAAATATCGTCTAAATTATTATTAATCAATCGCCATCTTCGCTCGTTTCCTTACTCGTTATAATCGTCCATTTTTTAGGTTACCAATTTTTCCCGCGCGCCAAAAAAAAACGCACCAAAATAAGAAGAAAGGCACCACAAAAAGCCTCGACGAAAGACGAGTAGAAAAAAAAACGAAAAGAAAATCTCGATTTTTTTCCCTCGGGCTGTTTACGATATATAGAAAAAAAGGAAAGTTAAAAGAAAACATACAATGCGGCCTTCGGACTAGTTTGTTATGACTATTTCGAGCCCCTCCGAGCTCGTTTTAATCCTTTTTCTTTTTTCTTTTTTTCGTTTTATTTCTTTTCTCTCTCTTCTCGGTCATCGACGTTTTCTCTCCTCGACCCTCTCACCTTCTCTTCCCGTCGAGGGTGAGCTCGGTTACGTCGCCGCGCGATTTAAAAAAAAAACCCTCACAACACGTATTTAATAACGGTAGGGTGTTATACGAAAAAAAAATTATATAAAAAAACGTAGAAATTTTTTTTTCTTTTAAGGAAAATAAAAAGTTGAAGGAAAATCGGCGAGCGAGGTGAAAACTATCTGTTCCCAGCGAAAGCCTGAATAATATACAGCTCGAGGGGCGGGTTAAGAGATGAAACGCGCGGAGAGTGTCGCGGAATTCTCGATAACGATGCACGGTCACGGACGGCTTCGAGCGTCTCGGAACCCGTTCGAAACGGTTCAAACCTGTCGTACGCCCTCTCTACCTCCCTCTCTTTTTTATCTAGCCCTTGTACGGAAATATATTTAATCGAACCGCGCGGAATAATAAACGAGTTGCGTTAATTACGAACGTGTACGGAATGAAGTGCGCGTGAAAAAAAATAAAAAAATATTAAATAAAACTAAAAAAAACTGAAAAGGGAGAATGGCGTCGAGACAAGGGAAAAGCGCGACTCGACTCCGGCTTTTTGTTCGGTTCATCTCGTCGTCGGGACGAAAATTTTGCAACGACGACGAAAATATATCACCGCGACATTATAAAAACAACGTCGGGGAGAGTGAGGGAAAACGAGACGACGGGTATAGTGTGTACGCGAGTAGTTTATTTCTCATAAAGTGCTGGAACGAGCGTCGCGTAGGAAAATTCTACGACCGAAAGATATTTTGACTTTGGAAAAGTGAACGGCGCGGAAGTGTTACGCGGGCGTTGAGAATTTTCGGCGGGTCTCCGGTACAAACGAGTTTATGAGACACGCAAATTTTGCGAACTGGAATAGAGAAACCGGTGAGAAAATGAAACATTATGTAAAATATGAGAGAAGTGTATGCGTATGTGAGTGTGTGTGAAAGAGAAAGAGAAAGAGAGAGAGAGAGAGAAAGAGGGAAAGAGGAAAACAGAGTTGTGGGAAATGACTGCTATCTCGCATCGCGCGTTTTCCAACGAATATCTCAACCGACGTTTATCACGCTACAGTCGACGGTTTCACCCCTCGCCCATCATCCCTCGACGGAGAAGATGCTTTTACGCCACCGAAAGTTCCGGTGCAAAATGGTACGAACATCTCGAACGTGAAAATCCTGAATTTCGAAATTTACCGGTCGAGATGTTTTCCATGAATAAGAAAAAAAGAGAGAGGGAGAGGGAGAGAGAAATATGAAAGCTTTTCATCTTGAGATGCCGAAGCGCATAGGTCTCGTTTCCATTATTTGGAGCGAGACGGAAGAGCCCGATGGAAAGTGAATTCTTTCTTTTTTTGTTCGACCGCTTTTTGCCAATCGCGTTTCATCATTTTCGTTGAAAAAATTCGTTAATTTTGTACTCATCATCGAGCGAAAAGACTTTTTTTTTTACAATTTTGAATTTTGATTTTTTACACTTTTTGTAGGAATTTTTAATCGTCGATTTAATTTTCGTAGTTAGGCCGAAGAGTGCAATTGAAAAATTGGGACTGATCGTTTACAAGACAATCCTGCAATTTTTTTACCCCGAGAAATTGGATTTTTGACAAAAATATTCGAAAAAAGAAGAAGAAAAAAAAACGAAAAATTAGCGACCGAAACGCGATTGATATTTCCCTCGGAATTGCCACGCATAAATTCTACGCTAATAAATATCGCTCGCCCGTTTAAAAGGAACGTTTACAAAAACCTTACACGCATTACAAAACACAAATATGTCGTAAGTTATTAAAAATTAGATCCCTCTTTTTTTATGCTTTTTCTTCCTTTTTTTCTCGCATCATCTAGGAATATATATATTTATCCTCGATCGATCGCTCACGCGCCTTTTGCCTCTCGTGGCGAAAAATCAATGAAAAAAATAAATTATGCCTAAACATATTACTGGGACACGTTATGCAAAAATTACGAGGTAACCATTATCGTTGCGCGTCGAGGTCTCGAACTCGGACCTCGCTGACAACGTTTTTTTGTGCTTTTTTTTTGTTTTCCTTAAACCTAAAAACTTACATCCTGCTTGCAATAAATATATAAATATATAAATATATATATATATGTATCTTATTTAAAAAAATATTCTATTCGTTAAATTCTAGAATAAATAAGTATCAGTGACCGATGAGAAGTTTTTCTTCTCTCCATCTCGGCACGCCACGAAGGAACGTTAAAAATATTATTTTCCTGTACATCCGGTTTTTCTATTTTCTTTTCTTTTTGGCTTTTTTTTTGTGTGCGTTCGCGTGTGTAAATATTGTCATCGTCGATAATACGTTGGTACGCGAGAGCAATAATTTTTTCTTTCGATTTTATTTTGTGTCTTTGTGTCTGTGTGTGTTTTTCCTTCATCATCTCAATTTTAGGATTTTTTAATTTTTTGTTTCGTTTGTTTTGTTTAAATACTGTTTTTAACGCAGCTAAGTAAGATACTCCTCGGACTTAGCTAGGAAATGTTTGGTCTCCAAGCGCGTGAACGACGACAATATTGATCCTTCGGCGCGTATGCCGTGTTTCAGTTTAATATGCCTCTTTAGATTGTCCGATCTCGTGAGCGATATCATGCATATGTGACACTGATACTTGTCCGGAAAATGTGATTTCATGTGTTTCTTTATGTTGGCAACGCTCTTACCGCACAGCCTACAACTTTCCGTACCGAGGTGCTGGTCTAACTTATTGTTCGAGTCATACTTTTTTTCGTTAATATCCTTTTCGTTTCCTGTTGTTCCTGGAATACAATGATTCCCGTTTCAATTGAGTTTTTTTTGTCATTTGCATTCTTCCAAATTGTTCTACGTTTCTTTTGTTTTCAATACTTGTTTATTTTTTCGTCTCGTTGCTTCATGTGCACATAACACGAGTCTACTATTGTTTTTTGTCTTCTGTTTTTTCACTCTCGGCATTCAGGAAGAATAAAACACGCAATTGCGGGGAAAAAAATGGAAGAAGAAGAAGGACATACCTCGAGACAAAGATGAACGAGACTCTTTAAATTTCGGACGCGTTTGTTTATCGCAATTACAGTAATTTTTTTAACGATATAAACTCTTTTTTGTATTTTTGTGAATGTTGAAAAATGTAATTTAAAAATAATAAATGACTCTTTGCGTCGCAAACAAGATTAAGAAAAATAGATCAACGTGACGAACGGCAAAAAAGTGTCCAAAATTTAACGAGTTGTCGTCATCTTGAATGAAAGATATGTTTTTTTCTGTTTTTTTTCCACGCTTCATCAGCACACACGAGATATTTATATACGTGCAAGTATATAATTGCCCCGAATAATTACCACACTCTTGATAAAACTACTTCTCGAAGAAATTCACATAAGCACACGCAGAGACACACCGCACACTCCTACGTTTCTGTCTTCAAAAATTCATCTCCTTCATTCTCCCTCATACTATCTCTCGACGTTTTTTCTTTTTTCTTTTTTTACTTTTCATTTCCTTCGTCAAAAGATCACCAAAAAAGTCACAAATAAAGTTTCAATCAACGTAACTCACAAAATTCAATCGGTAGACAAACGAAATAACAGAACTACGAAAGGACAGATAAAGATATTCGATGTAAGAACGAAAAAGAAGAGGGCAAATAAAATCTAGGAAAATTCAACTATAGATGAAGAAGAGAAACAAAAAACGAAAAATGAAGAAAAATAGGAAAGAAACGCGTCTAAGAAGAAAATTAATCACGGGATAAAATCGGGGTTGACGAAAATCAATACCTTTTTCCGAGCAGCTTCCATTTTCCTCCAAAGAAAGTAAAAATAAAAAAACTTTCGGAAAATGTCGACGACGCGATGACGACGATTTGTCAAGGTTCTCAAAAAAAAAAAGTTTTCGCGTTAAAATTGAATAAAAAGAAACTAAAAAAAAATGAAGATGGTCGATCGGAACGAGACTAGCGCTTTTTCGTTTTCCACGCAGAGGCTCGGGTATTCTTTTCTCCACGCTTGACGACGTTGAAAACGTCTTGAAGAGAGAGAAGGGGGTTGGAAAATGTCATGGGGGGGGGGGGGGGGGGGGGTAACGGTCAACAACTGCCAAACGAGAAGCTCAAGATAATGATTTATCTTTATATTCTCTCTCTCTCTCTCTTGCTATCTCCCTCTCTTTCTCTCAATGAATATATAGAAATATAGATATTTATTGGCGTGACAATGATTGTCGATTATGCTTCTGGATGGACTGATTGACGATGAACGTCGAAAAGGGGTAAGTTCGATGTAAGAAGGTAGAGAAAAAAAAACAGTCGAAAGATACATGCACAGAGAAACCAGTCGATAATCCATTACATATATATGTCTATATATATATATATATATATATATATATATATATACATGTATAGACATATAAACCCGACGGACTTATGGATAAATGTCTAAATGTATTTATACATACGTACAATATAGTATACGAGTTTGACCAATTTTTTATTGACGTTGA
This sequence comes from Netelia inedita, assembly GCA_964017225.1. NCBI lineage: Eukaryota > Metazoa > Arthropoda > Insecta > Hymenoptera > Ichneumonidae > Netelia > Netelia inedita. The sequence continues at coordinate 13,510,887 of OZ024925.1, read as the reverse complement.
TAATATACAGAATGGAGCAGAATCAAGGTATTTCGTAGCACCGATTAATATTTCGGTACTCGCGTTTTTATCGAAAGAGAAAAAAAGAATTTCATCCACTTTTCGAGCTTAAAAAATGTTTTTTTGTTTTCCTTTTTTTGCGGTTATATTTTTACCACATCTGGGAATTTCGTACGATTTGCGTACCTTTGTATTTTTAATCGCGCAATGGGACGAATAAATAACTTCTTTTTTTTCGAAAATCTGAATTTTTAATGGCTGGAAAAATTTGTTTTTTTGCGTATTTTGTTTTGATCGAACGGGTAGAAATATTGCTTGATTCCGTCTATCTTAGTCGCTGCCACATATATATATATTTAGGTATGTATATATGTATATAATACACGTGTAAGAAACACAGCGACAATTCGTAAGAGGCCAATTCCAACCGTATACGGTATCTCAACCCACGCACCAACCTCAGACACAACCGAGTATTGTCCATTTGCTTGTACACCACTTCCCGGAGAACCAAGTTGTTAAATGCCTTTTTTTTAAATTTAAATTCATTCATTTATTTTTATTTACCATCATCATCATCATCATCATCATCATCATCATTATCATCATCATCATCGTCGTCGTCATCATCATCGCGATAATGAGGAATTTTTCTTTTTTTGTAATCGCTCGATTAACGAGCTTTTAGTTATTAAATTTATTTTTCGTACGTGAAAAAAAGTAAAGAGAGTGAGCGAAAGGGCGAGACCATTATTTTGTTACTACGAACAATGACATAGCAAATGCACGATACCATCACCACAACACTAAGAGGGCCTATGTAGTAGTGGACAATTTATATATATATATATATATATTATTTTTTAAATAAAATTAAAATATATATATATATATATTTATTTATATTTTAAGGGCGAGGGTGAGGTAGGTATTCTCCGTTCTTGTAGAATCTGTACACTCGGCTACGCTCCGCAAAAAATTTGGAAAATAGAGGGGATGCTCGTCTCGTACGACTAATTACGCCAGTTCGCGGAGTCATTCCAAACAAAAAAAACGTCCATGCACATCGTTCTCGATTCTCGGAGATCCGACATTATTTCATCGTTTGTATTTAATCGTTGCATTATAATTTTTAATTTTTTTTATTTTGTCATTGTTAATTTTGTTTTTCTTAAAATTTTTGAAGAAAATTGAGCACTTCCGGTACTCGAGAATCGTTCGTACGATGAAAAAAATGCTTGATCCTCGCGAAAATCGTTGGTCGTGAAGAAAAATGCTTTCAAAGTCTTACCATCAAGTCCGTCGAGCATTTCGGGTGGGTTGTGGTGCTCGGACGTTTCGATTCCTGGCACACCGTCACTTAGCGCCCCCGCCGTTGGTCCTCCTTCTTCCCCTAACAATCCGACCGGATGTCCCTGAACACAACAAACGAGGCGTTAGTCGAGGAGGGATGGAATATATCGGCGAGAATTCGAACTCCAAGTTCGATAATGAATTTGACGATTTTTTTGGGGCATTTTTTTTTTTTTTTTTAAATAACAACGATTTATTTCATTGGCGTCATGATCAACATTTACAACTTTGACTTATAAATTTATAATCATTTGGATAACTACAAACTTGGCGCTGCGACGAAATATTTCGTCGTTCGATTAATTTTTCTTTTTTTTTTGTAATTTTTTCTCTTGTTTTCTTAATATTTAGTCGATCGATAAATTGATTTATATAATGTAACGAAAATTTTAACAATAATTAATCGATTCGATTTATCGTGGAGCACAATTTAAAGGACGAGGCATTTTTCGGTCGGTGGAATAATAGTTTATTTTTGTTATTTTTCTGAATATTGTGAAATTTCGAAGAAGCTTCTTCTTTGCTTTTAATTTTTTTATCGTAAAGTGGCAAATTTTTAAGTTTTAGCTGTCTGAAATCCACCGATTCGACATTTTCTTAACACACGACGATTAAAACCTTTCGCCAAAAAAAAAAAAGAAAGATAAAATGCGAGAATATCACGATTTTATAAGAATATCCTTTTCCATGCAATTATTCGAAACAATTCCTGAAAATTATCAAGGTCAGCGATTAACTGATTTCGTTTAAATTCGTTTTACACAAGACTCGGTTTAACAAACGAAGAAATAAAATATGCTAAAAAATTCTTCAACGCGACACGTTGCTTATTCATGCTTGGGGAAAGAAAAAAAAAGAACAACAATTATCGACGTCTCCAGAAACGCCTAATTTTCCAAAAACAAAGTCCCTATTTTCTTTGTACATATAAAATTGTATCTTGAAAAAAGATCATTGATCGTTGTCGGTGAAAAAGCAAAATATTTTCTTCGATATATCTCTTATCACATAACGCTTAACGGTTAATGCACTTTCTTAATCATAATTTTGTTTTCTTTTCTTTTTTTTCGTATATCACGAAAAAAACAAAAAAAAACGACTCGAACGTATTTGAGGATCATACATAACGAAGAATGTGTGAAGCAATGACTCTGAAAATGATTACCTGAGACTGTTGATAACGATTATACGAGAGAGTGAAGAAAAAAACGAAAAAAAACGACACGTTACATCGAATAAGAAAATATTGCAAACATTCAGTGCAACGACGTCGTTGCAGTCGAACGACGTTCTACATAGGAACTCCTTGTGTAAAAAGAACAAAAAACATTATGTACGTAAATAAATCTGTGTGTGTGTGTCTGTCTGTCTGTATGTGTGTATATTAAAAATAGTACGGAGGACCTGACGAGGAACAACCATAACAATGACCTAACAAACTGTTAAATCGCAAAGCACACAAAACCGCAAAAACACACACGCTCCAAGGCACATACTGATCACATATGGCTGAGTAATCTATTTTTCTTTCGTATATGAATAATAATAATAATGCATCGCGAGGTGCAACGGTGTGAGACCGGGATAGGTAACTGGAACTCCATAATCGTGTACGAGAAAAGAAACGCGAATGACTTTTCAACCGGACTAAATCTAAGGTTGGATAAACATTGGGAAATGCGAACTCTCGTGGTCGAGTTTGGAACTAAAGAGTCGAGGGGTTACGCGTTCGTGTAATTCGACGGGGTTGAAAGAAAATGACGAAATTTGAAAGAAACTTTAATTCGCGAAGCAAAATTATCGTGCAAGGACGAACGATTTAAAATTCGGTTAATTTTTAAGAAAAGAGAAACATCTTTAGCGCGTTTCCGTTGTTTAGTTCATTTTTTTCTGAACACGATTTTTTCTGAATAAAGCATTGTAGTTCTCACTCGATTTTGCTAATAATTAAAATATCTTTCACATAGAATTTTCGTCTCGATCGATCTGACGATCTTGACGTAAATTCGTTTTTTTTCTGTTTAACCTTCTAAATCTTCAATTCCTTCTCGACACGACTTTGAACACTATATACGGGATCTTCGGAAATTCCCTAAATGCACATTCTCGAAAATAATTCTATTTTTTTCGACAAAAGATGGAAAAAAATGCAAATCGTTCGGCAATTTTTCGCATCCAAAGGCTAGAAAAAAAGGCAACGAGAAATCTTCAACAGCATCCGTCTAATAAAATTCATTTCTCCAACGACATTCGCACCTTGCGATTAATAATTTCATTCCTACATCCCTCCGTCTTTCGTTACTACGTTTTCGTTGAATTTTTCTTCTCTCTTTCATCGTCGTCGTTGTTGTGTTTGTATTTTGTATCTTTCTTTTTTGATCCACCAATTTCTCACATTCACTCGATAACAAAAGTGAAACCCTCCTTATTGTCCCCCTCTTTCATAACGCACATATTATGAGCTTTGCACTTGTCGTGATGATTGACAATTTCGAGCCTAAAATTGCCATTACCAGCTGCGAACGAGGTACGAATCTCGGGTATGGTCTCGCTCCATTTTCGACAATATTTGCAGAACATAAGATTCGAATGTTCGTCGTATTGCAACCAACGATAAGTCTCGAGCCACGAATTCTTGAATCTACCGGCTTTTCTGACCTGTCCAACGTTACGTACGATCGCCTGGGACAATGTCGTCGAACGTATTACCGAAGAACCCTGTCTGTTAGTGTTGGAATCGTCCGTAGATTTTTTAACATAATTCTCGTTCTCGTAATAAACGTTTCTACCGGGTATACCATCGGTGTAAGAACTTTTCGATAATGTCGAGTCGTGCGATCCGCCGACGCAGCGCCTATCGTAATGTTGCAACGGTATTTTCGTCATGTCGTTCGTGCATTTAGACTGCTTGCGAAAGACCTTGACGCGCTGATAATCCGGAAGGCTTGGCGACATATCGATACGTAGCGAACCCCCGGCCATCATTGCGCTTTCACGAGACATTTGCAACGGTGTCGCGGCTCGACGATCATCCCGCGACATTCTCCGCGCATCCATAGTTTCATCACTCTTCCCATCTCTTTGATATTCCCTCTCCAAACTAGTCTGTCAACAGAGAAGGAAAGGAATGTGTGCTTAATTCAACACATTTGTAATTTTTGTCTTTGTTTTTTTTGTTTTTTTTTTTTGGTTTTCATTTGTTTTTGTTTTTTGTTCGTTTTCTTTTAACGCATAAGCCAATGGTTATCTTTTTTTCTTACTTTTCCCTCTTTTTCTTTGTCGACACATTCGTTTGTCGGTTTTCTTCTTTCTCTTGTTTTTCTTTTTTTCTTTTTTTTTTTTTGCTTGTTTTGTGTTTATCTCGATAATCCCTTCCTTCTTCGTTTTTTTCTCTCTCTCTCTGTCTTTCTCTTTTTCTTTTGCCTATCTTTCAAACTCGATTTCTTTTGTTTTTCCATTATTAATCGTGGGTAGTAGTAACGAAACTATGAATCGATTTGTGAATACGAAATTGAATGCAAAATAATTGTTATCGACGTAACGTTGGAACGTTTATTTACCAAGTCGTAATTTCTCACGTTCGTACGAAATTCTTCGACGATGGTAAAATCGTTATTTCCTTCCTACCAATCAGAGAATTCTCGTGTCAAGTTTTCCCAGATCTCTAACGACGAGAAAAAAAAAGCTCCGAATTTTGCAAACGTTTTCGAGAATTGATCGTAAATAAAATTCATAAAAAAAAAGAACCGAAAGAACAACGACAATTTCGAGAATACGTTTGAAAAGTAATCCTATCGGCCATCGTAGATTTTACGACGAGAACGAAATATCGATAAATATCGAGGGGGGGTAGGCCCAATTTGACGAAACAAATTTTCGCCACGATATTCTCGAGTGGTTCTCTCGTGTTATTGACTCATTGAAAACGTCGTCGAGGCGGATTACATTCATACAAACACACACTCACACCTAAGATCGTTATCGATATCTTCTTTTTTCGTTGCCCTACGTGGCGCGTTTGTTTTCACGCCACGTTTTTTTGAAATATTTTCAAATATCTCGGTCAAAATCGAGTTCCTCTTTTTTTTTTCATTTTTTAAATCTTTTTTTCATCGAACAAATTGAGTTTCTTTCACGAGGTGATTGATAAAAATAAAAAATTTAAATATATACGAGTATATAGAAGATACGTTTGGGAACAGCTGTAATTCGTCGATGGCCGCGCGCTTCGTCGTTGTCGGCACACGTGCGCGCAGGCCACGTGACGTTCGCGATACGCGGAACGCGACTCGCGAGCGCTACCGGAGAACACATTGTTACCAGACGCGACACGAGGCGTCTGCTCCATTCTTTTTATCTCGTTGCGAATAATTTTCTAAGTTTCCTTCGTAACGTGTACTTCGCTTTCGCGACCAACATCCAAAGACCGTTCTTACAAACGATTCGTTCGCACTCTAACGAGCCTGCAACGTGCACAAAATTCATTCGCTACATTCGTCTCGATATTGTTTTTTTCTTCCTCCAAGTTTCGACCTTTTTCTCGTATTTTCTTTTTAACAAAACAAAAAGAAAAAACAGTCGAGTCTCAACCGACGACAGAGATTAGACGTTTTTTATCCATACAATCGAGCATGCAATGCATTGTCCGTGAGAACTATGAAGAAAAAAAAAAAAAAAAAAAAAAAAAAATCGTTTCTCGTCGTTCGTTGCTTCGATTTTTTGAAGATTTTTTTTTAATCGCCAAGTGCGAATTTACGATTATTTCTTCGTGCGTTTACTATCTACGGTGGCATGCGATTAAAAGCACACATAGAGACACGTGTGAATACGCGCAAGTCACGCGTTACACACGCGTTGATCGATACTTACGGGGAGGGAAATGTTGTCATGGAAGTCAGGCATGTGGTGGTCGAGCTCTTGTTTGATAGGGGCTTGGGCTTGAGACGACGGGGACATTGGTCGACCCCCATCCTCGATATCGCCGCCTAGCGTATTGTTTAACTTTGGAATCACTGTGGGACTCGATTTGTAACTACATTGCGACGATGCCTGAAATACAAAGAGATAACGATGATTGGTACATTCGTAAAACGATATTGCGCGATAATTTACATCATTAAAATTTTCGAATAAGGACAATTTTTTGATAATACTAATTTTACTAAATAACTCGAACGCGAGACGGTCGTTACGTGTAAAATTTCAGCTGGATCGTACGATTTAGAAAAAAAAATTAATTTTATCATTATTATTTGAATTCTTAATTAAACATTCGTAGTTCTCATCTTGTGGGTATGATCTTTTTATCTCGGAAGAAGTCTCGACACGATGCTTATAACTGTCCAGATGGTGAGAAATAAATGTATTGGATTAAAGTCGAATTAAAATTGCAAAAGAAAAACAAAAATTATACATCGACCAAATTTGGCGATTCGAAATCTAATTATCGTTTTAAAAATGTGAAAAATTGTCGTTTATTCGTATCGTCGACGAAGGAAGCGGGGTGAGAGAGAAGGAGAAAGAAAAAGAAGTGTAGCCACAGGTGTTTCTCACTTTTGCAACGCTCGTCAAAAAAAACGAGATACGAATATATATATATATATATATTATTCCCTCGTCGCGACGGTATGCAAAAAATTTGTCGATGATAAATTGTGTCGAGCAAACGTACTAGTAGTTAAAAAATAAAACCGCGACGAGGCTTATTTCCCCGTGCGATTATTTCATCCTACTTTTCTCATTAGAGTAGAAAAATTGAATAAAAAATAAAAAAAAAACATTGTAACGACCTATAAAAACAAATCTCGATAGAAAAAAAACGCACACGGACACGCGCCTACGCGCGCCAGCTTCGTAAATTTTCAAGCAACTACGTAACTACGTTGAACCGTAAATAATTAAATCTCGTCGTAAAAATAATTTATCTTTTTTTTCTATTTCCAATTCAAGAATATTCGATAAATCACGTTTTATCTCGCGAGAATAATAAAAAATAAAAATAAAAGAAACAATGTAAAAAATAAAAATAAAAAAATAAACAGCAAAGTTTCAGCGCAAAAATAATGGTCTAGTCGAATGACGCGTTTCTCGCAATAAAAACCGGAAATTCCCGTGGTGTAGTTTACCCGGTTTTCACGTGCGCTTCGTGACGCCAATATAATTCTCTCAATGCTCTCTCGCGGCCGATGTACGATTTGCATTACAAAACTAGAAATAATAATCGAACAAACGAAAGTCGATGCTCATTTTTTTCCTCTCTCTCTCTCTCTCTCTTCTTTTCGAAGATAATATATCACTGATACACAAGGGCCGAGACTCGGATGAACAGATGGCCTCGTTACGACCGTACGAGAAAAAAAGAAGAAGAAAAAAAAAGAAGGAAAGAAAAAAAGGCACCTACGTACGACTTCAATTTCCAAGGACGCAGGTACAGTTTATTTGAAAAGCTGAATAATCAGTCGTATATTAAGCCTCGATACGCGAAACGAAATGTATGTTTTATTCTTTATTTCTTTTTTTTTGTTTCTTTTTTCTCGTTCTCGTTGCTAGAAGAAGAAGAAGAAGAAGAAGAAAAGGCGTCGTTGAAATCGAGTCGAATTAGTGTTAAAGAAGAAAGAGGAAGAAAAAAAGCCTATATCGAGAAAATCATAATCGACGATGCAACGAGGAGAGCAGAGTTTGATTTTACTCGTTGTTTTCTTATTTTGTTCTCAACAAAATTCCATCATTCCGCGTCAACGAGGAAATTGTGATAGCGCGGCTCGAGACACAGCGTGTTATCGAGAAGCCGCATACTAGTTTCTAACATCATTGTTCTACGGCTCGCGAGTAGTCTTTTTTTTCTCCTTTTTCATTCAAGGACAACCGGTACTGCAAATCCCCGTCGGAAGAATTGAACGGAGAGAAGAAGAAGAAGAAGAAGAAGAAGAAGAATAAGAAAAAAAAGAAACGAATAATAAGAGAGTAAAAAGAAAAAAGAAACAAGAAGGAAAGAAACGTTTTATCACGAGCGTCGAGTCGGGCCGTGCCAAAAACGATTTTAGCTCGATCTCTAAACGCCTCCTTAATACAAGGGACGTCCTAAAAAAAAAAAAAGAAAGAAAAAAAGCCATATGTATATTTTTTTTTATAAAAAATGCAAAACGAAGGAAATAATAAGAAAATATTTAAAAAAAAAAACGCGATGACTCGATGGAACAGGAATCCTGCTGTGTAAAACTAGGTCGTCGAGCCAGAGAGAATACAGAAAACTAGGACCTACGAACGCGGGGAGAAAGTTTTTTTGAAAGTTCAAAGGACGATTTGCCCCGGAGGATTTTTGTGGTCGGATACGCGGGAGACGTTTCTCCCTCTCCCCTGTCTGTCCCTCCCGCGAGCCAAAAACTCGTGAAACCGTCGACGTTGGATCGAGATTAAAAATCGACGGACTCGTGGAATGTACTTTGAATTTGTAAATAGGAAACGCGTGCCCGAACGATACGCGTTGGGCAAATTCTCTCGTCGATATCCTCCTCGAGTGTCCTTTTCTTTTCTTTTCTTTTATTTTCTTGTTTTTTTTTCCTCCGTCTTTCGTTACGATAAGATGGCTCGCCCGTAAATATTTCCACGCGTCTACGAACGAATCTTTGTACCCGCGACGTTAATCTCCGATTCGTCGTTGGAATAACACGACCGTATGTCATTAAAGTTTTGTACTCGATAGAGAAGTTAATTCCTTGGGACAGATGTTGGATAATGAGCGAAAGGCCTCGTTTTAAAGATCGAGATGGTTGTTCGAAGATCGATAGGTGGCGTCGACGTTATTACGCGAAAAATTAAGCACCGAAAGAAGAACGAAAATTCGATCGTTTCGAACTTTTTCCATCGAATTTTTCAATATTTCTTGGAGTTTTTGATGAAATAAAATATACCGATGTTTTGCAACGAGAGATACAAGCTTTTGATAAAATAATCGATCGTCGAGAGAAATATTCGTCGATGGAACGAAAGTCGAACGAATTTTTGATACGAGAAGAAAAATTGATATTCGACAAAGTTCTCCAAGTTGAAATGTCGCTTGGGTATTTGTTTTTTATCGTTCGTTTTTTGTTTTTGTTTTTTTATAAGATTGTTTTATCGACGAGGATGAAGATCCCTTGTGGGCTTTTCGCAACGACGAAACCGGACTTTGGGCAGAGAAGAGAGGAAAAAAATAAGAAAGAAGAAAAAAATGAAAAATCTTTGCATATATAAAAGACTGCAGGGTCTTGACGACCGTGTTTACTTTGTTCTATTTTTGCCGAGTCACACGAGAGAGAAGAGAAGACGAGGGGCAAAAAAAAGGAAAGAAAAAAGAAAATGGGCGCAATATCGCTTGCAAAAAAAAAGAATCGTAGGACCGGCCGGGAGTGAAGAATTTTTGGCTAACGTTCGTTCGCGCGATTTTTTTCTTTTTACCATCGTCTCGAAATTAATTCTACAAAAACAAAAATAAAGAATCATCGGGAAATGAAAATAATTGATCCAATCACGAAATACTCGGTCTACGATTTAAAATAGTTTGATAATCTCGTTAGACCGAATTAAGTAAAATTTATCTCAATTTTTTCCTCGTCTTTACATCGACTCTTTGACCAAGAAAACTCGCTATTCCTTTTTAAACGATTCCTTCTACCAGAAACTCGATCAAACTCTTCCAATAAACCATACGCCACGAATATTTCTATTTAAAACGCTAAATCTCTAGAAGAAAAATTGAAATTCCATAAAAAAAACGAATAGAGAAAGAAATTCGAGTATGAAAAATGTTTGTTCGATCCTCGAAATTATTCTCTACCCCGGACATTTCCTCGAGATTCGATCGCTCGTGAACCTAGACACAAATTCGTATCGTCGCAATTTTCGCTGTAAGTAAAACAAGAGCGAGAAAGATTTTAAACGAATGTCGAAAAGAAAGAAAAAACGTGAAAAAAAAACGCGAAAAATTTGTCATTATACCTGAGAGTCGGAGAGGAAGCGATCGCTCGGCGGTCCCGTGAGCGAAACGTCGTAACTTCCAGAATGTTTTCGTTTCCTCTTTTCCGGATGGGACTGTAGATTTGGCGATTCTGCGTGTCTCGCGCTGCTCTGAGTCTCTGGTTCGGGCGACGGACTTTTATTATCCGTCTTGTTGTTGACGCTATTGTCCGTAAGTCCTCTGATCTGAAGCGCCTCCGCCGTTTTTAGAAACATCGGCAACAAATGCTGACTGACGTTAACCTCGCCCTTGTACATGAAGTGTAAAAGCGCTTTCATTTCCGTATCGTTGACATCCTTGAGAAATATTATAGGATGCGGATGTATGTTCTGTAGAAATATATTCTCGAAATAAGGACTACACGCCGAAAGTATCGTCTGATGAGCCTTGAACGTTTCTCCTACGCATGCCAGCGTAACGTCGCAGAGCGCCTCTCTCGCTAGAAGCGAGCTTAGTACGTCCGTCAAATTTGCCGGATGATTGTTCCAACGGAGGCAATACTGCTGATCCATCTTGTCTATCTCCAATCCCGACCCTACAACCAAACTAGCTTGTCCTGAGGAAGGTCAAGAATTTGGAGAAAAACAAAGAAAAAAAACGAAAAAAATAAAAACATCGCCCAACCTTACCATAAACAATGAGGGGGGGGGTTTTTTTTTTTTTAGTGGATTGACTAAGTACGATAGAGCACGATATGAGGGGGAAAAAAAAAAAAAACCACGAGGGATTGTGCGAAATGTTGAGATTGTTGATTGAAAAAAAAAAAAAAAACGAAAGAAAACGGAAAATGATAAAGTCACTGAGAAATTCTCAAGCCCCCACTTTCGCTGGTATAACCCTCGAAACTTACCGAAACGTTCGGGTTATATACTTTGTACAGCGAACAATGCAAAATTTCACTAGGCTCGTAATCGCCAATAATAATAATTCTTTTATTTCTTATTTTTAATCCAAATATCAAATCACGATTTACAAACATACGACTCTACGAACGCAACAACGTTCTCTACGCTTCTGCAAATGTGCCACATTGCAGTATAACTGTAAAACCCTTCAGGGTTCACGGGTCTCTACTACACGTGCCAAAAACATATTTTCGCATAACCTCGTAGAACCGCCGCCGTACATAACACACGCCCGAGAGAGAGAAACATACACTCCTCTGGTGTAGTACGCGTAGCGGGAAAATAGCGAGATGGAACGAGATGAGATATTTAGCTGTTTTTTTTATCGACGCGTCAGTTTTATCTGGTAGGAAAATCGTGAAATAGGTTAAGAACGTGAATTGCGACGCAACGAGGATGATATAAACAACGAACCCCGATGGCTCTGTGTTCTTTCTGAATGATGCGAGGATATTATCAAAGAAAAAAAAAAGAAAAAAAAATGACGAAAAAAAAAAAAAAAATCTCCGAGATAATGTTTTCGGCAACGTCTGTATTCGCGATAAGATGCTCGACTGGGCGCCATTGTCGCTCGTGGTTACACACGACACACCGTGCGCGGTGTTGCTGTCCCGTATGCGAAAAAACTCACGGGATTGCGTGTTTTGTTGACGAATCCTCGACGCCTCTCGATATATCCCTCGTCTATGCACTATTTTATTTTTTTTATTTACCCCGGAATAAACGTCTTTAACGGTATCGAAGCACTATATTATACGACACGTTATTGCACGCTGTGAGATGAACAATGCGACGTATGAAAAATTGTTTATAACCACTTCCTATTTACTCACCTTTTGCAAACTTTTTGCCATTACAACGCCACCCGACCCTTAAACGTCCACTGCCATACCAATCTGGCAATGCCTCACCACTACCACGGCCTTATACTTTTAAAATACTTTGTGACCTTCGCGCATCTGCCGTTGAACGAGAGGAGGCGCGCGCGCGCGTGCTCCGAAGGGCGCCGAAATTCAAACGTTTTTAGAGAGCTTGTAAGAGAGACGTCGCGTTATTTTCGTTCTACAATCCGTACGGAGATTCTTCATTGTCTTTTTCTGACACGGGAAATATGCAGACAGAGAGAACAAGATAAAGAGTGAGAGAGAGATAGAGAATAAGTGATTGTTCCTTTTTTCACCCGAATCTGTTTCACGTGATAAGCATTACTAACCTATCTCTCTGTTTCTCCGCAACGGTATACGCGAGAGACGACCACGTGGTCACGAAACCCAAACAGCCATGTCGAAAAACATATCATCCTCAACGTGGAGGTGGAAAATCGATGCAACCCACGAGGTCACGCTCTCTCACGGCAACGGTAAACTTTTCTCTCTCTCTTTCATTCTTTCTCTCTCCCTGAATGAAAATGTGTGTCTTTTTCATGACTTGTTTTTATCGCCGTTCAGCTACGCCATCGATCATTAAGGTTATATGAAATACCGACTGAGTAATTTCAAGGGTTAATCTTTGTTTGAATATTAAAAATTCATAAAATCGAATTAATTTTAGATAATCGGCTTCAATAAAGTTAATGCACACATCTATAATCTGTAATTATCGACAATCGAAAAAACATTGACTCGTTACCGACAATTTTGTTTTTTCGTATTTTCGCTAATCACGACTCACTAAGATGGCGAATAAATATTATTAAAAGTCAAAAAATACGATTAAACGTAGGCAAAATTTGTTTACGACACTCTTGATTTAGTAATTTTCTATATAATAGTGTAATTTGCATGGGGAGATTCGGGAGAATAATTGCCTCACTTTCCACCCAGATGAGTATTACATTTACGACGATATCAGTCGGTAACGAAAACTGTAATGAATTCTTTTCAAAGCCGCATTAAGATTTCCAGAAATAGCAAATCCTTACATAACGCAATTTATTACTTCTACCACTTAAAAAATATTGCGTTAACACAAAATCTCGATATATCGTTGAAATAAAAAATAATACAAGTTTCCCATCGTCTCAAGGCAAGGGGTTACCGACGGTCGGTAACATAAACTGTAATCGATTTTTTTCTCCAAAATCACATAAAGACACCACGAAAAATAAGAAAATCCTATGCGTTACTTTAATTAATTTTGCATTATGTAAAATTCTATTTTCCTCAAAAATCTCAAAACACCCGTGAAAAAAAGAAGATGTCGCTGGGTATCGTAAAAAAATTCGAGGGGTTGTTCCTAGATCGGCGAATTTACACAGCGTCATAGGAATTCGAAAAAGTAACTTTGGAAACGAATATTTCAATCGCCCTTAGTCTTCGTCTCGATTCAAGAAGAATCAGCTCGGTCGGTAACAAAAAAAACTCCAATCTATTCTCGATTCAAACTTCCCACCCTTGAATTCAAAACTTTTCTCAGACGAATTCCCACGCCCCCATCATCCCCCAACGTCCAGCCTCACTTTTCTTCCCTCAATAAATTCACTCACATTTTTTCTCCCTTTCCTTTTCTCACCGGCACGTGCCCAGCAGCCAGCGTTCGAAGTAATTTTCATCAGGGTCGTAGATCTCGTTCCACCACGTTCCAAGAACGAAAGCCACGATGTTGAATTCGTCTTCGTGTTTGTAGACGCGTTTTGGTCGAATGAAAGTGAATTGGCCATGTTCTTCCATTCGTGACGAGAGAAAAACGTTCCGCACGAGGCGAATACGTTCTCTCTCGCCTCTCTTTACATACGACGTTTAATGAGACTTTCCCGGATTTATTAATATCGTAGTGTATAGTCCCACTCTCCTATAAAACCCCATGGCAGTCTCGTCGCATCCATATTTTTTTTTATCTTCCTTCTTCTTCCTTCTTTCTCTCTCATTCTCGTGGCCCATGATTAATATAATATTTATAATCCAGCGTACTCTCGCAATTTTCCCAGTACCTTTATCCATTTCAATATCTCGAGTACGTCCCGAGGTCCATCGAGGCGAAGCTTGATTCGCTTCTTGAGCTTCCACTCGTTTTCTTCTTCACTTATTGCCATTGACTCTCATAACATTCATCCCCATTTTTCCATTTTTTTCCACGTTTTACCACTCTTTATACATATATTTAATTCTGTCCACTTTCGCAGAAATCTCGTATCATTCGTATATCTAATATTGCATTATTCCCCTAGTCCGTCCGTATGGATGATAAATTTTGCTTATCGGCCATAAACTAGGTACGGATAGTAATTTGTATAACCAACCGAAAATCAATGTCGCCAGAATGTGCTGCCTCTGGTGTCTGCTGCCATCACTAGTCATCGATGGCGCTCGAACTTATTACGTTCAAATATATACGTCTTACGTTTTCCCAGGACCGATCGATAATTGGCATATAAATTAAATTTGGACCAATCAAGCTGAGAGCTTTACTCTTCCTACCTCATAATTTCCTCAATCTACCCTCTACGTTCTATCATCCCTTTTATACGTTATATAGATATATTTGAAGCTAGAGAAGTACGGCTGAATGAATAAACAAATGTTCGGATATAGTTCGGTTGGTAGAACTGATAGTTCGCGGATTCTATTTACTGACAAACTTTGGTGTTGCCAGACCTGGCTAACCTCCCCTACTCCTGACAACAGTGGCTGCTGGTCCTCGCCAGTGGCAAGGATGATACAACGTGTTTTCAAGGGACTGTTTTGTTTTAATTTCATTAACTCAAGCTTCTCTGGCTCCGTCGTGTTATATATCCGTAATAAATGAATAAACGCATCACGAAAAGTTTAGCTGGTCACCAGGCGGTCCCGAGAAATTTTGATATCAATGGTAGCATGAGGCTAACCTAAAAGAGGAGGATGTATATTTCTAGGGAATATTGTTTTTTTTCCCTAGTATCATTTCTTGGGATTAACGACATGTCAAAAAGTTGAAAGTAATTAATTCAAGGACTTGCGATCTGCGGATGAGATCTTGATGGTGTACGATCGAAAATCGAAATTTTTTTTATAATAATGATTGCTCTCGATGGGTTGAAGTTTTTACATTAACGTCTCGGACGAGGTCGTTCCGCAGTAAAAGGGTTTTACTTTAGTGGATGGCACGGACGAGACACGACTATCGACCCATTTTACGACTGGATATTCGGACGCACTGATCGAAAATACCTGTATACGACCCTTATGGTGGCGAAAAGTGCCAACGCCTTTTTTAAATATCGTTATAATAATAACTTTAATAATAATTTTGATTATTATTTTTATTATTATTACGACTTTTGGATTTATACAAAGAGCGCAGCCCTCTTATCTATTTATGTCCACATACAGATTTTATTGGATAACGACACGAAGAGTGGTCCATTATTAATCATTCCGTGGTACATGGATATTCATAATTTGGAAACTGGGCCACGGTTATACTCGTCTCAATTATTCCCTCGTCCTAAATTGAGCAAGTATGACGCAAACGGAAAGGGACGCCTTCAACTTTTCATTGTCCATTACCCGCAATGCCATCTATTTTTCGCGCGTTAATAATCTCGAATAATCACCCGTTAAGTCGAACAGCTTCCAGGCTTATCATTTATGAAGTTTCGAATTGGACCCTTTTAAATTGAAATTTGCAAGATTTCTTTTGCTCATCAAGTTGACGTCTTTCCAAATTCCTATACACAAATATGTCTCGTCCAGTTGGCTCTTGTTTTAAAAAAAATTTGGTATATGAAGATTTTACCGGGAATGCGCAGGAAAATCTAAATGTCCGAATTTTTTGGTTAGAAAATGGTCGAATCGAAAGGTCGAGAGAATTCTCTCCTTCGGGACTATGAACGCGATCCGAAGCCATCGAATAAACATGGCCAATGCTTGGGATTGATTGCAATCATCGTCCTTTGTCAGACACGATGTTTCTGGCAAGATAAATTTACTTAGGGACTCTCTCCAATGCCTGAACGTTTGTCGTCGAATAATTAGAGGCTTTTCTCTTCGAAGGCCAAGTCTCGAGATCCCTGGACACATTAACGCAGCTACGCTGTCCATCCTTCCTTAACTCGTTTACACTATTTCTATCCTTGGTTTTTTTTTCCTTACATTTCTCCCATTCTTTTTTCCTGGATCCCGGTTTTCCACCCTCGACACCCTCTCGTTTTCTACCTCTTTGTGATATTACCTCACCTCGACAATCTCGCTCTGTGATCTTGCAGAAGGTGCACTCCTACAGAGCGAAATGTCTTCATTCTCTAATGGGGATACAAGGGGGTAGTTACGAGCAAAAAAACATGTTTGCTCTCGAATTTGAGAAAATGCACACTTCTCCGGGCAAAACTAAGTCATTTTTCTTCGAATACGACCGTACGGAATTGAAAAAGGTCAAAGTCAAAATATTCCTTTCGTTCCATGGAAGCAAGTTTTAAAAAAATACGTCAAATTCTTATCGAGATTATATTTATCTTGCGGGTATTCTTAATCCAACCTCGAAGATATGTGCAATAGTCGGAGCGAAGAAATAGCGAACATGGGCCACAGGGAGGCTGTTCTATACTGGAACGTTTACGTAAATGTTACCCTTTAAGATCGTCCAAGAATAGTCTCTAATCTCTGTGTCCTAGCGTTATCGATATTCGATCCTACGTTACATTTGCTCTTGGCGAATCGACCTTGGCCGAGCGACGATTCCTCAAGCTTGAACAAGCAACGGAGCTCCAGTGGTAGCAGCAGTAGCAAGGGAAGAAGTAGCTTAACTACTTAGCTCCCCTCGTCGTTCTTCGCCTCGTTCAAAGTTTTCGACGATCGATGACCTATTATTTTCCGACCCCTCGTCTTCTATCTTAAAATCATTGTATCTCATCTTGTAATAGAATCCCTTGTTAAACACTCATCCGTGAGCGGTTCCGGAAAATACACCGAATAAAAGTGCTTTTGATTCATCAAATCTGTGGTCGAGGTTGGTGAAACGAATATTCAATTATTTCGACAAAATAATTCTTTTTTCAAACGATTCTTTGGTTCGGACGAACCAAAGGACAAGTTGGTGAAATAAATATTTTGTTCCGTTGGTTGTAATTTCATTTCATCCACCCTCAATCACCCTTTCTCTAAATTTGACCATGTTTTTTTTTATAAAAGTAGCAAATCTTGGGCAGAGAACCCTTAGGGTAGGTTGAGGAAATTTAGTTTGATATTTCGGTATAAAATGAAAACCAACCCGGTGTAGGATGAGTTTGGTTACCGAAGTCGATTGGAGCATGTAGAAAAAATGATAGTTTGGAGAACCACCTATTATACGAGCCAACCAATTAATAGCTTCCCTCGGAACGATTGTTGTCTCAACCAACTGAGCACCATGGCTAGCTCGACCGATAGTTCATTCTCCCAACCACTTTTTTTTTGCCCTCGGGCAAATTTGAACATGCCCTTGGTTAAATTTACCCGATTGAACTGATAGTTCATAATTGCTTCCGGACCCAATTTTGAAGAAAGCGTCTTCCCAATTCTGTATTTTTTCAGACTGAAAACGTTGCGATGAAACATGTACATCAAGGATTAGAGAAGAGTCTGGTCTCTCAGGTGGATTCAAGCTGAACTCTCACCATCTTAGTTGAACGAGGGATGAATTATTGTCCATAGAGTCCACGTTTTAAGCCCAAATCTATATGGGAAGCTTCTCATCCCTTATTCCACACGTCTCTTTCTCGATTCTTCGCTCGAGCAAATCTATCATTTACGGTCCTTTAGAAACGACCCCACCTGACTTATGGCACTTTTCTTTCGTCACTCACCATCTTCCTCCTCCCTTGTTCTCATATTTGTCGATACACTCGAAAGTCTAGACTCGACCGGGATAATCAACTGTCCACTGGTAAGAGCCGAGGCTCGCGTGTCTCGGTTCAGTTCGGACCTCCGCAAAACCTTGTTCGTACACATCCGAGCCACTTTGAGGATAACGGCACCGAAAACGTGCGGTTCGAAGAGAAAATTCGATAAACCTCGGCAGTGTCCTGTCGAGTAGGGAAATGAGGGATGGAAAGCTGTCTTTGCTGTACCCTTCAAAGCTCTAGTCACCTTCGTATACCTCGGCACGACTGAAATCGACAGTTTTTATTATTTTCGACTGTATGCCCAGTTTTGCTGCAACCCCAACGGTTGCTAGTGGCTTTCGATGTCAAGTGAAAAGTCGATATCTCTCCGTGCGAGCTTGCTACACCCTTTTTCCTTCTCCGTTCGTTTATTTTCTCGGGTTTTGCTCCCTCTTTTTTCGTTTACGTTGTCAGAACTGATATAGCACGACGTCGTTGCAACTTGGAACCCTCGTGCACCCTTTTAGTACTCTTTTTTTAAAAAATATTTTTGTTCATTTTTACGTATTATTAGCTTTTCAACGACACTTCGTAACTTCTACGAAACGAATATAGCCGAGGCAATGGGAAAGAATCACGTTGAAAGGTGGATATAAAATGTCAAAGTCAATTTGTAATCTGAGGTTTTTCAGTCGTTTTTGGTAAACGACATTTTTCCATTTTATAGAATTTTTCTCACCGAAACGTGCTTTCTCTTCAATTTTTTTATCTCATCCCCATGATTTTTATGGATGCACAATCGTTGAATATTCCTCCAGTATTTTCCGACAACAATCTCTCCACTATTTCTTCTTTTTTATATCATTTATCACGGGCGTGGTTGCATCGTCAACGACCCTTGCCAAGTTCGTTTCTTCACCAGCGATTTTACTATTTCTCTCTTCCTCCGATCTTTATTCCATTTTTTTCCACCCAGAGCCAACGAGCCGTAGTCATCCTCCTCCATAATCCCCCAAATATTCAATTACAGCTTTGACCCAAAATTCATTAAAATTACTTTTTAATTCATGAAATTACTCCCAAATTTAAATACTCGAGATTTCCAACGTTTGTTATTTTTCAATTTTCTTCTTTTTTTACGAAACGAGTGAATATAAAACGAGGGACAAAACGAGAACGAGAGGTAGAGAAGGATCCCTTGTCGCGCGTCGACGCGTAGTCCAACGATATTAACGTCGACTTCCCTCCACTTTCGCTCAAGCGTGCGCGGGCAGGATTCTCCGCGTGCAACAGGAGGACCGTACTTTCAGTGTTCGATCTTCAAACGCAATGCTTTAATATATGCATGAACATATACACACACAAACACACACACACATATATATATATATATATATGTGTGTGTGTGTGTGTATAAGTTGTATTATACGATAGACAGGGTATCGCGAACGACTCTCACTTCACGATAAAAAAAATTTCATTTACTCCTTTATCGACGTTTCTCACTCCCTCGGCCTCTTGTCCTTTGATTTATATAGACCTACGTATCACGTTTTACCAGTACAACGTACCGAGCCCTTTCTCCTTTCGTTTTCTCCATCTAGGTGTATTTTCGTTATACGCAATAGCGATCAAAGGACACAGAGTCCTTCGTTCGACGTCAACGACAAAGTCGTTTTCGAAAGCTCGGATTTTTTTTTTTTCATTTCTTTTTTATGTTATTTCTCTAACAACGTCTCCCTCACTCGTTCGTGCGATTTTATATTCACCGTTCGTTCTATCGGAGCTAAATATTCATGAAAGAAAAGCGATTCGTTTAAAAAAAAATCGTGTTTTACGAGACGTTGAATTACCATTTTTTGTTTTTCTTTTTATCCATTGTCGAGGGTTTCACGTGGACTCGAACGACGAAATCGTTCGATACAAACGGGTAATCTTCCAATGGCGTTATCTTCGAAACGATGATGCGAGACACGGTCGTCCGGTACCACGTGCTCGCACGTCTCTTTCATCATTTTGTTGTTGTTGTTGTATTTTTTGTTTTCAACGTTACGACAAACGCACGAAATTCCGTGAAATTCGACTTATCGAACTAATAAACGAGACGTGCTTGTCGCAACGGAATCTCGACTTAATCGTTAATTAATAATTTATAAAAGCGAGATTAAAAAGAGAGGCTAAAAATTATCGTGAATAAATTATCGTCGAAACGTGAATTTGACAAATTAACAATAATACGAAAAAAATCGTGAATTTCACTGATTTATACTTTACTCTCGTTACGCTTTTTTTTTTGACTAATTTTTCGTATTTCGGTTCTTTTTTTCTTATAGTTGGAGCTCGCATTGTTTACCTGGTCTATTGAAATTCGTGAACATGAAATCTTTTCGGGGGAAGTGCCCCGAAGGCCGGCGTCGAAGCGCGGCCTGATGCGTACGAGGAGCGAGAAAAGTTGGGGCGGATGTTGGAACGCTGTTCGCCGGTGTGGATCTTCGTTCGGTCGAGACGAGCCACCGGAAGTTGGCGAGATCTTCGAAACGTCGGGTCCTCGGCCAGGGTAAGCTCGATCTTCCGGGCTGCGCAGAGATTTTCTTCCGTGACGATTGACACGCCGTCTTCGCGAAGACAAACTTCTCCGACCACGACACTCGTTCTTCGCGACTCGCCGACACTTTTTTTTTTTTTTTTTTTTTTTTTTTAAACTGCGATCACTCGACGAAAAATTTATTTATCTATCTTTTTGGTTATTTCTCGATACGCGATAAGTTCGAACGCGCACATTAGTCCTCGATTATTCTCATCGCGGCGATATTTTATTTTTTTATTTGTTTTCTTATCTTTTTTTTGATCGTCAAAGTTCTCGATCCAAAGTTTAAAAATTTTTTTTTTAATGGGAATATTTATTCTTAAACACAGAACGACGCACAGACGTAGAAGAGAAGCTCTTTAAACAGACGACGAGAGAAGCGACGAAAAAAAAAACAACACCGACGACGCACGAATAAACGAATTAATCGGAAAAAAGTCTCACTGTCGTCTTTCCACGATTTCTTTTTGTACAATTAACGAGTGCAAAATTCACGTCGAGGTACGACGTTTTCGTGGGAATCGAGAAATTGAATTCCGTCGCGCGCGCGTTTCGCGCGAATCGTCGCGACTGCCTCGCGACGATAAAATTCGTGCGGTAGATTCGACGCGATTTTTTCTATTTTTTTTTCTCTTGAGCAAGAGCAATCCCAGTTTTCCCGAGATTCCTCGAGAAAAAAAATACGTTCAATTTTCTCTCTTGATTGCGTGCAAAATTTTGTTCCTCCTTCGTATCGTCTTTTATTATCATCGAAACCGTTGCGTATTACATACGCGATATTACTCACAGTTACAATTATTAACGAGGGATTGGGGGAAACAAAATCACACTTTCGATTAATTATTACGATATTAAAGAACGAGAGAATTTCGTGTTATTCGATTCGATCGAACGTCGATTTCGTCAACGACGCATTTCTCTCCCTCGTGACGAAAAATTCGAACGACGAGCGGTAAGATTCTTTTTTTTGTTGTTTTTTGTTTAATTTCGTCGATCGTCCTATTATTTTTCTCTTATAAACTTGATCTTATTTTTTTGTTTTGGTTTCTTTCAAAGAGTTTGAAATTTCGTACGTAAATACGTATTGTAATATTGTTCTTTTGTATTACGTGTGTTGCGCGACAATTGTGATACGGTTGGTGATAAGCGCGAGACGCGAAACACGGGGTTCGCCCTCTTGCAACGAGACTCGCTGCGTTTATGCGGAAATACGTCTACGCTGCACGGGCACATCCCCCCTAATGAATGCACCAGGCATGTGCGAGGGATTTTATGTTCGCCACCTCCACCGCGAGACCCCACCGCCCGTTCTCTCTCTCTCTCTCTCACGTTGCCGCGTCGCTTCGACGATCGTCGACGGCGCCACCATCATCCCCCTGGTTCGACCCTCCTCCTCCTCCTCCTCCTTCTCCACCACTCGTGCAACCCGTTCGCGAAAACCCACCGAGAGAGAGAGAGAGAGGGAGAGAGAGAACAGGCCAGCGTGGTACCCGAGCAACCGACACGGAACTCATCCCTCCCACCTTACCCTCCGTACACCCCGATGCAACTTTCTTCTTCGCTTACTTCCACGATTCGCCCCAGCGTCGTCTCTCGCTCTTCCTCGCCCTCTCTCCTCTGCTCTTCCTCTCTCTCCTGCTCTCGCTCGTTCACACTCTCACCCTCCTGGTTCTCCTCGTAGCGTCCCTCCCGGCTTGGTCTATGGGGCGCTTTCCGCGTTTGCGTCCTCTGGTTTCTGTCTGTCTCTCTCTCCCTCTTGCGCGTGGACGCGTTGGGCCGTCGGGCGGCGGCGGCGGCGGCGTGGTGAAACACACGCGCGCGCTTCATAACCGCCTTTCCTCGCTCTCTGTCTCTCCTCCCGTTGCACACGCTGCGCCGATGCTGCTGCGGTTCCCGCGCGGAACTTGCGTCGACCTGGCGGTTGACGAGGCGCTACGGTGCGGTGCGCGCTTCGTATACAACGGATCGAGCTTGCATGTCGCACGCATTCTCGCTATATCCTTTGACTGGTCGTTGTAACTACAGAGTGGCTGAGTAACGTCTGGATATGAGAGAGAAATATGGATTATTGCTTCGTAATGCTCTTGTAATAATTGTTCCGCTACGATCCGCGCGAATCACCGAGTAGCGATAGTGAATTGTAGCGAAAAGTTGGTAGCATGGAGTTACGAATCTAGAATCACTGGTAGAAGAATTAACAGCGATATAGGTTAGTTTAGGTTGAATGCGAGCAGATGTCGGTTGGCAGGACGAGCGCATGCGCTATGAGGTTAGGAGAAGGGAGCGAGCGCTGACGCAGGCGCGAGTCACGCGTCGATACGGACGGCGCATGCCCGGTCGATCGACGCGCATGCGCCTAACGCCAGGAGAGGGAAAATGACGCCGGCGCAGACGCGAATCAAGCGTCGATAGCAACGACGCATGCGCAAATACGATCACAGGATTGGATACAACCGCTACGATGTCAAAAAAGATCCAGAATTGCTTTCGATCCGAGCGAGGGTTAAACTTGTTCACCGAGAAACTCGTGACAAGATCGTCGATGTTACAAACTGTAACGGGTTTGCCCTTAGGCACAATTCATCCAACAAATTATCTAAAAATTGACGAAACGAGAAGCAATGCGATAGTATGCGCGCGGCGAAGAAGGAGAGAGACATAGAGGGAGAGAGGGGCATAGAGCGAGACCACATTTGCGTGATCGTGGAACGCGAAAGACGCCATCGAAACCCGATGAGGAACTTGAGGCACTCGGGCCACGCAAATTTGTGGATCGTTGACGGTTCACCGGAGCTCTGTACGATAGCTGTATTATTAGTCGACCGTGTGCCCCCATCGCTGCGGGATAGTACTTTGTATACTTGGTTCGTGTTCAACATCAACGTTTCACATTCAATTGTGAACGATCGAGTTATACGAACGGATTTCTACCCACGGTCTTGGTTCTGAAAGATATGCGTAGCATTCGAGACGAGCATTGCAAGTTTTCAACGTCTTTTCGAGATCTCTCACTCCCCTACACTTTACATTATCTTGCTTTCAGCCACCTTCGCACATTCGCCTACCTTCTCTTTCTTACGAGTTTGTTTCCGGTGTGATGTGCGAGCAACGTTAACCACTTAAGCACATTCTACTTTTGTCTATCTAACAACCATTTTCATGAATCTCTCGGGGTATTTAATTCATTTACATTTAACATCTTCAGTACCAGAGATGTCGCTTTATAAATTATAAATAATTGCGGCAATTCAATTATCATTATTACTAGCGTGTAAAATATTTCTAAAGAACCTTTATCTGTGATAATCGTCAATCAATTATATAGAAATAATTGGAAATAGGTCGTTTGTTCGTTTGTCATCGTCGATAAACTTAAACCATTGTTTTTTATCTTTGGTATATGTTTCGGCCATCTCGAAGAGGAGTGAAGGCTTGCGAGAGGATTTTAACAAAATACTTTTCCGCCGTTTTTGCACAATTGAGAGAGGGATCTTTTGGATCAAACGTATACTTATAAAGCTGAGGAATATTCGTACTCGATGGCGGAAACGCACCGGCTGCAGATACGGAGCCATTGTTCGGAGGGTCTAGGAGCCTCGCGCGTCGTACAAGGAAGCGAACGAGGATACAAACGGAACGAAGGACGAACGCATAGATATACCCAAACTCGAAGACATTTCCGGAATGCAAGTAGAGAAGACAGAGAGAGAGAGCGACAACCTACCCTCTCCACCTCACTGGTCTCGGCATTCGAGATCGTAGGAGTTTCAGGCAATGCCAGTGACGGCGACCCACCGAGCGAGAATGGGGACTTAGTTTCATCCGAGGAAAATCGTCGAGACGTAGGACGAGGGAGGGGTAGAAAGTGGAAATGGGGTGGAAAAGAGAGAGAAGACCAGTCGAGAGGCGAGTTCCTTGGACTTGCTTCCAGACCCCGGAGATCAATTGAAACCTCGAACGCCCTTGGGAAAAGCTTGCGGGAACTCGGACAATATTTATCCACGAAGGAATCATCCGACTACTTAGAGTCCTCCATCCACATCCCCCCATTGAAACTCTTCTTCCATCACTCGCCGGGATTCCGTCTTTACGTACCATCTACATAAACATCCACGCTCTAAACAACAAAAACCAACGAAACTTTGGGGCTGCCCGTGTAAAAGTCCGACGAGAGCAAGAGGGAGAGTCGAATATCATTTATTTTTTTTCCCAAGGGTCACGGTCGTTTTTCGGACGAACGCTAATTATTCCGTGGATGCGATCGAGACCCTCGATTTATCGTAAGTCGATTATCGCTTCGGTAAAACCTTTCGGCACGGCCAGTGGAGAGAAAAAAATTTGATTATCTTCGAAGGACTACCGTGCTCGAACTAATCCCATTTTCCTCTCGCGCATATAAAATCCTCTGGAAAATGAAGAAATGCATCCCCTAATGCTTCATCCCCCTTCGCTCCCTCTCGAGCCACGGTAAATAAGAGCGAAGGATCGCTGGAGAGAGAGGGAGGAGGCGGTGGCCAACGGTAATATGGTTGGCCCAAGATTCATGGATCTTTTACGATAGCCGCAAACGTAAAATGCAAAACTCGCTATGCCATTACGCTACGTAGGGGGAGAGGCTCTGTGGCCCTTGGTTTTAGCACTGCAGTAAAACTTCCTAGGTAACCGGATCAAATCTGCGCATGTTCCCTGCTACGCTACCGGTCTTTCGATTGGCCCGGCAAACATATTTGTGCTCTGCGTTTGCGGCTATCATAACACATCCATAATATTTTGATAGCCCTCTGTACTTTGACGATTCCATGTATGCGCCAGGGTGCAGTTATTATTATCGTATAAATATGCATATAAATCCGAGAAAATACGTTATACGCGACACATGGTGTTGAAACCGTTTTGTACGTCGTGGAAATTCACGAGAATTTCTTTTCCCCCCGAGACCCGAGGAAACTGTTGTTTTTGCAATGATTCTGAGCACCTTTAAGAAAAACAAGTCTCGTCCGAGCAATAAGAATCGATAGAATATTTCGGTGGTGGGAAACCTGATTATATCTTCTTAACTTATCTTATCACTCTCTTTTCAATGACTCAAGGGTGAATTACATAAATGTACCGAAGTTCGTCGTTCTTCTTCTTGCGTCTGGTTGACGACATCGCACGTACACGCCTGACTACCCTGTTCATGTCACTGTCTCCTTTCACCGTTTGCGTCGAGTCATGTGCCGCAAATAATGAAAGGAAGTATACGAGTGCCAGTAGTCAAGTACGTTTGAGAGAATGAATAGGAGGGGTTTCAGTTTTTTCCCTTACGAAATACCTTTGCTAATAATAAACTTCGATATTGATTCAACGATGCCAAGAAACAGCGAGCTTGTTGCGTCGCTGGGTATGAACACCATTTGCCATAATAGTACGAAAGTGTTGTGTATTTATCCTGACAATAGAATGTTACAAAAAGGTTTCCCGCGTAGCGGTGTGAAAAATAATGGTTGGATAAAAAGTAAGCAGTCCTCCTGTACGTTTTCCCTTTCAGTTGCATTGTGCGGACACTTCTTCGGATTCGACGAGGGTAGAGAAAACGTAACGAGAGCTCGATACGACATAACGAGAGAGATCGATTAATAGTCGACATTTGTAATTTACTTCCGGGATTTGAGGGGTTCGAGGGCATGTCAACATTTTTTTCAACGTAAGGGTTTGTAGGCAGCTTACTGAATCGAGATTATAACACTCATATTTTTGTTGCGCGGGAAATTTCCGATTCTGTAACTTCCAATTGAAGTCTTTTTACAGGAAACAAAATTTGGACCCTCGGCGGGTGTCGATATAGATCGTTTCTTCTCTTCACGACGAAACTTCCAAGAGTGTTTACATTACAAAAACCATCAACCCCTTCAACACAACGGTCGACCACGAATCTTTCTTTTCGTCGCGGATCCGACTTTACGTTCTCATTGCCTCTCCATATACATCGGCGCTCGGCACTTCGCCGTCGAGCGCGACGGTAATCAAAAGCCCTCTAGCGGTGCTACCCGTGAACCGATCCGCTTTACGCGACTTTTGAAGATGCGCCGGGGTATAACACCGACTACGCGACGATAGAAATAGGGGGGAACAGGGGCATGGTACAACGGCTGGGTTCTCCGGTAATAAAACGGACGAGAAAAAGAAAGAGGGCGAGTCGTTAATTTCCTCTGGCTCGATCGTCGTCGACCGTTGCGAACGACAAAGACGTCGATGTCTCGCCCTGCCGATGGCTACCTCCTCCTTTTACTAGCCCAACGGAATCAACCAGCTACCTAGTACAGTAACGAAGACTCCCCTATCGCGTCTCTCATCTCGAAAACGTAGCTTCTGCTTTTTCCGTCCTATCTTGTTCTGTCTCCCTCAATTCTCTTTTCTCATCTTTCTCGTCGAGTCGGTCGTCGTTGACGGCAACCGAGAGAAGCCTGGTTCTTCGACCTACGTCCCTACGCCTCTCTGCAGTTTCCATAGCTAGTCAATTCCTCTCCGCCCCTCCTTTCCCCTTACCCCGATCTCTCTTCACCCTACTTGCTTTGCCTCGAGCTTTCGCCATCCTCGTGCTTTCCGCCTCCACTCTCGTCACGACTCGAGTCCCTCTTCACTCACCCTCCGAAGCTCGTAACGTTCGATCTCATCTGTTTTATGACCCGGCTCCCGGCTGCATCGTGAAATCGTTCCGCGTTTTCGCCCTTCCTCCCCGCCCTCCCACCCTCTTGGCCTATCTACCTCTCTGTCTCTCCTTTCCCTCCCCGGCGACGAGGAGTTTCTTACCAGTATCCGAGTCGCGGAGTGCGACGAGAAAGGAAAGCGCTCTCACGGATCCATCGAAGAAAGAGCCAACCTTAAGCCCCATCTACTTCGCCCGGTTCTTCATCACTTCCCGTGGGAAGAGGCCCTTGCCCCGCCGTTGGTGGAAAGAGAACCAGAGGATCATGTAGAAATATACCCCGATGTGCACTCTGGTTACTGCAGAGGTACCAATATTTACCAAAGTGCCGAGATAACAAACGATTTTTAAGATTCGGTGAATTAGCTGTATCGAGTGTTAATCACAAAAGTCGATTAGCGTCAATTATCCGGAAAGCAGTTAGTGAAATTGCGCGTTTATCCGTTGAGTCGGAGAGCATTATCTTCGGAACGTAAAATTTACGATAAAAACCGTTCGTTCTTCCAGTCTTGGTAGCTGCTCGGTCGGTAACCCGGTTACCAACCTCCCAGCCCAACATGGCGCGAAAACCAAATATACCAACGGCCCTGTACCGTCACCGCTAATCTACATCCCTTTCGCAGGTTCCCTACGAACGTGGCCGGACAAAGAAAAAGCAACGCCGACAGCACAACAGTCCCCCGAGGGTGTTCTGTTCCATAAAAGAAAAGAATCGCGAAGAAACCAATCTTTCTTGTAACTCTTGTTTATAAACACAATCTCCACGAAAACAAATCAAAATTTCGATCCTCCGAACACGCTCGTTACGCCGTTTAACGGCACAACAAAAACTTGAAAGTCCGGGGTTGGTTTCTGGTGTCCCATCTGGATCTGCACCAGCGCAGGGTCGATATTCGTTCCAATGGCGTTGTACAGTGATATATAACGTTAGGATCGAGCGAGTCAGTAGAGGCAAGATGCAAAACGTAATGAAGGACAGAAGGACCAAACGGCAGCCTTGGAAACGTAACGCAGTTACGAAGGTAAGTGGTTAGGGTTTGATTGAGAGGAGAGGTTAGGTCTCTGGCTGTTTCCCCGGGAAAAGGACTGTCGTACCAGGCGACATAAGGGAAGTAACACTACCGTCGACGTGTTTCCATTTCCCATCGAGTTCGGGGCTTCCCCTCCCGTACTCTCGAGTTACCAGCCATGACCTACGACCTTCCGTCACGACGAAAGTGCGGTTAGGGTGGGGAGGGTCCGTCGGTAAGGCATGCCCGTCCCACGATGGTGGTAGTAGCCCTACCTCAATATAACCTACATTTCGTTCCGACGGCCCATACCACTAGACACACCGTTAGTTCGTCTCCGAATGTTGCGATTCAGTGGGCCAGAGGCTACCGGGACGGTGAGAAACCACTGGCGTTATCACGTCGGTGACGCCCGTAGGAAGTGGAAATGGGCTGAAAATAGCGTCGCGGGATCCTCCGGAACGGTAGGTGGAGCGGTGTGGACCGCTGTAGGACGGGGGGAGCTTTCACAAGCGACGCGCGTGGGTGACGCTCGAGGTGTGGAAGGAAGGGGGGAGGGCGAGAGGGCGCTCGTGCGACGGTGTGAGTGTTGGGTGAGGCAGATCCGCGCAGTGGAATAGCGCAGGTCTTGTACTTGGCGCCTCCGCTTAGAGCCCGACCGAGTAGGTGAACAATAAGACAAACAAACATGTCGCCCGATTACAGTACGAACTCCTATAACTCTTCATCGCTATATATATCTCTCTCTCCCGCATTTTTTTACCGACGGTCGGTTATTTTGTAAATTGTATTTTATCAACGATTTTTTGTGCGCAAAAATAACGCAACACCGTTCCAATTCTATACGAGTCGTAACGTGTACAAGACAATATAGGAGTGTAAAATCCTATATAACGTGTCAGAAAGAATATATGTTTCAACACTTTTGAAAATGAATTGGTTTCGAAATTCTAAAAAAAAAAGAATTTTCTCTTCGATAATTTCGATCGAGACGAGATAACGCGATGGTTGGCCGAGTGATTAGCGGGTTGTACTATAGTGAGTCGGCGGCCGGGGTTTCCGCGTTGCGTCGGTGATCGTTGCCGAGGATGGGGCTCGTGGTGGTGGCAAATGCGGATGGGGGTGTACACGTGTCTCGAGGAAGCGAGAGGTTCGCTCCATTGCGAATACACGGTGGCGGAAGCGAGACGGAAGTTATCCTGGAAAGGTGAGTTATATAGTGTAAGAGAATACGTATACATATACGAGTACACGTGTATACGTTGTACGAACGTGCGAAGGCTCACCTTCCCCTACTGGTCCGGTGGGTGACCAAGGGTGGAGCTACAAGTGGTGATAAACGAGGCCAAATTGTCGTTATTACCCGTTACACGAAGATAAATCGTCTCTCTACCGACTCCCGCGGTACTCCACTTCGTGCCGGAATCCAGCGATAGATGGAGCGAGGAGAGAGTGAGAGAGAAAGAGAGATGTACTCCCCGGTGTTCTGATCTGGCCATTCTATTATGCGCTCTGCGTATTCGGTTACCCCGAACTATATCCATTTCTTCGTGTAGGAAGGCAGATTCTACAAAACTCGATGCGAGTTCCGTCTTCGATCTTCTTTTTTTGTTATTTTTTTGTTACCTTCGTCTCGCAGTACACGGTTAGCAAACGTGATCCTCGAAATTCGCCGATATAGAAAAATACTCGAGGAAGGACGAACGAACCGTGAAGGAAAATTTGAAAGCAGCGATCGACGCACGATGGAATAAGAATGGAAAATCGGACATACGAGACATTCAAAGAGATATTTTCCAGGCTTTCTTGCGGAAGTACGTATGGTGGTAGTTCTTTTTTCTTCCTCCTAGCTCTCTTTCACTTTTTCTTGTAAAATATGTACGCACGCGTTTCGTCCTTTTTGAGAAATTTTTCTTTGAACGAATTCAAACTTGAGTCCTCGTCGGTAACCGAAGGCACGAATCGCATCGCACGGGGAGGTTTCTCGCGGTAAGGGAATAATGGTGTGTGTCAGTGGGGGGGGGGGGGGGGGCGACACGCGCGTCGAGAGTCGCTAGGGAATGGTAACATCCCCGGGGTTGCCAAGAGAGTTGGAATTTCATTTTTTATTATTCGTCGAGAGAATCGGGATGGTTGGACATGGTTAACGATGATTTTTCCGGAGTCTCGATGACCTTCGGATAAATCTTCAAAGTGCATTGATGAAAATAGCTGGGGAATGTTTTTTGGACGTGGAGAACAACCCTCGGGCGTACTCAGATAAATTTTTTATTAATTTACTTAAGTGCACAAAACTTTTCCGATCCTTGGAAAAAATTAGGGTGGCTACTTAAATTTGAGGGGTCGAAGAATTTTTTTGTTCACGAGGCTAATTGACAGCGGATGTAGAGCGCGCTCATAAATTCATTTTTAAACCAGGTACCCGGAATGGATTTCTTTTGCCAGGGGGTAGGTCGGTGGTTGAATGAAGCCAGCAAGGGTTGATCAATAGTCGCTCGTGACAACGGGGGATAAATTTCCTCAGCCCTGAGCGTCAACGAGGCCAGCGAGTGAAAAAGTTTCAAGGGATGTAGGTCGTGCGGCTGGCGAGACGTCGAGAGAGGGGGAGGCTTTTTTGGTTTGCTGTCTGGAACAGGACGCGAGGGTGGTATACACGGTGGAGTTGAAAAAGGGGGTGGTCGTACACACCCCATGAAAACGAAGAGAAGCTTTCGCGTACGATGGAGTGACTCGCGTGTAACCCGGAAAACAAGCTTCATGAGTCGAAAACGTGGCTTTTGGTAAATTTCCAAAAAGAATTTACAACCCCCTACTCGCGCAACCCCTACTACGACCCTTGGTCTCGTCTGCTTGCATCGATTCACATACCTAACGGATGCGAGCGAAAGAATAAGAAAGGAATTCACGAAGATTCTCCCTCGATGGTGGCACGAAGTTTAGGAGATATTTCGTATGAGAACTACCCCTGTTAGGAGGAATGTAGGTCAGTTATACATACCACGAGTCTATCGACGACTTGTTTTTCTTGGATTTTACATCGATACGGTAGTCGTACTACAAGTCTTGCTACAGGATTGAAAAATAACGAAAACTCACTCTCCTCAGCGAACGCCATCTTAGAAATCTTGCAAATTGTAAGGGTTGCGGAACGAAGCGCTTACGCGAAGAGGAATTTTTCTTCCTTCTTCAGTGAATTCTATTTTCTATGTACTTTTTCCTTTCTTCCTGTAGGTCGGCCAATTTAAAAAATAACGCGTAAATTCACTGCTGGGGGAGGGAGCGATAAAGGGAGAACGAAAAAGGGGTAGTAAAGCGAACGTTCGGCGCCAGACAAACGTTTGATCACTTCTGGTCGGTCTCCAAGAGATCTCGGGGTTGAAACGCCCGATTGCAGTAGTCGCCATCGTGCGGGTGTACAACGAGCCCTCCCTCGAATCTTCGATAAGGGTAGTTTTCTAAGGGAATGCGTACACCATTACCGATATCGTCGAAGTATCGTTCGTTACGTAAACCGCCTCAATCTTCCATCGTAGGTTTAAGAACGACAAAAACTGTATTAAAAAAAATCGTTTCGAAAATCAACCCTCGAAAAAAAAAATTGGAATTTTTCTTTTTTTTCTTTTTTTATTATCGTTTTTTATTTGTGCGAGAGAGTAGCTTTTCACAATTTTGTATTCCTCGCGAAGATGTCGGTAGCGAGTGAATAAAAATCACGAAGGAGTAAACGCCCCCGAGTTTACACTCGTGCAATTTTCCTTTCCCTTCCCTTTTAACGAGGGTAAGTCCGAGGTTTGCTTGACTTTCCCGGAGTTTTTGATTTGTTCGACGTTCAAAACTTTTTCACGATCTCTTTCCTCAAAGTCGACCGCGCACCTTCTCCCACTTTCGTGATAAACAAAGATTTATCCATCTTTTCACATCTCGCCCGGTCTCAATTTTCGATCTAAACTTTTAGAAATTATTTTGCACATTTTACAAATTTCATTCTTACCAATAAAAAAACAATTGCTCATTAAGAAATTCGTGAAATTCGAGGTTTTTTTTATTCGGACCACGAGAATTTTCCTATCGAATACTTTTTTTTCGAATAAAATTTCGATTTGATCGAAAGTTCTGCTGTACCACGATCGAGTAAAACGCGATACGGGGATGAAAACGAATAACAAAATCGAGACGCGTCACGAGACGTCACGCTGTTGTCGAAAAACAAAATTATAGAACCTTTTTCTTAGTGAAACGATTTTCATAACTGTGACCACCCCCTTACCCCCACTCAAGTGTCCGCATTCCACGCAACCAGCCGTTTTTGGTTCGATTTTTGGCTTTTCTCCAAATCTGCACTCGACTGTCCTTTTTCACTTCCCCTTCACTGCGCCCTCTTAATTTTTTTTTCTTTTTCATTCCTGCGTCCTTTTTCCTCTTGTTCGCAATACTCTTTGCGTTAGAGATGGAAGGGGTTTTAGGAAGCGGAAACGGAAAATGAAATCTGATACTAGCAATCTCGCGGGAGAAACCCGCGCGGACGAGAGAAAGAAGAGAGAGATGAGAGAGAAAAAGAGAGAATGCTCTGACTCTGGCGCGCGACCGGAAGTGCAAGAGCCCACGGAGTCGACCACAAAGCGACCGGTCAGTTGTTCACTCGCCTAGTCGCGTAAGGGTGGAAGGTTTTGCGCGAGCGTTCCTTTTTTTTCGTTATTTTTTTTTACCTTTTCTTTTTTCAATTTAATTTTACCCTCTTTTCGAGGATATCGTCGCTTGTCGCGAGGAAGCGGACGCGCACACGCGAAAAAAAAATAGGAGAAAACAAAAAAACGGGAAAACGACAAAGAGAATGCATTCGGGGTGGAACACGATGGCGGAGGAGAGTTTCGTTCGACGTCGATCCAACGAGGCGGCGCGTTCCTTCCCTTCTTTTATTGCGAGTCGTTTTTCTTTTTTCTTTTCTTTTTCCAATGTTATCTCCTTTTTTACTTTTCGTTGCTTCGATTTTTTTCGTTTCATTCCGCAATCTCTTCCATTTTTTGGTTAATTTTACGTTTTTTTTATTACTTTTTGGTCATTTTCTTTCTTTCGGCAGGATTTTTTATTCGCTCGTTTCTCTTCTCGGCCCATACACCATCTCCCTCCCTTGTTGGGCTACATTTTTTTGGGCTCGCCCTCCTCTCGCACTCTTCTTTATTTTCATTTTTCAATCCACCGTAGCACTCTCGACACCCTCTCGTGCATACCATACCTACCCCCTCTTCGTCACTCATCCCCCCTCCCCACACTATCCTCCCTATCCTCGATCCGTTCCAACGCTCGTGCGGTCGCTCGTTCGTTCGTTAGTTCGTGAATAAATAATCGATGCCAACACACGAAAGCCGATGAAAATTTCAACCGATGGCTTCACACCCTATCCTATCCACCCTCTCTCTCTCTCTCTCTCTCTCTCTCTCTCAATCTCTCACACCCTCCGGTACTCCGTGTCTACCTGTCGATTTGTCCCTCCCCGCATCATCCCTCATTCCCTTCGTCCTCTTTCCCTCCCCCCTTTCTCACTAGTCCGGTGGTTCCGTCGCAATGCCACACGTCTCTATATCAACCACTATATTTCTCAACCACCCCCCCCCCCCCCCCCCCCTCCTCGCCCTCCTGTATCCCTCGACCATTCCTACCATCAACCCCCCCCTGCGTGGTCGCGGTTGTTGCTCACCGTAGAGAATAATTCATCGATCCCGTTCAGAAACTGTTCGCCGAGCTCGAAATGAGCGTAAGTAACGGTGAACGCTCGACGCACGATCTTTCAACCCTTCGCGAATATCGCAACGGGCGACCCTTATTTGGAGAGGGAGGAGGGTTGGGACAGATTGAAAGTCAGGGAATTTTTATATTCTAAGTCGATCAGAAAAATGCGTGAACAATTTTAATCATCTGTTTTAATATTCGAAAATTTCATCCCCCTGACTTACAAACCACCCCTTCTTCTCCTCATTCGTTCTACAATCCTTGAAGTAAACTTCGATCACGAGAGTACGAAGAGTAAAAATTTGAGTATCGTAAATTCAAAAATTTCCTATTTTCCATCCCCAATAGTGACAACCCCCGTAAAAATCTTAACCCTCTCCATTCTCAGCATTACCCAAATTTATTCCCCTCGTAGATGTAGATCGTTCTCGCGAAGGATGCAAATGAGAACTATGATCGGATCGAGGGTGGAAGGGGTGAGTGAGTTTCGAAGCAAACTCAAAAAAAAAACACGTATACCTATGTAGATAAGCCGTACGTGCAATCCGGACAAATTTAACCCCGGCAAGAGCGTGTTACAGAGCAGACACAGTGCAGTAAGTACGGATAGTTGAGAAAACTGCTATGTCGGGTACTCGGGATGCATCCCCAGTGGCCACAGTCTCCTAAACATATACACACACATACATATATATATATATCTATATATCAACTTGTATAAGTAAATACATATTTTCATGTTTTTTACGTACCTACAGCTGTACGCCCGAGTACACGACCCACCCTTCTCACCTCCGACCATGACGTCGTAACGTATATACGCCGTTATATCCACCCCCAACCCCCACCCCTCGAAAAACAACCCCCCTTACTATACCTATAACTATAGCGTCTTATAACTGTACGTTATACTGGCTCGGGTGCCGTGGGGCGCGCGAGCAAAAAAAAACTAACAACAACAACAAAAAAAAGAATAATATAAACACGAGTGTAAAATGCAGCGATAGCCCACGTGTAGCCTGAAAATTCATGAGGGCCGTTCTCCAACGAAGCTTTTCTCGTACTGTTTCGCCAATATCACTACCTACCCCCTTACTCCTCCCTCTAGAGTTTCTTTCATCCTACGGTTACGGAGCGGGGCCCGAGGGCCTGCGAATCTCTCCCGTCTGTCTGCTTGTCCGTACGTGTGTCTGTGTACGATACAAAAACAACCTCGCGGATTTAGCGAGTACCACGGTACTGCTTCTTTCCGACGAGTTTAAATCCTTCGCTCAACCCTCCCTCTCACCCTCGGCTCACCCTCAACCCCGCTATTCACCGTCTTGGCTCTTTACTCCACTATGCAACTCCTTACAGATACGACGCTCTTCTTCCCTTCTACTGCGAAACAGCTCCATGTTTGAACGCTTTGGTTGCGGGGTTAAGTTTATTTTTTTTTTTACTTTTTATTTTATTTTAAAAAATTTTTTTTTTGTTCTCGGCTCTTTTCCAACGTTTCTTGCCATTCGAATTTTACTTCGCCCTGTGCATTTGGTGCAAGGCAACGGGTGCTGCACTCTTGGCGATCCGATTAAATATGCGAAATAGGGGTGAGGACAGGGGAGATTTTTTTTCTGGAAAGTAGACACGCGCGGGGATTGGAACGAATATCTTCTAAATTCTGGATGCGATTGTGAGTAGTCGGATCTTTGTTATTCGAGACAAAAGTGCAAAATTTTTAATTTCTTTCGATCGACGTTAATTTTTTTCTAATCGATAAACAACAATAAAATAATAATTAAAGAAAGAAGTCGGTCGAGTTATATTGTTTTCAAAAAGGCCCGAGGACAAAATGACACTATAGAGGAAGTATTGAAAATTTAAAAAGTTTCACCCCCATCCCCCTCACCATTCGATTCTCGGATAAATTGATAAAACGCCATTTTATTTCATTTTCTATTTTATTTTCGTTAAATCGGACAAATCTGTTTTTCATGAGTCGTAGAGCGAAAATACTCTTCCCACCCTCTTGCCACTACCCCTGTCTCAAGCGTTTACTCTTTCCTATCGCTAACGCTTGACACCAAAAAAAAAAACAAAAAAAACGTAAAAGAGCAACGATGCACTTTCTTCCTTCGGAGCGTCTTTTCGCTATGCAAAGATCGTTTTTTATTCCCCTTTTTTTCCTCTCATTTTTTTTCAAGAGTGAATTTGCCATAAGGCTCTTGGACGATAGATCAATGCGAGAAAGAGCGAACGGTTCAACTGTTCCACTTATATATACGTACGAATATATATTCTTCGTGTTCCATAAAGGGTGGCAAGACTCGAGAAGCGATTGTTGAAGATATCCGCATTTGCCCCAAGGAGTCGCTCTCCCGATTCTCTGTACATCCCTGGTTCTACCCCCTACCCCCTTGCTCTGTCTCACCTTATATCTATATATATATATATTATACTTCGTACATTTTTTTCTCACTCGTTTTTTCTACCGTACTATCGTTCGTTCTTCATCTCGGGTAAAATTTCATTCGAAATCCAGGAGCCAGGATGAAGCACAGCCCGGGCAGGAAGTAATAGCGAAGTGATAGAGTTGCGAGAGCGGGGAATTTTTATGGATAAATCGATGTTGCACGCGCCCTGGTGGGCGGAGTGGGGACCAAGAGCCGGTGCCGGGTTTGCTATATAGCTCGACTATTAAATGGAGCATACGGTACAGTGATTGGCCCCCGTAACGTAGAAGTAGCCCCCTGCGTTTATCTCTCTCTCTCTCTCTCTCTCTCTCTCGATTCAATTATCGTATTCGTGAAATAAATTCGACGAAGGTCGATGCAAAATTAGATGAGCGTTCGATTTAAATCGATGGGAATAAAAAATTGTTGACTTGAAAAAAAAAATGTTTTATTCGTTTCTGGTTTTATCCGGAACGAGATTATTTTCATTCGTGTTTATATTTTTCTATGGAGAATCGTATATATGATACAGATAGAAAAAAATATTAATTTGTTAATAGATTAAATATTAATTTGTTAAAATTATAATTAGAGCGAGAATAATTTTGCCGAGACGATTATTCGTAGCCTGGAGAGAAAAAAAAACAGTTCGGACGTTTCTTATGGGAGAATTTTGTTGGAAGGAATTTTCGGACGTGGGATAAAGTTTTTCCCGCGTCACGAAGATCGGTCAGTGGCCAATAATTGTGACGTTCTTACTTTACCGCTTTTCATAGCGGAACTCGTGGATAACGGGACACGGGTAGAGGACAGAAAGAGGGGAAACATATATTGCACGAGTTCCACCCAAGTTGAGGTTATATACGAAGTACTACGAGAGTCGAAAAGAGCGCGAGAGAAGACCGAGAAAGAGACGGTTAGAGAGCTCTCGGTTCGCTAGCGCACCGAGCGGAGCTCTGTCCAGCGGAGTGGGGATAGGATCCGGGCTCTGCCCTCGCCGCGCGACCTTGAATGTCGACGCTAAAGCAGCCTAGACCTTGCATATAGCCGCTACGCGCCACTCCGCGCTACTCCGCGCCACTCCGCACTGCCGTGACTACTCGCTACGCCATCTAGAACCGTGCCTAGATAGGCAGCAGCATCTCGACGCGAGCCCGTGGCGTCCGTCACACTGTTACGTTCTCTACCACTCTATACGTCTCTTTACCCCCACTCCAGTCGTCCTTCCACCACCACAACGCCACTCTGCATTCCGCGGTAACCCACACAACAGTATCATCCACCGCGGTGATGATTATCTTCGGACTCACGCAACTCGCGAACACCAGCCGGTGTGTATATTCACTTGGGTACTTGGCCCGTCACTGCGCTAGAATGCATAATGAGACTGTGAAATCGAGCCGAGGTGCTGGAATTTTATCTTTATTTTTATTTTTTATCCAAGTAGGTGTGAGACGTTGGCGAGTTCAATTTTGTTGTATAAGTAGCTCGTGGTGTGTGTATTTTTCGTGTCGAGTTTGACAAGAATCGATCCAGTCGTTCAGATTTTATGAGATTATTGGGTTTTCATTCTCGATGATAGTTTGTCGTAACTGTACGTTTCGTAAATTGTAAACTATGTATAAATAGGTTAAGGGATATACAGGATCGTAACGGGACAGGACAAAAGACGTAACTTGAAACTGGGACATCGCTTACTCGTTGACAAAGTTCAAGCGTTTTCTCCGTTTCGCGGCCATCTCGATGTGAAATCAAAATTTTCAAAGCTCGTTTACGGAGAGATTATAAACGAAAGGCTAAAGTTAGAGTGCTTTTAAAGCGAGAACTTTTTTGGAAAATTCTGATAAATTATAATTGATTGGTTTTAAAATTTTTGTTGGGTGGAGAATAATTTAACGCCTGGAGAAGAAATGACATAAAAGTTAATGTCAATTTTTTAGCATGGAAAAAACATACGGTACACTTTTCTATAAACTATAGTTGCAACAATGTGCAAAGTTTATTTCCGTCTATACGTAACTTACGATGTTCGGAAAGATTTGGTCACATGCTTGGACCTTGTCCAGCGGTTACATGACCGGTCAGTTTACCGACGCGTGTTGTCTCTACGTTGCCTAGCAACGAGCGATGCTGGATCGAGGGGAAAGGACGTTCGAATCCTGTACCGACGCAACTCGGGAATTTACTGTATAATTGAATTCTAAAAATCGATATAACTCATTACGGGATCAAAGTGTACAGTCGTACACCGATTGCTTATTAAATATTTTCGTAAAATAGCAAATTATCGACAATAAGCCTTGCCGCTTGGCGTTCCTCTCTCTCGTACTTCTCCGCTGGCCAA
This sequence comes from Netelia inedita, assembly GCA_964017225.1. Classification (NCBI taxonomy): domain Eukaryota; kingdom Metazoa; phylum Arthropoda; class Insecta; order Hymenoptera; family Ichneumonidae; genus Netelia; species Netelia inedita. Next base: position 13,472,071 of record OZ024925.1, on the reverse strand, counting down.
TCACAGCCGTGCGTCTCATCGAGCGCTCGCGTGATTGGTCATCCACCCGGCTAAGGATCGAGAAGGCTGTGGATATTCGACACGTGAGACGCGCATTGTTCTCCTTGAATCCAGTGGTGTTAGACGTGTGTTGTTTCCCGCTAGACGTTTCTCCCCTTTTGTATTCGATGTAATCGTTTATTAAGAAAATAATCGTTGACAATATACAATATCCCGCGGCATCGAGATGGAACGAGCATCTATCACCGATGTAGCCACGAAATTGAAGAACATCAAGTGTATATTCTGCTCGAACAAGTTTCATACACGAGGTAAGCCGGCTTCTTTTGTTCGATACTCTCCTTTCTCTTCGATTCACAATTATCAACGAACATGACAAATTTCAAAATTAATCATACCCTCTCCGTCTAAACACTTTTTATTTCCACACGAAATATTTTACTACGATAAAATTTCAAGAACCAACGATATTCTCTTTGTTAAACTATCCCTGTACATTTCGAAATGAAATCCACGCTATACAATCGAGGAGTGGGGGGGCAGATACCAGTTTGTTTTGATTTCAACGATGTCGCTAGTCGATAGTATCCCTTCTTTCTTTCTCTCCCGATCTAGAGGTTATCCCAAGAAAATCACGGATACAAATGAAAAATAAAAATTTACCATTTTCATCCTCGTCTTATTATTTAACTACGCGTATCTAAATTCCCATATAAATGTTTCCATACCATTCATTCGTCTTTCAGGTCCGAATCAGCGCAAAAGCGTGCCGCTAGTACTGACCTGCGGTCACGCTTGTTGCGAACGTTGTTGGTCGAGTCATATCGGCGCTTCTTGTACGCTGTGCAAAAATGTTGAAAACAAAAGCACTAGCGACGCTTCGCCACGAGCTAACTATTATATCCTCGGTCTCGTCAATTTACTTCACTCTCGTCCTCCTCAGGCCGTCGAGCCCGACGTATCCTTCGATCGAGCGCACGTCCTCGAACAGAAACAAAATTTCGGCGTTCACAGTCAATGTTACGAATGTAACGTTCAAGCCGACCTATGCTGTTCTCGCTGCAATCTTCTATACTGCCACGCTTGTTTTAACAAGGTGCGTTCGTGTTTTTAAGTAAATTCGCAGGACGCTCGCGTGACCTTGAGCGTTTATAAGCTTCGCGAAGAAAGAAAACTTGGAGAAGAACGTAACGAGAATGATTTTTGTATTACAGGTGCACAAATTCAGATCGATGCAAGGTCATACCCCGGTCGTATTACAAATCTGCAATCGACCGGCGTTTATCAAGATGAAAAAATGCTCCGAACACGACTCGTTGCGGAATTATTATTGCATCAAGTGCGACGTCTCCGGTTGTCATCATTGTATGCTGCTCGATCATCAACAACACGAGAGTATTCCTCAGGCTACCAAGGTAAGGCTTGAATCTTCTTCGTTACGTAATAATTCTACGATCGTTGGAAAAAATAAATAACGCGCTTGATTTTTTCTCTCGATTCTTTCTCTCGAGTTAAGGTACAACATGTATTTACCTTGAATTTCGAGGGGGTTGGTAAAATTGGGTTTTAATGAAATATCGTTCGGATAGGAACGATTTCAACCCTTTGCGAAATATTTGTATAACCTTGAAAAGTAGAATTTCGAACGATTGATTATATTTGTATTATTTATCAATTCGAAAGGGTGCAACGTGAAAAAGAAGAGTTTGCGGCACAATCGATTTGAAGTTTGTGCAATTTTTATTAAGTGGGAAACTTGTTTTTTTTTGTTATTTTACCGTTTGGTAGATGAGACGGTCATTTGACGGTGAATTACCGCAAGCATCGCGTTATTTTACCTCAATTTAGATTGAGAAGAACTGTTTTTCATCCAGGTGTGCGTAACGCAAAGAAAATTGTCGACGTAATTTGTTTTTCGGAACATTGAACTTGGAAATCGGATCTGATTTTTAAATCAATTTATTAAGAATATTTACAGTCGCGTATACAATTAACTTCGAATATCTTCCACGCTAATTAATCCAGAATCTCCGAGAAAATGTTTAATCAACATGGAAATTTGATTAATGGAAATCGGATCTGATTTTTAAATCAATTTATTAAGAATATTTACAGTCGCGTATACAATTAACTTCGAATATCTTCCACGCTAATTAATCCAGAATCTCCGAGAAAATGTTTAATCAACATGTTACTGTAGAAAAAATTCGGAAAATAGTCAAATTAAAGATAAAATTGTTTACGAATCTTGAATATATTTCTCTGCAGAAAAACATCGACGCAAACTTGGAAATAAAACAAAAAGTTACAAAAGTTTGCAGCGAGCGATCATAATTTTTCTTTCTTACTCGTAGAACGAAGAGTCGATGGAAGAATTTCTACGAACGCCGGACAAGCTTGCCGAAACGCTGCAGCGGGTTCATCAGGCGCAAAAGGTAGGATTTTATTTCATCGATTTATTTTCTCATGAATAATATTCTGGATATTATAAAAAGGAACGAATGGATTCTTTATTCAATGTTTCGTGAGTTTATAACGGAATGCACTTAAATGATATTAGGTACACGGACGAAGCGCGGTCTCGCTCGACCATCGCGCCACGATTCTAGTAGACAATTTACAATATTTTCTTTTTTCTTTTTTCACTTACGACTTAACAGTAATTTTTTAATTATCGCGTTTATTATGAAATTCGATCATGAATCGGTACGATCGACAAAAATTATAACTAATTACCCGACACCGTATAAGTTATTTCTTTCTCTTCCGTTAGTTACTCTTTCGTCCACTTTCAACGGTTGTATAACGCGCTGTACGCACGATACGTACGGCGAACAATAGCGCCATTGTGGAAAGCGGGGTGAGGATACAGTCTTCATATAAATAATTACCCAAGTACAAACATGACTAGAGGAAGAGAGAAAGAAAGAAAGAAAGAAAGAAAGAAAGAAAGAAACAAGAGATAAAAAAATAAGTATTCTTTTTTTTCGAATGCGTAAACACCCATCGACCCTTCTCTATAAACGCAATTATTTCTCGTTCGATAAAGTAGAGTATAAATAAGCGACGTTACATTAGTGCGATGGCAACGAAACCCGTACGTTTCTTCGTATGAATAATTGGACTATAAAGAAAAAAGGCTGGAGATCTTTTTTTTATTTCTCGTCCTCGAGCGATTGCAATTTTTCCTTGCTCTTGTTCTTCTCTTGTTGCTTCTTCAATTTTTTCTCCTTCAACTTGGCTTCCATCTCCTTGAACTTGAGCTCTAGATAACGATCGACCTCGGGACCACTGAAGTCTTCGGGGAATTTCGGCATTATTGGCAGAATGTATTTATAGAGACGCTCGTTGAGAACGTAGAGCTGCGGCGTCGATTCGCACTTGACGTTGAACCACCAGTCGCAGGTGAGAGCGACTTGGCTAAATATCGTACCGTTTGGACAGAGGAACGATGATTTTCCACCGTTTAGGTCGCAGTAGTGCCAGACCTAAAATGACGAAGAAAAACAAAATATTAACCGTAACATTCTCGTTCCCGATACTTGACGATTTACCGATAAAACAATAAATGCGAGTCAAATTTTACCTGACAATCGGTAGAAGGATCGCCGAAGAATCCCTTGTATCTCTGCTCTTTGCAATTGAATTCCGTCTTGGGTATAGTCGCATAGGCGGGATAATCGATGTTTGGTCGTCCTCTCGTAGCACCGAACTTGATCGTCGTTGGTGGCACGATTGGTAACGGACGGTGCGACGGGCCGTCCGGCAGTTTAAATTTCTTAATCGGCATTTCGGTCGTAATCGGCAACGAGTATTTCTCCTCCTCCTTCTCGGCCTCGAATATATCTTCCGCAAGGTCCTCGTTGATCTCGTAAGTGTGTTCGCTGAGTTCGTCGAGTTTAACGGGTCTCTCGGTAGGTTCGCGATTCGGCTCGATTCTACCACCGTCGAATTCGTGAATCAACGGCGTATAATACTCGATAAAGTTTTCCTGTTTGCCATTGTTAACGATCTCGTAATTCGGGCCTTGGTGAACTTTTGGCTTGACCCTCGTCTCGTAAACGACGTCTGGCTTGTACCGAACGTTCTCCTCTTCGTGAACGATCGGTGGACTCGGTGTCGCCTGAAACCTCGTCTCGGTCACGACTTTCGGTCTTACACGAGTCTGCTTGAAATTCTCGGGATTCGGCAGATTCGGGTAATGATTCGAACTCTGGATCGGTAGACGAAAACTGGTTTGTTTCGCATTGTGCAATATATCAAGAATCTCGACGAGAGTCTTGATACTGCTATCGATATTATCGTTGTTCAACATTTCGGGCAACCGATCGGTCAGCCGTAAGCTCTTCATGATGTCTTCGAGGCTTGCCGTAGGACGATATCCCGTGGGATAAGCGAGCGGCGATTGGGGCAACAATATAGGACGTCTTGGTGCCGATTGCGCCAAAATTCTCGTCGGTTTCGTATAAGTTCTCGACGGTGGCTCGACACTCGCGTATCTCAAGGACTCGTAATTATCGGCAGGATAATTGTAATCGGCATTATTAACGGCCGCTTTGTTGGCCGAATTTCTGGTACCGTAATCAAGAAGATAATCGTGCAATTCTGCAACAGGCGCTTTCGTCTTGTGGGGCAAATATTTACGGTCGTAGTACGTGCCGGTAGGCCTCGACAGAGGGCGCTCGTTCGAGTAGTATCGGTTTTCCTGGTGCAAAAGAGCGCCGCTAGAGGTCGTCGCTTCCGTATGAACTTGGGGCCGCTGCTGCTGCTGCTGCTGCTGCTGCTGCGGCGGTCTTTTGTACTCCCTGTACCGACTCGCTACTGCGGTACCGCTGTACTCGACCGTGTCGTAATTCGATTTAGCGTTGTATCTTACGGGTGTGAAGTAATCGGCGTCACCACTAACGTCCTTGGGGTCGTATTGGATCGAAGGAACGAACCTGCCTTCGGTTTTGTACACTGTATCGCCGTTAGGGGGCGCTCTCGGCGCGCTCGGCTTTCTCCTAGGTACGCTCGGTGGTCTATCGACTGGCACGAGACGCGACGGGTTTCTTATCAATTGGCTCGTTGGCGAAGCACCAACCTCCCTATGGTAATCTTGTTGCTGATGATGTTGTTGCTGCTGTTGCGACTGAGCAGTCCCCGATACTTGCGAATTAACGTAATTGTTCGCAACGTAGTACGTCATGTAAGGTATCAGTCGTCTGTATCGTTCCTTGAACTCGTCGAAGTTCATGTTCTCCAACACCTCGTCCGCCTCGTCCTCGTCATCGATATCCGTCCGCGTTACGTTGCCACCTGAACACCTTCCACTCTGCCACTGCGCGATAAAAACTGAAACGATAAACAATATTAAATTTTTTTTATTAAATTTTATTGAATTTCCGTGGTTTCGGTGGCAAATTGAGTTATAAATCCACGAAAAAAAGACGATAATCAATTTTCAATTCTCGCTCTACACCGGGCGAATTGTTCTTTTTGATAAAAATTGCACACAAATTTAACGTTCCGGCGTTAGGAATTTATCAGTTTCATTCGCGCGAGTTATGAAATTTTATCCGAACGAAGAAAAAAAAAAGGACAACAGAAATAAACAAAACAAAAAGGTAACCATAAATCCAGACATCATATCTCACGAAAAATTGGAACGATGGTCGTACCCCACCCCCCGTTGTCATTGTTATCCAACAAATTCTCATTCGCGCCCTCCTGTCTCTCTTAACTTCGAATCAATCCCCAATGTGCGCAAAAAAAAGCAAAAATAGAAAACGAAAATTCGTGCCAATGTAGCCATTCACATTCCTGGGCAATGGCGTCTTTCGTTGTCGTCGAGGACGGATATTAATTCGGTGTTGGAAAATATAGTGGGATACGGTATATTTCGGACGGTATATTCACCCTTCGTTCGTTGTTTCGAGGCTGTTCGACATAAATAAAATTCTCATGATATTACTTCCTATAAAATACTGCAGTTCCTCGCGTCGGCGCGCCCTGGTGTCATATTCGGACGGGTTGGTCACGTTCGAAGCGAAGTGACCACTGCGTAGCATCCCCTATATATCCTCACTACCCTCCCATCCCTGCTCAGCCTTTTCCCCTTTCTCCCTCCCATTCTCTCAATTTCTCCCTCTTTTTGTCCTGCCGCATTTTCCACTTTTGTATCGTTTCTCTCGTTCCCTCAGTGACGATGGTTTTCCCTCTCGCACCAACAGGTCTCTCTCTCTCTCTCCCTCTTTCTTTCTCTCTCTGGAATGGAGCCGTACCCTTTTTTGTCCATGCGTCCGTTGCGACAGCTCGTCACTTTGTCGTTCGGTGCAAGAGAAAAAGAGGATGGATAAAGCGAGATACGAATAGAGTGAGAAGGAGAGAGAGAGAGAGAGAGAGAGATGAGGAGAGTCGAGTCGAGAACGAAACGAGTCTCAGTCGAGAGACCGAGCAGATATAAAACCCCGCGCCTCACTAGACAAGCCATGAATTTTTATAAACCTATTATTTAGTCCAATGTAACAAAGCGCCAGGCGGTGTGCGGCGCGCGAAGTGGAGTGAGTGAGTTGGTGCGGCTGGCAAGGAGTGTGGCGAGGGATGAGGCGGTGGAGCAGAAGGGGGGGGGGGGGGGGGTTGGAGATGAGCATTGATGGAGTGGGGATAGGACGAGCCAACGGGAAGAGTGACGGTGGTGCCCCCTGGTGGCTCTCTATGGTACATCAAAGGGATATCGCCCGCGTCGTTTCGTCTCGCACACACGGACTTCGACACGTCGCATCAGTCTCGGCCCACGCGTGTACACACGTATATAGACACACACACACACGGGCGCAAGCGCCCTCACCATGGGCGACAACAACACAGACAATGCAAAATAGATACCGGCAGTGAAATCGAGAGGGCGATAGAGGGATGGAAGAAGTGTTAACGGACAGGGATACCAGTTGGATCTAAATATATATATATAGGGTCGAAACCGTGAGACCGACTATGGAGAGACACGAAGCGTTGGAAGGACAGAGAACGCGGAAAAGCGTCGCGCAGCCAACCCCGACCTGGAAATCCAATTCGATTCTGCACGAAATGAGTCTAGAAACTCGTGCGCTCTCTCGCTCTCTTTCTCTTCCTCTCTGGGGTTTATTAATCCTGTCAGTGACGAGGCGCGATTGAAAAATCCGCAAAGCTCTTTCTTGCCCCCTCTCCACCCCTTATTCTTCTTCTTCTTCGACGACGACGACGACGACGACGACGAAGACGAAGACGACGACGACGACAAGTATATCTTGACGTTTAGTAAGGAGGGAGGGCTGCTTCTTTGCCTCGTCGATATAAGACATCAACAGCCGTAGGAATAGCCAGCCAGGCATGGGGGTAGGATGAGTGAAATACCAGGAAGAAAATTTACAAAGATACTTGTCTCTCGCCTCTTAGCTCCTTTCTCTCTCTCGCTCTCCCTCGTTCGCTCGACACGATATCATCTCCGCTTCGCCGGTGTTGTTGTTGCCGGCTTGGGACTCGAGGGTGTCTTCTTTTTTTCCCCCTCGTTTTCTTGCATTTTGTTTACGAGTTCGTTTCGTTTTTTTTCATTTTTTTTCCTTCTTCCTTTTTTTCTGCGTGTTTTTTATTCTTCGTCATCCCTCTTAGACACTCGACGACCTCGAGTACGTCCTTTATCCGCGTTCCGTTTCACGTGCAAACTGTCTTGTCTACGAACCACCCCTTTTTCCAATCCTCCGATTGTGGAGAAGAGAGACGATGGGGGAGAAAAATCGCCTTAGCACCGTCCCGTCACCCTCGTACTTGTCTTACCGGGCAAACCGGGCGATAGCGATAGAACGTCTTGCGTTTCGTCCGAGAACGAGGAAACACATTTTTCCAACAGTTTTCGAATGCTTATGCACGCTTTTGTTCACCCCTCCCCCAACCCCCTCTCTATAATTCTTCTTATTTGTTTATTTTATCATTGTTCTTCCACTTTTTTCTTTCCTTCTCCTCAGTCTACCGTCCGGTCTCGGCTCGAATATTCTTTCAACCGTTTCCACTCTTTAACGATTTATGTCGCGTTTCGGACCAACCCCTCCCCCGTTTCGCAACCCCCTCCCCGAGTACTAGATTTTCTCTCGTCATTGTGCGAGAGCCACGATTATTTCTCGCTCTCTTCGATTCTCGCGCTCTCTTTATCGTCGATATTCTTATCGTTATCGCAACTTTGCGAATCGGTAACCTTAATTTTTTCTTCTCTCTCGCTATTTCTCAAATTAAAGCCGAAGAGTTTTATTCGTACGAGAAATACGTGGTAATTAAATTTTTTAATTTTTCACAACGACGTAACGAACAGAAGGAAGAGAATTTTTTGAAATTTGGACAAATTTGTGATTGATGAATTCTTCGTATTTTTCCGGGTAGATGTCGCGTCGAGTCTCGTCAAGAGACCAAAAAGTTGATATATTTTCTGAATAAATTATGTTAACGTTTCGAAATAGGGTGGAGGCGTCCGATGACCTCAATCTCCGGATTTTTCATAAAGTAATAGGATCAAGAATAACTGCGAACATATTGAAATAATTGAATAAATAAATATACAGGCTGACTTTAGTGTGCTACGTCGTTACTAAAACGAGCTGAACACCGAAATACGCAGAGGCTCGCTTAATGCTGTCCATTAATATGAAAATTATTATTTTCACTGTCTCTCTCTCTCTCTCTCTCTTCCTCTCGTTCTCTCTCTCTGTCTCTATGTCTCTCTTTCAGTTACAGTGGCACCATCCAGAAATAATGTACTCGGTAAATTATTTAACGAAAATTTCGTCGCTCAGCTTATTCAAATTATCATGGACGATGACAGGGATTTTGTCATAACGTTGAAAGCGTTTAATTATAAAATTAAAGTTAAATTTCTCCGTAAGGGCGGTCGCGAAAAATCGACGTATCTCTCGAAGTGATTTTTTTTTGTCGCGAATAATTCTCAAGCTACTCCTATCCTTTTTACAACAGCAACAACAACAAAAAATCCAGCAAATTACGATTTAAAAAAAATTACAATTAAATAATTTTCTTACATTTTTTTTCTTCTCTCAAATTACAAAATCATTTTTCCACCGTTGAAAATCGCGTCGCTTTCCTTATGGTATAAAAGAAAGAGAAAAAAAAATAATGAAAAAAGAGCGGATTACATTTTTTCTTCTTTCGTTCGAAACGCAACGCCCGGCTCTCTTGTTTGCGTTCCCTCGAACCTTTCCTTGACTCGGGACCATCGCGGCTCGTTCACGCTCGTACCGTGGGTACCGGCAACCGAAAAATCTCCCGAACATTTCGGAACAAAATTGCCTCACTCTCGTTTCCGATTGACGTCGAATCGAATGTTTTCACCTCGGGGCCACTTCCTTCATTCGTCCGATCTTTTTTTTCTCTTTTCTTTCTCTTTTTCTTCCTTTCTTTCATTCGGACTCGCGCGACGAGCGTCCCGGAATCGAGAAGAGGGCGAGAGGAACGAGAGTGGCAATGTTGGGTGGGGGGGGGGGGGGTGGGGGGTGTATGTCCGAGGCGAGAAACGGGCCGTCGTTTTCATCGGCTTGAAAAACACATCCAACGTTCGACACCTCCCGGCCCTTTGTCTCTCCTTTATCCCCGATAAATTACTCGCTACTGGTAGTCCCAGTGGGGGGGTTGAAAAAAAGGGGTGGAAGGGGTTCGAGTGGAGGCGCGCGTTCACTTTTTTTCGGCCACGTTCCAGCGTGTGTTGGAACGATCCGCTCTCTCCCCTCTCTGTGCTCTATATTATACAACGGCGCGATGTTTTCCGAATTCCTCTTGGTCGTCGATTGCATTTTTTGTTGTCGTTTTTTCTATTTTTTTCATTTTTTTCCCCTTGCCATTTTTTTATTTTACGAGATTTTTTTTTTTCCACCCGAGCGAGAACGAAAGATTTACCTTTGTCGAGAGTCGAGCCCTCCCCCCTCCCCATCCCCCCCACCTACTCCGACTCCCAATGGGTCGTCCGACGAGAAGCGCGTCATAAATGCATGAAATATAGTACAGCGACGATGCTACACGTATACCACGGGGCTTGTTGTATTGCCACGCGCACTGATTTTCCCAACGTTATCCGTTGCACACGCGTACCTCTCTCTCTCTCTCTCTCTCTCTCTCTCTCTACGTTGCATCCACTATTTTTCTCCCCCCCCCCTCTCCCTCCTGCCTGCTTCTACCCTTCTCTGACGCCCCCCCCCCCCCACCTTTCAACTCCTACCCTCCCTCATCCCTCATCCCTCATCCCTCATCCCTCCTAGCCGCGCATTCCCCGCTCTCGTACCGCCCCGGGGCAGGGCAGGGCACCTACTACGCGCCCGAGGGCGAGGGGCGTTAATGCATTAACGCAGACTGTGTGTGCCCTCTCTTTCTCTCTGTCGTTCTCTCTCTCTCTCTCTGTCCCTGTGCACTATCGGGAATCAGCCAGCCAGCATTAAGTGGATCGATACGTTTTAATTGTTTCCGCGGGAATTTCCTCCGAGTGTACGGGGTGCGTACACTGTGTATGACGGCAACGTAGGTAGATATAGACGAAGCCACCGATTTGTATACACGCGCGCGGTGTGTATGTCGAGCTCTCTTTTTCCGGTAACACGCGGGTTGTTCGTCATTTTTTAAATAGGACGGAAAATTGTCGGGGTGAAATTTGAAATAGGACGGAAAATTGTCGTGGTAAAATTTTAAGCGGGACAACAATTTTTTAGATGAAATTTGAAATTGGGATTGGGGATGGGGGTGGCTGAAACGCGAAGTAACAAAGACACGAGGGAGAATGGACGAGATTTCAATCGATGATAAATTTTGTAACTATAATTAATTATCGTAGTCGTGAATAAATAATCGATTATACGATCGATATTAATTACGAGTTTAATCGGATATATAACGAAATAATCAAATTTGTTGGACGATCGAATATTTATTTACGAATAAATAAATAATCAATATTAGTACGTATCGACGCGTCGAATATTATTTAACGAAGGTAAATAAAGATGTCGACGATGGAACGAAATTCATCGCTCGCTTATTGGACAAGAAAGATTTTTCACTCTGATAATTTCATGGGGGAAAAAGTTGTATTTTTTCTCGAAATATCGAAAGAAATTGAAAAAGGTCGATTAAGGCGAAAATAGTGTTTTAGGGGTAGTTTCGTAATTTATGCAACGACAAGGAGACCGAATGACGGTCACTTGGCCCAATGCCCAAAAAATCGTTCTACACTCGCAACAGTGAAATTCGCAACCCTCTACGGAAATCCACTCGATCTTACTTCTATTTTTCTCTTCGCTTCTCGACTTTCCCAACTTCAATCCTCATCGATAGTTTGGCCTTTTCGGATCTAAACCTCACCTCGACCTTTATACCCCTCCCCGAGACTTTTCTCGTTTCACGCAATGTCCAACGTTCTTCGTCTTATTTCTTCTTTTCCCTCTCTCTCTCTCTCTCTTTTTCAGTATTCGTAGCTTTCTCTCGTTCGCTCTAACGTCTCTTCTCCCCCGGCTCGTACACCCCAGATACACAATGCACTATTTTCCTCCTCTTTCGCCCATCATACCACTTTTTTCCTTCTCCTCCCTCTGCCATGCTCGTACGCTCCGAGAATTTGAAGCTTTCGTTATTTTCGCATTTTTTTTCTTTTACCTCGTCTTATACGTTTTTCGCGCGGGTACTACCCTCTACGCGGTCGGTGGACCAACCCCTGCGGCCAAGTGGCAAACGTTCGCTATATCGCAGGTTGTGTAAGACCGTGTGGTGCAGCGGCGCGTGACTCGGATACGTGATTCTCATCAGCCTCTTCATTCTCGCTGCAACCCGCTTTCGACCCCTCTTTCATACACCCGAAGGGTTGTATCTAACCGTTCGAATTCAAGATTTTCACGACTTTGTGTACACGTTCATGAACTCTTCGCATTGACCATCCTGCGAAACTATCGAAATATCGCGATGTGCTGACCTCTCGTTCACGCTTATAGTCCGCCATTTGGGCACGAGGGGGTAGTTTTTCGGAGCTATTAGAATTTTCTTTGTCTCGTTTTGTCGAGAGGGTTGGAATTATCCGGATTGAAAATAGTCTCTCTTGTTTGGTATTCGATGTCTCACATCGAAAGAAGAACACAATTTGAGACACCCCTTGGAACGATTTTGAGATTTTTTTGTTATCATCTCTCGCATAATTTAGGGGTTGATTCGATTTTTTACTGTCCGTCGGTGCGCACAGGGTGAAATTGCTCGGTTGTATTTTTGATTTTGTGAGTTTTTATATTTTTGCATTTTTTTCTTACTCAGACGCGAACCCCTATCATCACGGGGTGGGTCGTTAATATGGTGGTAATTTGGTACGACAAATTGTACCGCCGATTTCACGGCGAGGTTTATGTGGGTGACGATTAAACATCGCGAATATTTCAATGGCCATGTTACTTTAATCGTTCGTTTTTGTATAATACCACTCACCCCCTGTCCTTTTTTTTTGCGTTACGACTTGTTGGCGCACGACACGAGCAAACGATTTCCGTGTCGATAATCGAGAGTGAAGCGGTTAGAATGTGGAATTCGTTTTATGTATTCATCGCGTGCATTGGCTACTGGATTGTCCTTCCGTATACGCGCCGGAGTTGAAACGAGGCAAATCGAGGGGAGAGATATAGCGAGAGGAATGGTAAAAAAAAAAATAATAAATGGTCTCTCCTCATCGTAGTAACGGGGATAATACGACTTGTATAATTTCGATACAATTTTTATTACGAATTTACGTGTTCCGTAGTCGAACGCAAACTGAACAATTTTTTTTTTCATCCCTGGTAAGGGGTGTTTTTTACCCTTGTTCGACACGACGAGTCGATCGACAGAAAATACACCGTAAAATAACTAGAAAATTAATAATTTTTATTTAAAAAAAATTTCTGTTAATTTTGTAACATTTGTAACGAAAATCTGACTAATTTGACCTTGAAGGGTCAATGAATATTTTGATTTAAGAAAGTCCATTAATTATACGTGTTTCAACGATAATGTTTTTCTTCGTCGAATTTAACACGCTCCGACGTAAATGCGGAAATATTTATTCGCAGTAAACGATGTTTCGTTGCGCGATTATCTCCCCAATGATTTATCCCGTTAACGAGAGAAAGCGTTGATAATTTTAATTGCGCAAAGAAATCGCTCGTAAAAACAAGAAGATCCGGCAAATTCGTCGTTCACTTCGATTTCATCGAATTACAATTATTTTACGAGTCAAATTCCACTCTATATCAGTTTTACGTCATTCGCGTTCGAATCGTCAATACGGTGGCGCCACTGTACGGCAGATCGTGGCAACTTCGAGTCCGTACCGAAAACAGCTTTTTTTTCATCGCTCAACGTGCCTCGTGCCGTTCGTTACACGAAGATTAATGCGCGATTATCGACGAACCTCACGAGCGAGCGGCCCTAGCTCGCACCTCGAAATTTCCTCCCTTACACCACCGCACGCAACAACAAGCCCCTCCTTCCCTCAACCCCGTTGTTCCATGTAGTCCGAGAGAATTTGCGCGATTTCCGTTATTCAAATTGCAATTAATGCGTAGCGAGGCATTATAATGCGGGAATCGATTGGACCACCCACAATCGATGGGGGTTAGCGAAAGTAGGGGTGAACAACCCCCAAACCGCCCTTAAAAAAAATTCTTAATTTAAAAAAAAAAAAAAATTTCTTTCACTATTCTGTATCCTCCCTCGCTTTTAAAATATCTGAAGGGAGCACGGATCGTTAATGCCCGACCGTCGTCACGTTGCCACGAGCTTGGTTTATATCGTTAAGTTCGATCTTTCCAGCTGCGTGATAGTCGCCCTAGGGCTATTGCAAACCGAGTGAGGAATAACGCGTACGTATATTTGCACGAATGTACGAAAGATCAATTTGTACGATAGGGCGTGTGCACTTTTACGCCCGTGGCCGTCGTTCGGATATCGTTTTCAGAGGCCCTCGCAAACGTTACCGATGGCACCACCTCCCTTCCTCCCGCGACTCGTCGCGAAACTCGCGTGTCAGTAATCGCCCTACTTAAAGCCTCCCCCGTGCGCTCGAGTCTTTATTTTTTATTTAAAAAAATTTTTTTTTACATTACTTCCCTCACTTTTCGCGCGTTTTGTTTTTTGTTTCGTTGGGAGCGAAATTACAAATATTTTTCTCCATTTCTTTATATTTTATGCTTTATTTTTATCACTTAATTGTTCGTTATTTATCGTCTGCACATAATGTGTAATATGTTATTGTTGTTGTTTTTGTTGTTTGTTGTTTAGTTAAAAATTTGATTTTTTAGGGAAAAAAAAGATTCGTTACTCGAGAAAACAATTGTCGAAAAGAATTTTTTGTTTGTTTTTTTTTGGCTTACCGATCGAGTCGGCATGTGCGTTGCCTTAATGCACGCATACAGGCGAGGGGCGAGAGAGAGTGAACGCTGGGCGGTCTCGCTGATAGACGTAGGTGCACGAGAGAGGCCAGAGAGCTCCAGCTATGCACGGAATTTTAATTAAATTAAACGGAAACTTCTCGCACGGCGAGAACGTGGCAGGGGAAAAGGGGTTGCTGCGTGCACCACCCCCTGTTGATTGCCTTTTTACGCAGTTCTGTATTATTACTGATTTAATACAGTGATGTTTATTGGCTGGTGAAAAAAAAACATCAACAACAACTCACATCGAGGGATTTAACAATTAACGATTAAAAAGGCCGAAAACGCGGGCTCGCGATGAAAATTACTTGTTCGAAATTCTCACGGTTGGCGGCATTACGAAATTTCCCGAACAAATATGATTTAGTTGATTAATTTGTTCGTTTTTTTTACTTTTTCTTTAAATTTGTATTTTTTAAAAAATATTTTTCTATCAAAAGTTTGTAAAAATTATGTTTTTTATTTTTTTTGGAAAAAAACGCGTCGACGGCGAAATGAGAATCGCGCGTATTCGTTCCCTTCTTTCTATATACGTATTTTTTTTTTACCAGATCGAAAAGTTTCTTCATTTTCGTTTAAAATTTGTTACCGCGACGGTTCCTCGGGGATTTTCATCGTAGGAGGAATTATTCGAGAATCTAGTCAAACTGTAAAAAATGTATCACCGAGATAGACGAAGGAAGACTATTTTTCCCCCTAAAAAGAAGCAAAAAAAAACTAAAAAAAAATTCTGGTTTGCCGAGACTGACAATGACGAGTTCGTCGACGCATCGTTTGCTATTTACACACGGCCGATTCCGCAGGTATTTTCGGTATCATCGAGCTCGCCCTCTTTTTTTCCGCAACGCTTTTTTTTTGTTTTTTTTTTTCTTTTTTTGTGTTCGTTCATCGAAAAACCGTGAATCCGATGACTCGATCACGGCGATACTATCGCCACGTGATTATTTTCATCTGGACGAATTCTCGGTCTTTTTTTCCCTTCGAATTACTTTATTTTATGAATATTTTTTTTGTGTTTTTAATTTTTTTCTCATCGCTCGGTAATCGTGAAAAAGACCCTGTGGCTCTCGCGGTGCGTGCGGCTGCACACCACTCTCATCATAACGCGATCAATTTCGTTTTCCGACCAATGACACGTCAAAATATATTTGAAATTCGCAAAAGTAATATTTGTCGTATTTTGCCCCGGTTGGCGGATAAAAAAAAGAAATATTTAATAAACATCGATTTTTTTTTTCATTACGGCCTTTTGCGCGTTCGAACGGTGCGAACCGTTGCACAATTTGAATATTCAGTGAGAAATGTTTAATGACGTTGCCCCGCCGCGGCGCGTGACAGTTTTCGACGCTGCTGGTGGCTTTCTCCACGAACGACGAGAGTCTCCCTCTCTCTCTCTCGTTCGACTCGAATTCCGGTAGAGAGGAAGTCGAGAACGATAACGCGGATATTGGTACGAGAGTTTTGTTGTTGCTCTCGACGTTGGCGATTAGAAATTAGACCTACGTCGAGCCGGCATCGTAAATTCGTGAAAGAATAAACTGCGAGATGCGATATATTTTTCTATTTTGTATTTTTAATTATATTCGCGCGGGGGGGGGGGGGGGGTAATGAGGTTCGATCGTTAATTCAGCTCGTTACTTAGTCTCGATCGAGGATCTACGATTTAATATCGAACGAGGATAAGTTTACGAGCGTTAACGAGTTTCGAACGGCGAGGAAATATAGTCATGAACATTTTTAAAAAAATGGTTACTCGTGTCTCGGGGTAATTATTTGTCGTATCGAAAAACAGAAATTGTTAATTAAGTAAGATAATAAATTTTACTTTTTTCAAAGCGATAGGGGTATAATTATATATAAAATGTCTTATTTAATCTTTGGACAATCGCTATTTTTATACAGAAAAGGGGATGATTTTTTTCAAAATTTTTTAGGTAAGTAAAAATGTAAAATCGTAATGTGCTTGGTTCAAACTTTTGCACTGTCAACTGTAGTGGCTTTAGGGGTAGTCCAAGGATTAAAGTGGAATTTGCAGTTCCTTTTCGGTAGTTTCCCTTCAATTTTTCAAGGACGATGGCGAAGGTCACCATCGGCGATTTTTTATTTTGAAACTCCAAATCGATATTTCTTCCAATCGGTGATTGGCTCCCATGTAACGTTATATGGCAGCTTCTATGTAAGCGTAAAACCTTTCGCCATTAATTCGAAAAATTTCTTTACACGCTAGAAACAATTTGACCAATGGACTATTGTAATTTTAAGAATAATAATAATAAGAAGAAGAAATTAATTAATTAATTAATAATAATAATAATACAATTAAATAAATATACGTAACAGCTCTCGGCAAATTCCGTCGCGACTTTATGAGAAAGGTCGATCGTGCACGAACGACCGAATCGACTGGTTCGCGGATGTTCGGGTCGCAACGGTCGGTCCGTTCGCAATCACCACACTCCGGCGTACCGATCACTCGCACTTTCTATTTACCTCCCATATGTATCGCACGATCGTTTGTTTCCATCGGAAATGGATTGGTCGTATCTCCGTACACGCTTCTACCGGGCGATTCATTTCGGTGTGATTTTCATTATTATTTTTTTTTGGGGGGTGGTTTTTCCTTTTGTTTATTTTGTCGCTGATATTTGACCGCGGGACTTTTTCGTCCGGTAAATCCGATTTCGATTTTTTGACCTCGACGAATTTTTGAACTTTTCATCGCGACAAGGCTCGGGTTTTTTGGCTTTTCAACCGCCTTTTTTTCCTTTATTGCCTCATTTATTATTTACGTTTCGTGAAAAATTGAACGAAAGTCGACGCGCTCGTGCGTCTGTCGAAATGTTTAACGTTCTCTTGACCCGGTTTGTAGAACCTTGTCGGTTTAACCCGGTCAGTTGCACTTTCTCGAATAAACGGTCGACGTCCTCTTTCGATGAATTACTTTGACAATTTTCAAACGCTCGACCCCGATCCAAACCGATTCGACAATTCCACTGAAAATTTTCATTTTTTATAACACATTTTTCATTTGCCAACTTTGTATTAACACTAAGAAAATTCGTATCAAATTTTACTTTGCAACTTATCGAAAAATCGCTTCGTCGATTAATTCGTCCAATTTTTAATTCGTCTAAACGATTCGATTTAAATACAATTATTCGTTTCGATCGAAAGAACACGAAAATATTATACCACCTTTCTTAAATCGTCCATACGCCTATATATAAAAATCGAGTCTCTAGCTTTACTACGGGGCCTTCGTGTACGACTCGTGCGGTCACGTCAATTTGACGTTTAATAATTCATGGCGTTGTTAACGGGTGCACCAGGCGTAAAAGGCGATCTCTGGACGAAGTGGCCGCAGGAGAGCGTGCCAAGAGAGAGAGAGAGAGACAGAGAGAGAGAGAGAGCGACGGCATCGGCGTCTCGTAAGAATTATAAACCGTTATTGAGTTCGCGCATTAGTTCCGAGCTCCCTATAATTATGTGAAAATCATTACACGAGATTGATGGCTGAAAAAAATATTCTTTATATTTTATTTATTACGATCCTTCGATAGTATACGTGACTTCTTCTCCGTGTCTTTCGTACGACGTCGAATAGAAATACTGATTGGATAATTCCGATCCAGCTGAGCTCGCGGTCTGTGCACCGATGGATTTACGTTCCTCTCGCGTTCTCCGAGCATGATCGACCGGGAGATTAAATCTCCGCACGACGTCCTTACATCGTTTCGACTTACGTTTTTGCAACGAGAACCACCAACTCCGGGACGAGAAAGTTTTCCGTTGAAAATAACAAAAGAAAAATAAATAAGTTTTATTTTTATTTTATTTTTAATTTATTTTTTATTCCAAGAATTAGCAAAACAAAAATTGAAA
Source organism: Netelia inedita (assembly GCA_964017225.1). Lineage (NCBI taxonomy): Eukaryota > Metazoa > Arthropoda > Insecta > Hymenoptera > Ichneumonidae > Netelia > Netelia inedita. The sequence continues at coordinate 13,453,739 of OZ024925.1, read as the reverse complement.
AAAAAAAATTAGTTTGAGAGTTTCTCGAGAGGAATCGTCGTTGCTGCTCTTGTAACAGGGAGGACGGAACGTACTCGGCGATCGCGTCGGTTGGTTCGTCGTTTCCTCTGTCGCGGACTTCTTCGAAGTTCGTGAGGGAGAAGGGTGAGGGTAGGGACGGGGGTGTGATGTAATTTCTGCGAAACATCCCTGGTTCGTACTCGTCCTCGAGTGCTATCTGTATCATACGCTCTGTCGCCCACCGGGCTTCTCTCTTCTTCGTTGCCGCCAGCTTTCATGCAACTTGGCATTCGTGACAAACGTGAACTTTCGTTCATCAACCAACTGCCACTAACGATCGCGCCCCCGTCGTAGCGTCGCGCGCGGGAAAGTTGTTCGCGTTATACACAACGCCAGGACGGAATCGCGACTCGGATCCGGAAATATAACGCGTTTCGCGGACGAATAATGCTCCGAGTTTGACGGAGGAAAGAAAAAAAGAAAATTTAATTGACAAAATACAATATTCTCGAACGACGAATTATTATGTTTTTTTTTTCAGGGTAGTTGTACAAAAAAATTAAATTGGCGAATGGAGCAATTTCCAGAAGGGAAATAAATTATCGTTATATAAAATCGTCCATGAGCTTCGCGTATTGTCATTTTTCATTGTATTTTCCACAGACTTTCAAATTTTCATCATCGTTTATTCCAAATTTTTTTATATATTATTTATGTATGTTTAAAATAAAGCACACTGGTTATGACTTGCGAGACGAACGAGTGGATGTTGGCCAGAAGGACAGGGGTGAACTGAATTCAGGGACGAACGACAGTGGAGAAGGAGACATGGATAAGAAGCGAACGTTGATACAGAGATTATTTTCTCGTCTACGATATCAAGTTACAATTATCATGTCTATTCTTTATGTTTATAAACAAATTCACTTATTATCGTTAATTATACGATCAAGCTTTGCTGCGATCGATTTTGAAAATACCACGTACGCGCGAGTTCGCAAACTTGGGCACGTACAACGTGTCAGGAATTATCATGTTTCATGTAAATTCAGTCTAGATTTAGGTCGAGAAAAAAGGAGTAAGGGGTGAAAAATACGAGTGACGGCGACCATGCGAGTCGCGACGCTCGAAGGAGCTCGGGAAGTCGTGGTGGAGACGATGGTGTGCGGGGTAGACTGAAATTACAGGCGTCGGGGAAGCGAAGCTCGAGCGCGCCCTCTCTCTTTCCACCCCATACCTACCCTTGTCCTCGTTCCTCCCGTCCCTTCTCTCTTTGCCGGTACACACAAAACCTCGCGTTCTATTATCACGGGAAGGTGGTTTCAGTGGTGTATATCGCGTTCACGGCAGACACTACACGTTTCCCCAACCGGTACTTCGTTCGCTTGACGTACATACTTCCCTCGTAAGCGCACACGTGTGCACTTGTAATACGCGTTCACCGCTACTAAGCGCCCGATCCTTATAACCCGGTGGAGTTTTCCCCTGGTGAGGAAAATTGCCCTGGCGGCGGTACGAAACCATCAGTAACATTAGCAACGAAACGCGGCCAATGGACCAGTGCTCGTTGTATTATTCAGGGTGTTTCTTCCATATTGCAACGTAGGGAGCGTGGGACACGCGCGTCTATGCTATTTGCCGACTTGGGTTTTTACTCAAATAGCATATATTCTCGACACTGTCATGGTTGTACGAGAAATATTACCCTCGATGGAATTCGTTTTGTAAAAATTGTTTTTTTCACAAAAATTGCGAAAACTTGATGAAAATTGAAAAAAATGTTCGATACTTGATTAGATTCGAGCGATTTCTTTCGGGCGTGAGAAAAATAAGATTTTTCCGACGTTTGAGGATTTTCATCTTCAAAATTGAAAAATGTCAAGATTAATTGTTGTGTTCGTGGTGAATTTTTCAAATATATTTTCCACAAGGCGAGAGTCGATATCAACGAAAAATATATCCGTCTGTAAAAACGAACATCGTTAAAAAACGATCAACCCTTAATTGCCCAGCCCCTATTTTTCATCCCTGAAAAATTTCTCTCATCGTCTTTATACCGCGTCGATTGTTAGGAATATTCCAGGTGGATCGTCTTATTTCATTCGGCAGTAACCGATACGACTCGAGGCGTCTGTCCGTACTTCTTTGAATCTTTGATCCTGCAAGCCCGCAGGCAAGGTGACACCCCGGTGTCACCGCCAATCCCATCCCTCATGGACGACTCAAGACCGACGCGAATCTCGAGTATTTCGTGGTAAATTTTCACGCGTTTCGAAGGAAAATTACGTTTGGGGAAAACCTCTGATACTGGGCGAGTGAACGTATAAGGGTGAGTGGGTATGGGGGATGTGAGAAAGCATTCGTCGGTGGTGTCGGGACTCTTCTTCTTTTATCGGAGGCGAGAGAGTACGCTAGGGAGTAGTGAGACTCGATACCGTTGACTTCGCGTTGTAGTTCCTCATTGTCGCGTGTCTGGAGTTGACATTCGAGAGTCCTGCAAAGGGGGTGGGTCGGGGGTGGAGGTCATATACGGCACATCCGTACGAGGGTGGCAGCGCTACCACTCTCGGAAAAATAAAAGGTGAAAAAAACAATTGGCGCGGTGGAAAAGCACAGTCGTACCTATCAACCCTCGTACTACCCTGTCTCGTCTATCTCTTCCACCCTATACTTTTTTCTGTCTTCATTCTAGTTTATATTTTATTTTTTATTTTCTCGTCTCTCTGTCACAGTCTCTGATTTTTCGTTCCTGTCCTATCGGACAACGTAGATACGAGTTACTCGCTGGTTGGTCGACCGGTAGTCCTTCCGTGCTGATATCGTCTGTCGCAACTCCCTTACTCTTTTCTTTCATTCTCTTATCGTCGAGTCCCTTCCTCGAGCGTCTCTCCCTCGGCAAAAGGACAAGACGGTGGCAAACGAAGCGTGAAGACAAATGGCACGATTCTTTTTGACCATTCCAATAGCAGCTATTGCTTGAATGAAATTGCACCGTACGGGGGGGGGGGGGTGCCCTCTTAGTATTTTCGTGTCTTTCCGAGACTTTTCTTTTCTCGTGTCCATTTTCTCGTCAAATCTCTCCATGCTGTACTTTCACTCTCTCTCTCTCTCTCTCTGAGATTGGTGGTAGCGGTGAACCAACATCGATGTAAGGGTGGAAGACACGGTATGGCGTGGTTTTTTTTCTTTGCCTTTATTTCAACCCTTTTAATTTTATTTGTCGAAAACGACGTGTAAAACATTATCGACGTAAGCGCGTTTGAAAAAATTCTTAATATAACTTTTAACAGCGATAATTATTTCGAAAGATAATATTATCTCGAAGTAGAACTTGCTTATCGCTATTAAGTAGGAGAGTTCGATACGAAATTGTGCGTGATGCGTAACTATGATACGATTATTCGAGCGATAATTTAATAAACCAAACCCAAGTCACATATTGTAGGTACTCGACTGTACAGGCAAACTTTTCGATAATGAGTCTCCTGTGCTGAAATCAACTATCGTTTATTCGACGATACTCGTATTATCGTTATCGGGGGATAATAATACAAGTTATATGCGACTCCCGTGCAAGGTCTCCCAAGTGAGAACGGCCGGAGCCGTTTTTTGATATCGAACAAATTGAAATTTCTCGCGAAGTTTCTATCAAGGGAATTTCCGAGACGTGGTAACCGGAAATACGTCCTTTATTCGCAAAATGTTGATTACTCCGTGATATTTGATATTCGTGAACGAAAAATCCTTGAAACATTCGTACTTCGAACTTAAAACTCGTATTATACGTTTAGGGGTAGTTCGAAACAAAGTTTCATTCGGTATTTGCAATTTTGAAAAATTAACGACGATCGATACGATCGATACAGTACGAATATGGATAATTTTAAAAACGATCCTCCGACAAAAGGAACAAAAGTTGGTGACTCGGGGGTTGTAGTTGTTTTTTTTAGGTATCCGGGAAAACAGTCGCAGTGTCGTCCAACTGTATTTTCGGTGTATGAAAATAATCAAGCATTATAAACTTACGCCGTAAAGAGTTCGCGTTTAATGTCGTAATTGCGTATCCAATTAATAATTAACGAATTCGTAACTTCTAACTCTCATTTTAAAGACGAGGGTGGGGTGTTAATGCAATTCGCCGGATTGAAAACAAAACAGTACGAGCAACGCGAGAGGAGAAGTGCCACTGCGTAATTTTGTCCCTTTCCTTTCCACGAACCCTCGGAGGTTTCTCCGTTTTCTGCTCATTTGTACCTTCAACCCCTCCAGCTTTGGCTCTCAGCCTCAACACCCCTCTGTCCCTCCTCTCGACGTTCTCACTCTCGCCCGCAGAGTTGTCGGTCGCGACGCGACTCTCCTGCAACCTCGTCTACTACGACGCGACTTTGCGACGTAATTAACGTTATGACGGATAAGCTTTGGCCAACCGACTCAGCGAGCAACCCGTTACGCTAGTTAGTAACTGGATAGTTTCCGCTCGTCGTTCTCATCCACGTCGTGTTGTCGGTACCGAGACGACGCTCAATGACAAGGCGATAAGTTGAATATCTCTGCCACCGGACAAACTTTCGTTCGCCGGTAGAAAAATAATTACCGCGAATCTATTAAAGCGTGCAGAAATAGGTTTTACGTTATATCCATCGCGTCGGTAAAATAGAAATGTCGATTTACCATCGGTCGGTACGCCGATTTTTTTTCTTTCTTTTTCGATAAAAATCGTTTTAAATCGAGCAGTGAGGAGTAAATTCGACTAAGCTCGATCGTTTGAAAAACCTGTCTCTTTATTTCCGCGTCCGCGAGTCTATTGCTTGATTTTATCCGATTTTTTGTAATAATCGAATCGGCGACACATCGACGGAAACAAATAGAGTAATATTTTTTTTCCCTTTCGGACGGTGATATCAATTCGGTTTGCAACTGGTTTAACGAGCTGTTTCACTCGACGGGAGACACACACCACGCGGAATCTACGATCGAAAATGCGATCACCATCGTGCTTTGTTATTAACCTGTAATTAGTTAATCGACAATGGTTCTTTACCCAACGTATCCATCCGGGGGCATGCGTTTTCCACAATAACGCCCGGTTCTATTCAATTCTCCGAGAATTTATATTTCGGATGAAAACATTTTGTCACCCATATTGTTCGTGCAACGTCGATGGTTCGCTGTCGCGATAACGAGTTTGCGAAACATTGGCCGAGTTCGCGTAACAAGGGGTGTCGAATTATTATGGAACTAAAATGGCAGCGCTGTTTATCCGCTATGATAAGGGTTTGGGTCGAAAGATGGAAATATTGGAATAGTGGAAATACCTGAAATAGTATAAACATGGAAAATACGAAGAGGGTTGTAGGGGGTTGATTTTTCGAAGCCATAACTTGATAATCTTACTTGTTTACTCGCTCAATTAATGGAGTTTTGATACGTCAGTCAAGTTGGACCAACTTTTACATTTCTGACCAAAACTACCCCTTTGTAACTCTTAACCCCCTCAACAACACTCGACTCAGAGAGTGTAAACCAGAGACGATTTTCAACTCTTCACTTTTCATCCCTCCTTCCCCTCAGTCGTCTCAACCCCCTCTCTTTACAAATCTCGACAGAGGGTTCATTCCGTTTTGTTTCATCCTGTCAACGTTACAAACTACCAACACAGTTATAAGTAAACTATTTCCCTGCTTCGTTTTCACCCCCTTGTCTTCATACAACAAGACTTCACCTAAGCCCCCCCCCCCCCCCCAGGTTTGCCAATTAATAATTTCCACATTCCCGGTTTTCCCGTGCGAGGAGACCCTAATTAACGTCTTCGTCGTAGCGTCTAACCCTCCCCCAATCCCCAAGTCGTCGTTTGTCGTTCCGCATTCCTCCTGCATTATCCTATTATATTTCATTGGATACCCGCGTCTCTCTAGGGGATGAATTGCTTACGAGAGAATCGCCGTGTTTTCCCTCCATTCCTCAATGTTATTTTCTCGAACAAACGGTCGGGATTCGACTTGATAGCGATACGAAATTTATCTCGCAACTATCTAAACACAAGCTGTTTGTATAAATTTGACCTTCAACATCGTACAACCGCGTTTCATCCCCCTGCCCTTGTCAAAATCGTTATTTAACCAAGTTTCGATTCGAGGTCTCATCATTACAGAAACCAAGAACTGCTCAGCCTTCACTATTTTCGATGTGTAAATAAACTACCCTGTCTACCCGAAAGCCATCACGTTCGACAAATTTGTACACTTCCAACCCCGTTCTGTCATTGATTCAGTGGGTGAATGCGTTTCGACGAATTTATTAATTCATCGGAAATATCAACCGAATGCCGGAAGCCTGGATCCTTCATCCATGCACCCCCCCTCCCACCCCTCTGACATTCGTGTTTATCTTTTCGAAAATTAATGAGAATCGTCGAGTGCGAAACTCGGCAAAATGAATTTTGGGTTTGCCAGCGAAAACGAGTTGTGTAACCGGTATGAGCGGAGGGGGTACAGTAGCCTCTCGCGGGTATCGGTGCAACGCGACCGCGTCGGTTTCGACCACCCACCACTCGACCACAGCTCTGTAGCGTCGATCTCGTAGCACGCGTAGGTCGAGTGCTTGGAGCTTGATGTCGAAGAACTTGGGGGTGAAAAAAATGTTTATATATATACCTGAAGAAAGCAAAAAAAAATGAACGAAATACTAATTATTTTCCGAGTCCGAGAGTGCGGGAGGGTGCGAATCCGCGAACCGTGAAATTTCCCTTCGTTTTCGCGGCCTTACACTTCCGTCGGCAACCCTATTCTCGCGTGTTTTATACAGCGTTGGTTCGGTAAAAACGCGTGTTTTAACCGCATCCTCCTCTCTGGCATTTTCCTCTTCTCGCTATACACGCGCTATGGGTGAACAAACAATGAAAATACGAGAGAGAGGGAGTACGTGAACAAAAAATAAAAATAAATATACCTCGACCCCACGGCACGAATATTTTCACCCCTGTTTTCATATTTACTCTCTCCCACCAACCCCTCCACTCGTTTCTGGAAACGAGCTTGGAACTGGACGAACCATTTATTAACCCGCGATGTCGCGGCGATCCTGATCATCGCAGGTCGAGGAATTCTAGGACACAGGGGAGGGTCGTCAATTAATATTCATCCCTCTAACCCACCACCCCTCTTTATCGCTTCTCCATTAAATTTACTATTTCTTTCCGTAACCAAAACGTTGTCGTCCTTGCTCTCTTGATAACATCTCGTTTCGTCTCATATTACTCGCGAACACCGCTAAAATGATCTCCGGGAATAAAGTTTTTCTCTCGGAGTTTTTCGAGTCGAACTTGAAGAGTATTGAATATTCCGAGTCACCGAAGTCTGTTCAAAGATAGTGTTTTCTCTTCTTCGTATTCTTCTTCCTCTTCTTCCTCTTCCACTTCTCCTTCTTCATCTTCTCTTCTTCTAGCACCCCTATGACTCGAAGAACAGTTTTCCGGAAGGAATTTTGCAGCAAGCCCGTACCGCATAGCGAAGAACGAGGGAAAATGTCTTAGCGACTTAACAGTCTCGTCCTCGTTCGTTTCGTTTCGTTCGTTCGTTCGTTCGTTCTTCCTCGCCTACGGTGCACTCTCGTTCTTGCACCGTGGAATCGTCATTCGCATGAGAAAAACCTTCTTTTACTCTCTTCCCATCGGGACGACTTCGCTCTCGCGTTTCTACGCTCCGATGTTTGCGTAGCAGTGTGTAAGGAGCACACTGGAGTGCACACAGTAAGCTACTAATGTATATATATATGTATGGTCCATGCTACATCAGGACTTATCTCTCCCTCTCTCTTCTCTCACCATCTTGTCCGCTCGCTGCTTTCCTTGCTTTCAGAGATATTTTCAATTATTTCCGACGTCTGATTTTCCAGGGTGGATAGGTAGTCCCAACCCCCGCTCGATTTCTTCTTTCATACCTGTGCAATTCTCTCATATCCATCCAAGATCTTGGCCCCGGTCGTTGTTTATACGCTTCTCCTTCGCTCCCGACTCTCCCGTTCGGATTTCTTTATATTTTTTGTTTTTAATGTTTCGTTTTGTTTTTGTTTCAACGTTTATTCGCCACGATGCCTCTTCATCGAGCAGAAGGAAAATGTCGAGGAGATCCGACTCGTTATTATTCTCGGTCACTTTCGACGACTCGCGTCGTATCACAAAGCGACTTGGCTCCAACCTTGCCGCATCGAAGTTTCCCTAATTTGGATTCTTACCGTGTCGAAGATGTTCGCCGCGTTCGCGTTTTAGTTTCTTTTTCGTCTCAACTGGCGATGAGACAGGGTCGTTTCGTGGAAGTGCTCTCTTGGAGTATCGATAACGAATGAAATTCCTAGTGCGCCAGCGAAGATCTTACCCTTTTTTTGTTTCGCTTGGAATGTTTGTACACGAGTCTCCTTCGTACTGTTGAAATTTATTCATTTTGTTTAAAGTAAATTTGTCGTAAATTACACGACTCGTTTACTCACCACGAAAAATTGCGTTGATACAGTTATTAACAAAAAATAATAACCGTGAGAAACAATGACACGATCGATCACGTGCGCAAGGACGAAAGTATGAGAGAGAAAAATATTCACGCTACGATAAAATAGAGAATAAGGGGAAAAAAGGACGATGGAAAAGTTCGGCCGCCGAGGGTCGAACAAAGTGTAACAGGTTGCGCGTACTGGGAAGGGTAGATGCATCGCCTCGTCAATAAAGGAGAGGCAAGAGAGCAAGCAAAGAAGCGACAGCCCGAGGCTCTCGTAGGTACCAGGGTTGTTGAAATCCTGGCAAACTGCTATCAGCGCACGTGCCGTATTTCGATAGATTTGCGGGGTAGCCCGGGGGGAAGGGTAGGGGTGGTACGACGGCCGTTTAGGGTAAATCGACGTGAGAGACGACGATAACGAGAAACGTATCGAGGGAAAAAGGCCGGATTTCTTTTTTTTCCACCCTCTTAACGCTTTCATCTCTCGCTTGCGAATTCGCGAAATACGGAGAGGACACCGCATTTTTCCTCATCTTCCTCTCTTTTACTTCTTCTTCTTTTTCTCGGTTCTGTTCTCGCCTCATCCCTGGGCAATTGGTGCATCGTAGGTTTTTTTGTCGTTTTCTTTCTTTCTTTCTTTCCCACTTTTTCCCCCGAGTCTCATTCACCTTCGCCTCAACAATCTCATCCTCGTCTTCAATATTATCATAAAGCACGCTCTCTCTGATTTATATCATTGTTGCCGCTCCAAGATTCCTCTTTCATTCTCCATTCGTGCAAGCCCGGATGATGTTTCTTCTCTTCTTAACTCGTTATCTTTCTCTCTCAATGTTGAGAGGTTTGTCTCCTCGTTTCCGCACTCTGACTCGGCAAATGCATTCGTTTCCTCGCTTGGAAAGCGACCAATCGCGAATTCCACGATTCTTGTATACCCCGCATCGAAGAATCGCTCAAGTTGATTACTCTTTCACCGAGACCATCATTATCTCCATCTTTCAGGCATATTTTACCTCCACCCCTCGAACTGTCTCTCCTCTCTTCATTCACCCTTCGGTCATCCATCCGTATAAACTACCTCGCGCGTATTTGTAAAGTTGCCGGTATTCTTCATTTTCTCTTTACTCATTTTTTGTACCGGCACACTCGGTATTAAAATTATCCTCGTCTCTCAATCTTGTTCTCTCCTCTCGTACAGACTCGACGCACACCGATTCACTTTGCTTTAAGATATTCCACGATATTTCTTTACTCTCTAAGTTATTTATTATATTTCTCGTTTATTATGCTGCGGATTTAAAATTCGTTGATGATTTTTTGTTTTGTTTTCACCACAAGATGGATTACAAAAATGTAATTTATGTTATTTTGTCGTTTAATGATGATTAGAGTCAAAAGTTTAAAAAGTTCAAGGATTTTGTAAATTAGGATGAAATTTTTGTTAACTTATTTAATATGATTTTCGTCAAATGATGAACGATCGAGTCCGACCTCTCTCGGGTATTACATGGTAGTAGTTGACTCCTTGAAAGACGTTACTAAGTGAGATTATTGCACAGACCGTGCAACAGGTAAGCTTTAAGGGACGGACGACGCGAGTCCGTTGGCAACTACCATCGTCATTATGTATAATTACCCCGAGCCCAGCTTCTCGCTGTCGTGCTTACGGCACGAGTTTCCTCGACAGCTACGCGAACCGGCTTGTGCCAGACACACGAGAAGCAGCTTCCCTCGGGCTTCACGGAGCGCGTCCTAATCTCCGGTGCCAATTAATTTCCACCTGGCAAATTCACCGCCAACCGCTCAATCTTAGACCGCTTCCGCTAAAAGACTGTGCGAGCGGGATACGGTTTTTCAATGAGAAACGCAAAAGCGAACTCGGGAATAATATTGACGGAAGTATCTGCGAGGGAATTGAAAAAAATGACACATTTTTATTTAAAAAAACGAAGAGAAAAGAAAGTTTTGTCGATAATACGAACATCCCTCTTGCGAACAGGATAGGACGGTGCATCTCGATTGTTTAGGTTTTCGTGATCAGAAATGGTACGAATATTCCTATCCATGGGGGCTGAAAACAAAATTGGTGCTTGGGGTTCTATGACGAAAAGCTCGTAACTCGGCGGTCGCGAGGAAAGAAGAACGGAAGAAGCGAGACAATCGACCTTTCATGGAGTAAGGGGTAGTGTGGAGGGTTGGAAATTGTCCCAGGACGCACGAAAGCCCGGCCAGACAGAAGGAGCGAGAGAATGGAGTATCGAAGTGAGAGAACGCTAAAGCGAGCAGCCGAGCCAGGAGTGTTCGAAACAGGTAACCGGCGAGCCCTGGATCGAGCTCACCCCCGCAACCCTCCCGCCGACCCACCCTCCCTCCCCTTACCACCCCTTCACGATCGTAAACTTTAATTGCCAGGTCGCAAATACGGGATCGAGTCCCGTTTATATCGAAGCGCACGGCTGGCGCTAGTACCGGCAGCCGTAACATCCTCGGTTCCTCTCGGTTACGACCTCGACGTTATCGCGGGGAGAGAGCCTACATGGGTGCAACGCCCAGGTATACGATGGTGCGGATGAGGTTGGTTCCCGTCCAACCAACACCACCACCACCATCACCACTACCGTCAGACACGTGTCGCAACGTATTTTCTCACGATCAAGACCGAGGGATGATGGTGGAACTGCAGTACTACCTCACCCTATCGTCTTTCCCACATCATCCGTCCTTCTGGATCGACAGTCTGCCGCAACCTTCCGCGTAGGACCATGTTTCTCTCACAGGAAAGTTTTTCGTACCCAACACGATCCACTTCGACGATTTCAGAATCTTACTCTTATCTTCAATTACGCTCCGATCCTTTGGAAAATCCGGATTAGTCATCAATCCGGATGGAATGGACAGCTGAGGGTGTATATCCGAAATTTCTATGGGTTTCCTCGCTTCTCGAGCTTACACCGGCCGATAAACGTGTCGTGCCCGACCAGCCACCCTCCTAGCCACAAAACCCAACCCTCTCGGTCATCATCCCCCAGCGTTCATTGTTGTTCGCCCACTCAATGCTCCACAGCCACTGCTATAGCGGCCTCCAGTTGCGTACACATCGTATATATACCGTGTATAAACGTTAACGCGGCTGCTTTTACGGCGTAAACATTGCCGATCGTAGCTGTTGCAGCTGCGCCACGAACCGCTATCAACGTTTCCGAATGGATTCGACGAAGCGCAATAGCATCCTCCCCTTTTTCGTCTGCCATCGATGATACCAAGTGATATTGCTCGTCTATTTACCACGTGACTGGTGACGGATCCTGCGCATTTTTGTTTTTTGAAATTACGTCGTAGCCGGGTTGGAACGAACGCGTCGAGACATTCAAAGAAGTCTCGACGAACGATCACCAATTACCAGATATTCTTGTAGTCGTTTGGCATTTTGCGCTAATGGAACGTTCCGTCGCTCGTGATCCAAGAGGAATGGTGAACAAGGGTGGGTGGATAGGAATGAGGGAGGTTGGCGTAGACTACGTTATTGCAAAATTACCTGACGTGGCAGTAACTGACAAGAGAACAGGAAGGATCCGTTGCGGAACGACCGATGAACCGTCTCGAGGGCACTCTTAATTAAAGATGCTGCGAACTAGTAGAGAGCCGTCGGGGGCCAAACAACAAATAGAATTGCGTACAAAGGAGGAAAAGTGGTTACGTTACGACTGGATTTCACCTCAGTTGTTCCATCGTTACCGTCGTCCACGCTCGAGTATCCGCGATACTCGAGCGTTCCCAACGACTTTCGTTCCTTCTCCCTCTCTTAACGTTATACGATCGAAATCGAATACGACCTCGGTAGCCACCAATTTTTTTATTTCCATTTTCATCGGCATTCGCGTAAGGGTTGTTTACCGTTTATTATTATATCTTTCATTTCCGCCTGTGGATTTAGTTTTTTTTTTCGTGACCGCGATAATCAAGACGAAAGGTGGACAAAACACTGAACCGAGCACACCGCCTATGCGAGCCCATACCCCGGTGGAATCCTCGTGATTAGCGATCGAATGAAAATGGGTCCCGGTAAATATTTGGTTGATGCGCTTGGGCAGATCGATTCGTAATGCGCTACCCCAGTCTGGCGATGATAATATTGATTTAATCCATTCATTAACGCGTTCGCTCAACCGTGTAAAGACCGTGCTATGGCCATAAACGAGACTTTCCATGGATTCCATGGTGTACGTATTCATATTGGGTATTATTAAATACGAGGGATGAAATCCTAGTAGTCGAACATAGGGAGGAGAAGGGTTGAAGCTTTTTTTCAGGGGTTGGTGGGTACTTTGCACGAGTCTCTCAGCAGACGTTCCCCGGTCTTTCGTTACGGGCGGACTAGAACCGTTCCGAAAAGTGAGCAATCGAAAAT